>OU744336.1:24390325-24990325 GCA_916610165.2 Gymnosoma rotundatum
AAAATGAAATTTTTTGGTCCAACATTGAATTTTTTTTTTTTTTTCATTTTTATAGTGATAACAGATTAAAGCCCTTTTCCTCCTAGGACGCTTAGTTTCCGAGATAAATGAGTTTAAAGCTTTCCATATAAAAAAAATTAATTTTTAGGGAAAAAATGAAATTTTTTGGCCCAACATTGAATTTTTTTATTTTTTTCATTTTCATAGTGATAACAGATTAAAGCCCTTTTCCTCCTAGGACGCTTAGTTTCCGAGATAAATGAGTTTAAAGTTTTCCATATAAAAAAAATTAATTTTTAGGGATAAAATGAAATTTTTTGGTCCAACATTGAATTTTTTTATTTTTTTCATTTTCATAGTGATAACAGATTAAAGCCCTTTTCCTCCTAGGACGCTTAGTTTCCGAGATAAATGAGTTTAAAGTTTTCCATATAAAAAAAATTAATTTTTAGGGATAAAATGAAATTTTTTGGCCCAACATTGAATTTTTTTATTTTTTTCATTTTCATAGTGATAACAGATTAAAGCCCTTTTCCTCCTAGGACGCTTAGTTTCCGAGATAAATGAGTTAAAAGTTTTCCATATAAAAAAAAATTAATTTTTAGGGATAAAATGAAATTTTTTGGTCCAACATTGAATTTTTTTATTTTTTTCATTTTTATAGTGATAACAGATTAAAGCCCTTTTCCTCCTAGGACGCTTAGTTTCCGAGATAAATGAGTTTAAAGTTTTCCATATAAAAAAATGAATTTTTAGGGAAAAAATGAAATTTTTTGGCCCAACATTGATTTTTTTTATTTTTTTCATTTTCATAGTGATAACAGATTAAAGCCCTTTTCCTCCTAGGACGCTTAGTTTCCGAGATAAATGAGTTTAAAGTTTTCCATATAAAAAAAGTTAATTTTTAGGGATAAAATGAAATTTTTTGGTCCAACATTGAATTTTTTTATTTTTTTCATTTTCATAGTGATAACAGATTAAAGCCCTTTTCTTCCTAGGACGCTTAGTTTCCGAGATAAATGAGTTTAAAGTTTTCCATATAAAAAAATTAATTTTTAGGGATAAAATGAAATTTTTTGGTCCAACATTGAATTTTTTTATTTTTTTCATTTTCATAGTGATAACAGATTAAAGCCCTTTTCCTCCTAGGACGCTTAGTTTCCGAGATAAATGAGTTTAAAGTTTTTCCATATAAAAAAAATAATTTTTAGGGATAAAATGAAATTTTTTGGTCCAACATTGAATTTTTTTATTTTTTTCATTTTTATAGTGATAACAGATTAAAGCCCTTTTCCTCCTAGGACGCTTAGTTTCCGAGATAAATGAGTTTAAAGTTTTCCATATAAATAAATTAATTTTTAGGGATAAAATGAAATTTTTTGGTCCAACATTGAATTTTTTAATTTTTTTTTCATTTTTATAGTGATAACAGATTAAAGCCCTTTTCCTCCTAGGACGCTTAGTTTCCGAGATAAATGAGTTTAAAGTTTTCCATATAAAAAAAGTTAATTTTTAGGGATAAAATGAAATTTTTTGGTCCAACATTGAATTTTTTTATTTTTTTCATTTTCATAGTGATAACAGATTAAAGCCCTTTTCCTCCTAGGACGCTTAGTTTCCGAGATAAATGAGTTTAAAGTTTTCCATATAAAAAAAAATTAATTTTTAGGGATAAAATGAAATTTTTTGGTCCAACATTGAATTTTTTTATTTTTTTCATTTTCATAGTGATTACAGATTAAAGCCCTTTTCCTCCTAGGACGCTTAGTTTCCGAGATAAATGAGTTTAAAGTTTTCCATATAAAAAAAATTAATTTTTAGGGATAAAATGAAATTTTTTGGTCCAACATTGAATTTTTTTATTTTTTTCATTTCTATAGTGATAACAGATTAAAGCCCTTTTCTTCCTAGGACGCTTAGTTTCCGAGATAAATGAGTTTAAAGTTTTCCATATAAAAAAAATAATTTTTAGGGATAAAATGAAATTTTTTGGTCCAACATTGAATTGTTTAATTTTTTTTTCATTTTTATAGTGATAACAGATTAAAGCCCTTTTCCTCCTAGGACGCTTAGTTTCCGAGATAAATGAGTTTAAAGTTTTCCATATAAAAAAAGTTAATTTTTAGGGATAAAATGAAATTTTTTGGTCCAACATTGAATTTTTTTATTTTTTTCATTTTCATAGTGATAACAGATTAAAGCCCTTTTCCTCCTAGGACGCTTAGTTTCCGAGATAAATGAGTTTAAAGTTTTCCATATAAAAAAAATTAATTTTTAGGGATAAAATGAAATTTTTTGGTCCAACATTGAATTTTTTTATTTTTTTCATTTCTATAGTGATAACAGATTAAAGCCCTTTTCTTCCTAGGACGCTTAGTTTCCGAGATAAATGAGTTTAAAGTTTTCCATATAAAAAAATTAATTTTTAGGGATAAAATGAAATTTTTTGGTCCAACATTGAATTTTTTTATTTTTGTAGTGATAACAGATTAAAGCCCTTTTCCTCCTAGGACGCTTAGTTTCCGAGATAAATGAGTTTAAAGTTTTCCATATAAAAAAAGTTAATTTTTAGGGATAAAATGAAATTTTTTGGTCCAACATTGAATTTTTTTATTTTTTTCATTTTCATAGTGATAACAGATTAAAGCCCTTTTCCTCCTAGGACGCTTAGTTTCCGAGATAAATGAGTTTAAAGTTTTCCATATAAAAAAAATTAATTTTTAGGGATAAAATGAAATTTTTTGGTCCAACATTGAATTTTTTTATTTTTTTCATTTTTATAGTGATAACAGATTAAAGCCCTTTTCCTCCTAGGACGCTTAGTTTCCGAGATAAATGAGTTTAAAGTTTTCCATATAAAAAAAATAATTTTTAGGGATAAAATGAAATTTTTTGGTCCAACATTGAATTGTTTAATTTTTTTTTTTTCATTTTTATAGTGATAACAGATTAAAGCCCTTTTCCTCCTAGGACGCTTAGTTTCCGAGATAAATGAGTTTAAAGTTTTCCATATAAAAAAAGTTAATTTTTAGGGATAAAATGAAATTTTTTGGTCCAACATTGAATTTTTTTATTTTTTTTCATTTTCATAGTGATAACAGATTAAAGCCCTTTTTCTCCTAGGACGCTTAGTTTCCGAGATAAATGAGTTTAAAGTTTTCCATATAAAAAAAATAATTTTTAGGGATAAAATGAAATTTTTTGGTCCAACATTGAATTGTTTAATTTTTTTTTCATTTTTATAGTGATAACAGATTAAAGCCCTTTTCCTCCTAGGACGCTTAGTTTCCGAGATAAATGAGTTTAAAGTTTTCCATATAAAAAAAGTTAATTTTTAGGGATAAAATGAAATTTTTTGGTCCAACATTGAATTTTTTTATTTTTTTCATTTTCATAGTGATAACAGATTAAAGCCCTTTTCCTCCTAGGACGCTTAGTTTCCGAGATAAATGAGTTTAAAGTTTTCCATATAAAAAAAAATTAATTTTTAGGGATAAAATGAAATTTTTTGGTCCAACATTGAATTTTTTTATTTTTTTCATTTCTATAGTGATAACAGATTAAAGCCCTTTTCTTCCTAGGACGCTTAGTTTCCGAGATAAATGAGTTTAAAGTTTTCCATATAAAAAAAATAATTTTTAGGGATAAAATGAAATTTTTTGGTCCAACATTGAATTGTTTTAATTTTTTTTTCATTTTTATAGTGATAACAGATTAAAGCCCTTTTCCTCCTAGGACGCTTAGTTTCCGAGATAAATGAGTTTAAAGTTTTCCATATAAAAAAAGTTAATTTTTAGGGATAAAATGAAATTTTTTGGTCCAACATTGAATTTTTTTATTTTTTTCATTTTCATAGTGATAACAGATTAAAGCCCTTTTCCTCCTAGGACGCTTAGTTTCCGAGATAAATGAGTTTAAAGTTTTCCATATAAAAAAAATTAATTTTTAGGGATAAAATGAAATTTTTTGGTCCAACATTGAATTTTTTTATTTTTTTCATTTCTATAGTGATAACAGATTAAAGCCCTTTTCTTCCTAGGACGCTTAGTTTCCGAGATAAATGAGTTTAAAGTTTTCCATATAAAAAAATTAATTTTTAGGGATAAAATGAAATTTTTTGGTCCAACATTGAATTTTTTATTTTTTTCATTTTTATAGTGATAACAGATTATTTATTTTTTTCATTTTCATAGTGATAACAGATTAAAGCCCTTTTCCTCCTAGGACGCTTAGTTTCCGAGATAAATGAGTTTAAAGTTTTCCATATAAAAAAAATAATTTTTAGGGATAAAATGAAATTTTTTGGTCCAACATTGAATTGTTTAATTTTTTTTTCATTTTTATAGTGATAACAGATTAAAGCCCTTTTCCTCCTAGGACGCTTAGTTTCCGAGATAAATGAGTTTAAAGTTTTCCATATAAAAAAAGTTAATTTTTAGGGATAAAATGAAATTTTTTGGTCCAACATTGAACAGATTGATAACAGATTAAAGCCCTTTTCCTCCTAGGACGCTTAGTTTCCGAGATAAATGAGTTTAAAGTTTTCCATATAAAAAAAATTAATTTTTAGGGATAAAATGAAATTTTTTGGTCCAACATTGAATTTTTTTATTTTTTTCATTTTTATAGTGATAACAGATTAAAGCCCTTTTCCTCCTAGGACGCTTAGTTTCCGAGATAAATGAGTTTAAAGTTTTCCATATAAAAAAAATTAATTTTTAGGGATAAAATGAAATTTTTTGGTCCAACATTGAATTTTTTTATTTTTTTCATTTTCATAGTGATAACAGATTAAAGCCCTTTTCCTCCTAGGACGCTTAGTTTCCGAGATAAATGAGTTTAAAGTTTTCCATATAAAAAAAATTAATTTTTAGGGATAAAATGAAATTTTTTGGTCCAACATTGAATTTTTTTATTTTTTTCATTTTCATAGTGATAACAGATTAAAGCCCTTTTCCTCCTAGGACGCTTAGTTTCCGAGATAAATGAGTTTAAAGTTTTCCATATAAAAAAAATGAATTTTTAGGGATAAAATGAAATTTTTTGGTCCAACATTGAATTTTTTATTTTTTTCATTTTTATAGTGATAACAGATTAAAGCCCTTTTCCTCCTAGGACACTTAGTTTCCGAGATAAATGAGTTTAAAGTTTTCCATATAAAAAAAGTTAATTTTTAGGGATAAAATGAAATTTTTTGGTCCAACATTGAATTTTTTTATTTTTTTCATTTTCATAGTGATAACAGATTAAAGCCCTTTTCCTCCTAGGACGCTTAGTTTCCGAGATAAATGAGTTTAAAGTTTTCCATATAAAAAAAATTAATTTTTGGGGATAAAATGAAATTTTTTGGTCCAACATTGAATTTTTTTATTTTTTTCATTTTTATAGTGATAACAGATTAAAGCCCTTTTCCTCCTAGGACGCTTAGTTTCCGAGATAAATGAGTTTAAAGTTTTCCATATAAAAAAAATTAATTTTTAGGGATAAAATGAAATTTTTTGGTCCAACATTGAATTTTTTAATTTTTTTTTCATTTTTATAGTGATAACAGATTAAAGCCCTTTTCCTCCTAGGACACTTAGTTTCCGAGATAAATGAGTTTAAAGTTTTCCATATAAAAAAAGTTAATTTTTAGGGATAAAATGAAATTTTTTGGTCCAACATTGCATTTTTTTATTTTTTTCATTTTCATAGTGATAACAGATTAAAGCCCTTTTCCTCCTAGGACGCTTAGTTTCCGAGATAAATGAGTTTAAAGTTTTCCATATAAAAAAAGTTAATTTTTAGGGATAAAATGAAATTTTTTGGTCCAACATTGAATTTTTTTATTTTTTTCATTTTCATAGTGATAACAGATTAAAGCCCTTTTCCTCCTAGGACGCTTAGTTTCCGAGATAAATGAGTTTAAAGTTTTCCATATAAAAAAAATGAATTTATAGGGATAAAATGAAATTTTTTGGTCCAACATTGAATTTTTTATTTTTTTCATTTTTATAGTGATAACAGATTAAAGCCCTTTTCCTCCTAGGACGCTTAGTTTCCGAGATAAATGAGTTTAAAGTTTTCCATATAAAAAAAGTTAATTTTTAGGGATAAAATGAAATTTTTTGGTCCAACATTGAATTTTTTTATTTTTTTCATTTTCATAGTGATAACAGATTAAAGCCCTTTTCCTCCTAGGACGCTTAGTTTCCGAGATAAATGAGTTTAAAGTTTTCCATATAAAAAAAATTAATTTTTAGGGATAAAATGAAATTTTTTGGTCCAACATTGAATTTTTTAATTTTTTTTTCATTTTTATAGTGATAACAGATTAAAGCCCTTTTCCTCCTAGGACGCTTAGTTTCCGAGGTAAATGAGTTTAAAGTTTTCCATATAAAAAAAATTAATTTTTAGGGATAAAATGAAATTTTTTGGTCCAACATTGAATTTTTTTATTTTTTTCATTTTCATAGTGATAACAGATTAAAGCCCTTTTCCTCCTAGGACGCCTAGTTTCCGAGATAAATGAGTTTAAAGTTTTCCATATAAAAAAATGAATTTTTAGGGATAAAATGAAATTTTTTGGTCCAACATTGAATTTTTTCATTTTTATAGTGATAACAGATTAAAGCCCTTTTCCTCCTAGGATGCTTAGTTTCCGAGATAAATGAGTCTAAAGCTTTCCATATAAAAAAAAATTAATTTTTAGGGAAAAAAATGAAATTTTTTGGCCCAACATTGAATTTTTTTATTTTTTTCATTTTCATAGTGATAACAGATTAAAGCCCTTTTCCTCCTAGGACGCTTAGTTTCCGAGATAAATGAGTTTAAAGTTTTCCATATAAAAAAAATTAATTTTTAGGGATAAAATGAAATTTTTTGGTCCAACATTGAATTTTTTTTTTTTTTCATTTTTATAGTGATAACAGATTAAAGCCCTTTTCCTCCTAGGACGCTTAGTTTCCGAGATAAATGAGTTTAAAGTTTTCCATATAAAAAAAATTAATTTTTAGGGATAAAATGAAATTTTTTGGTCCAACATTGAATTTTTTATTTTTTTCATTTTTATAGTGATAACAGATTAAAGCCCTTTTCCTCCTAGGACGCTTAGTTTCCGAGATAAATGAGTTTAAAGTTTTCCATATAAAAAAAGTTAATTTTTAGGGATAAAAATTAATTTTTTTGGTCCAACATTGAATTTTTTTATTTTTTTCATTTTCATAGTGATAACAGATTAAAGCCCTTTTCCTCCTAGGACGCTTAGTTTCCGAGATAAATGAGTTTAAAGTTTTCCATATAAAAAAAATTAATTTTTAGGGATAAAATGAAATTTTTTGGTCCAACATTGAATTTTTTTATTTTTTTCATTTTTATAGTGATAACAGATTAAAGCCCTTTTCCTCCTAGGACGCTTAGTTTCCGAGATAAATGAGTTTAAAGTTTTCCATATAAAAAAAGTTAATTTTTAGGGATAAAATGAAATTTTTTGGTCCAACATTGAATTTTTTTATTTTTTTCATTTTCATAGTGATAACAGATTAAAGCCCTTTTCCTCCTAGGACGCTTAGTTTCCGAGATAAATGAGTTTAAAGTTTTCCATATAAAAAAAATTAATTTTTAGGGATAAAATGAAATTTTTTGGTCCAACATTGAATTTTTTTATTTTTTTCATTTTCATAGTGATAACAGATTAAAGCCCTTTTCCTCCTAGGACGCCTAGTTTCCGAGATAAATGAGTTTAAAGTTTTCCATATAAAAAAAATGAATTTTTTAGGGATAAAATGAAATTTTTTGGTCCAACATTGAATTTTTTCATTTTTATAGTGATAACAGATTAAAGCCCTTTTCCTCCTAGGATGCTTAGTTTCCGAGATAAATGAGTCTAAAGCTTTCCATATAAAAAAAATTAATTTTTAGGGAAAAAATGAAATTTTTTGGCCCAACATTGAATTTTTTTATTTTTTTTCATTTTCATAGTGATAACAGATTAAAGCCCTTTTCCTCCTAGGACGCTTAGTTTCCGAGATAAATGAGTTTAAAGTTTTCCATATAAAAAAAAATTAATTTTTAGGGATAAAATGAAATTTTTTGGTCCAACATTGAATTTTTTATTTTTTTCATTTTTATAGTGATAACAGATTAAAGCCCTTTTCCTCCTAGGACGCTTAGTTTCCGAGATAAATGAGTTTAAAGTTTTCCATATAAAAAAAATTAATTTTTAGGGATAAAATGAAATTTTTTGGTCCAACATTGAATTTTTTATTTTTTTCATTTTTATAGTGATAACAGATTAAAGCCCTTTTCCTCCTAGGACGCTTAGTTTCCGAGATAAATGAGTTTAAAGTTTTCCATATAAAAAAAGTTAATTTTTAGGGATAAAATGAAATTTTTTGGTCCAACATTGAATTTTTTTATTTTTTTCATTTTCATAGTGATAACAGATTAAAGCCCTTTTCCTCCTAGGACGCTTAGTTTCCGAGATAAATGAGTTTAAAGTTTTCCATATAAAAAAAATTAATTTTTAGGGATAAAATGAAATTTTTTGGTCCAACATTGAATTTTTTTATTTTTTTCATTTTTATAGTGATAACAGATTAAAGCCCTTTTCCTCCTAGGACGCTTAGTTTCCGAGATAAATGAGTTTAAAGTTTTCCATATAAAAAAAATTAATTTTTAGGGATAAAATGAAATTTTTTGGTCCAACATTGAATTTTTTTATTTTTTTCATTTTCATAGTGATAACAGATTAAAGCCCTTTTCCTCCTAGGACGCTTAGTTTCCGAGATAAATGAGTTTAAAGTTTTCCATATAAAAAAAATTAATTTTTAGGGATAAAATGAAATTTTTTGGTCCAACATTGAATTTTTTTATTTTTTTCATTTTCATAGTGAAACCAGATTAAAGCCCTTTTCCTCCTAGGACGCTTAGTTTCCGAGATAAATGAGTTTAAAGTTTTCCATATAAAAAAAATGAATTTTTAGGGATAAAGTGAAATTTTTTGGTCCAACATTGAATTTTTTTATTTTTTTCATTTTCATAGTGATAACAGATTAAAGCCCTTTTCCTCCTAGGACGCTTAGTTTCCGAGATAAATGAGTTTAAAGTTTTCCATATAAAAAAAATGAATTTTTAGGGATAAAATGAAATTTTTTGTTCCAACATTGAATTTTTTATTTTTTTCATTTTTATAGTGATAACAGATTAAAGCCCTTTTCCTCCTAGGACACTTAGTTTCCGAGATAAATGAGTTTAAAGTTTTCCATATAAAAAAAGTTAATTTTTAGGGATAAAATGAAATTTTTTGGTCCAACATTGAATTTTTTTATTTTTTTCATTTTCATAGTGATAACAGATTAAAGCCCTTTTCCTCCTAGGACGCTTAGTTTCCGAGATAAATGAGTTTAAAGTTTTCCATATAAAAAAAATTAATTTTTGGGGATAAAATGAAATTTTTTGGTCCAACATTGAATTTTTTTATTTTTTTCATTTTTATAGTGATAACAGATTAAAGCCCTTTTCCTCCTAGGACGCTTAGTTTCCGAGATAAATGAGTTTAAAGTTTTCCATATAAAAAAAATTAATTTTTAGGGATAAAATGAAATTTTTTGGTCCAACATTGAATTTTTTAATTTTTTTTTCATTTTTATAGTGATAACAGATTAAAGCCCTTTTCCTCCTAGGACACTTAGTTTCCGAGATAAATGAGTTTAAAGTTTTCCATATAAAAAAAGTTAATTTTTAGGGATAAAATGAAATTTTTTGGTCCAACATTGCATTTTTTTATTTTTTTCATTTTCATAGTGATAACAGATTAAAGCCCTTTTCCTCCTAGGACGCTTAGTTTCCGAGATAAATGAGTTTAAAGTTTTCCATATAAAAAAAGTTAATTTTTAGGGATAAAATGAAATTTTTTGGTCCAACATTGAATTTTTTTATTTTTTTCATTTTCATAGTGATAACAGATTAAAGCCCTTTTCCTCCTAGGACGCTTAGTTTCCGAGATAAATGAGTTTAAAGTTTTCCATATAAAAAAAATGAATTTATAGGGATAAAATGAAATTTTTTGGTCCAACATTGAATTTTTTATTTTTTTCATTTTTATAGTGATAACAGATTAAAGCCCTTTTCCTCCTAGGACGCTTAGTTTCCGAGATAAATGAGTTTAAAGTTTTCCATATAAAAAAAGTTAATTTTTAGGGATAAAATGAAATTTTTTGGTCCAACATTGAATTTTTTTATTTTTTTCATTTTCATAGTGATAACAGATTAAAGCCCTTTTCCTCCTAGGACGCTTAGTTTCCGAGATAAATGAGTTTAAAGTTTTCCATATAAAAAAAATTAATTTTTAGGGATAAAATGAAATTTTTTGGTCCAACATTGAATTTTTTAATTTTTTTTTCATTTTTATAGTGATAACAGATTAAAGCCCTTTTCCTCCTAGGACGCTTAGTTTCCGAGGTAAATGAGTTTAAAGTTTTCCATATAAAAAAAATTAATTTTTAGGGATAAAATGAAATTTTTTGGTCCAACATTGAATTTTTTTATTTTTTTCATTTTCATAGTGATAACAGATTAAAGCCCTTTTCCTCCTAGGACGCCTAGTTTCCGAGATAAATGAGTTTAAAGTTTTCCATATAAAAAAAATGAATTTTTAGGGATAAAATGAAATTTTTTGGTCCAACATTGAATTTTTTCATTTTTATAGTGATAACAGATTAAAGCCCTTTTCCTCCTAGGATGCTTAGTTTCCGAGATAAATGAGTCTAAAGCTTTCCATATAAAAAAAATTAATTTTTAGGGAAAAAATTAAATTTTTTGGCCCAACATTGAATTTTTTTATTTTTTTCATTTTCATAGTGATAACAGATTAAAGCCCTTTTCCTCCTAGGACGCTTAGTTTCCGAGATAAATGAGTTTAAAGTTTTCCATATAAAAAAAATTAATTTTTAGGGATAAAATGAAATTTTTTGGTCCAACATTGAATTTTTTATTTTTTTCATTTTTATAGTGATAACAGATTAAAGCCCTTTTCCTCCTAGGACGCTTAGTTTCCGAGATAAATGAGTTTAAAGTTTTCCATATAAAAAAAATGAATTTTTAGGGATAAAATGAAATTTTTTGGTCCAACATTGAATTTTTTATTTTTTTCATTTTCATAGTGATAACAGATTAAAGCCCTTTTCCTCCTAGGACGCTTAGTTTCCGAGATAAATGAGTTTAAAGTTTTCCATATAAAAAAAGTTAATTTTTAGGGATAAAATGAAATTTTTTGGTCCAACATTGAATTTTTTTATTTTTTTCATTTTCATAGTGATAACAGATTAAAGCCCTTTTCCTCCTAGGACGCTTAGTTTCCGAGATAAATGAGTTTAAAGTTTTCCATATAAAAAAAGTTAATTTTTAGGGATAAAATGAAATTTTTTGGTCCAACATTGAATTTTTTTATTTTTTTCATTTTCATAGTGATAACAGATTAAAGCCCTTTTCCTCCTAGGACGCTTAGTTTCCGAGATAAATGAGTTTAAAGTTTTCCATATAAAAAAAATTAATTTTTAGGGATAAAATGAAATTTTTTGGTCCAACATTGAATTTTTTTATTTTTTTCATTTTCATAGTGATAACAGATTAAAGCCCTTTTCCTCCTAGGACGCTTAGTTTCCGAGATAAATGAGTTTAAAGTTTTCCATATAAAAAAAATGAATTTTTAGGGATAAAATGAAATTTTTTGGTCCAACATTGAATTTTTTATTTTTTTCATTTTTATAGTGATAACAGATTAAAGCCCTTTTCCTCCTAGGACGCTTAGTTTCCGAGATAAATGAGTTTAAAGTTTTCCATATAAAAAAAGTTAATTTTTAGGGATAAAATGAAATTTTTTGGTCCAACATTGAATTTTTTTATTTTTTTCATTTTCATAGTGATAACAGATTAAAGCCCTTTTCCTCCTAGGACGCTTAGTTTCCGAGATAAATGAGTTTAAAGTTTTCCATATAAAAAAAATTAATTTTTAGGGATAAAATGAAATTTTTTGGTCCAACATTGAATTTTTTTATTTTTTTCATTTTTATAGTGATAACAGATTAAAGCCCTTTTCCTCCTAGGACGCTTAGTTTCCGAGATAAGATGAGTTTAAAGTTTTCCATATAAAAAAATTAATTTTTAGGGATAAAATGAAATTTTTTGGTCCAACATTGAATTTTTTTATTTTTTTCATTTTCATAGTGATAACAGATTAAAGCCCTTTTCCTCCTAGGACGCTTAGTTTCCGAGATAAATGAGTTTAAAGTTTTCCATATAAAAAAAATTAATTTTTAGGGATAAAATGAAATTTTTTGGTCCAACATTGAATTTTTTTATTTTTTTCATTTCTATAGTGATAACAGATTAAAGCCCTTTTCTTCCTAGGACGCTTAGTTTCCGAGATAAATGAGTTTAAAGTTTTCCATTAAAAAAAATTAATTTTTAGGGATAAAATGAAATTTTTTGGTCCAACATTGAATTTTTTTATTTTTTTCATTTTCATAGTGAAACCAGATTAAAGCCCTTTTCCTCCTAAGACGCTTAGTTTCCGAGATAAATGAGTTTAAAGTTTTCCATATAAAAAAATGAATTTTTAGGGATAAAGTGAAATTTTTTGGTCCAACATTGAATTTTTTTATTTTTTTCATTTTTATAGTGATAACAGATTAAAGCCCTTTTCCTCCTAGGACGCTTAGTTTCCGAGATAAATGAGTTTAAAGTTTTCCATATAAAAAAAATTAATTTTTAGGGATAAAATGAAATTTTTTGGTCCAACATTGAATTTTTTATTTTTTTCATTTTTATAGTGATAACAGATTAAAGCCCTTTTCCTCCTAGGACGCTTAGTTTCCGAGATAAATGAGTTTAAAGTTTTCCATATAAAAAAAATTAATTTTTAGGGATAAAATGAAATTTTTTGGTCCAGCATTGAATTTTTTTATTTTTTTCCGAGATAAATGAGTTTAAAGTTTTCCATATAAAAAAAATTAATTTTTAGGGATAAAATGAAATTTTTTGGTCCAACATTGAATTTTTTAATTTTTTTTTCATTTTTATAGTGATAACAGATTAAAGCCCTTTTCCTCCTAGGACGCTTAGTTTCCGAGATAAATGAGTTTAAAGTTTTCCATATAAAAAAAATTAATTTTTAGGGATAAAATGAAATTTTTTGGTCCAACATTGAATTTTTTTATTTTTTTCATTTTCATAGTGATAACAGATTAAAGCCCTTTTCCTCCTAGGACGCCTAGTTTCCGAGATAAATGAGTTTAAAGTTTTCCATATAAAAAAAATGAATTTTTAGGGATAAAATGAAATTTTTTGGTCCAACATTGAATTTTTTCATTTTTATAGTGATAACAGATTAAAGCCCTTTTCCTCCTAGGATGCTTAGTTTCCGAGATAAATGAGTCTAAAGCTTTCCATATAAAAAAAATGAATTTTTAGGGAAAAAATGAAATTTTTTGGCCCAACATTGAATTTTTTTATTTTTTTCATTTTCATAGTGATAACAGATTAAAGCCCTTTTCCTCCTAGGACGCTTAGTTTCCGAGATAAATGAGTTTAAAGTTTTCCATATAAAAAAAATTAATTTTTAGGGATAAAATGAAATTTTTTGGTCCAACATTGAATTTTTTTATTTTTTTCATTTTCATAGTGATAACAGATTAAAGCCCTTTTCCTCCTAGGACGCTTAGTTTCCGAGATAAATGAGTTTAAAGTTTTCCATATAAAAAAAGTTAATTTTTAGGGATAAAATGAAATTTTTTGGTCCAACATTGAATTTTTTTATTTTTTTCATTTTTATAGTGATAACAGATTAAAGCCCTTTTCCTCCTAGGATGCTTAGTTTCCGAGATAAATGAGTCTAAAGCTTTCCATATAAAAAAAATGAATTTTTAGGGAAAAAATGAAATTTTTTGGCCCAACATTGAATTTTTTTATTTTTTTCATTTTCATAGTGATAACAGATTAAAGCCCTTTTCCTCCTAGGACGCTTAGTTTCCGAGATAAATGAGTTTAAAGTTTTCCATATAAAAAAAATTAATTTTTAGGGATAAAATGAAATTTTTTGGTCCAACATTGAATTTTTTTATTTTTTTCATTTTCATAGTGATAACAGATTAAAGCCCTTTTCCTCCTAGGACGCCTAGTTTCCGAGATAAATGAGTTTAAAGTTTTCCATATAAAAAAAATGAATTTTTAGGGATAAAATGAAATTTTTTGGTCCAACATTGAATTTTTTCATTTTTATAGTGATAACAGATTAAAGCCCTTTTCCTCCTAGGATGCTTAGTTTCCGAGATAAATGAGTCTAAAGCTTTCCATATAAAAAAAATGAATTTTTAGGGAAAAAATGAAATTTTTTGGCCCAACATTGAATTTTTTTATTTTTTTCATTTTCATAGTGATAACAGATTAAAGCCCTTTTCCTCCTAGGACGCTTAGTTTCCGAGATAAATGAGTTTAAAGTTTTCCATATAAAAAAAATTAATTTTTAGGGATAAAATGAAATTTTTTGGTCCAACATTGAATTTTTTTATTTTTTTCATTTTCATAGTGATAACAGATTAAAGCCCTTTTCCTCCTAGGACGCTTAGTTTCCGAGATAAATGAGTTTAAAGTTTTCCATATAAAAAAAATGAATTTTTAGGGTTAAAATGAAATTTTTTGGTCCAACATTGAATTTTTTCATTTTT
Source organism: Gymnosoma rotundatum (assembly GCA_916610165.2). Lineage (NCBI taxonomy): Eukaryota > Metazoa > Arthropoda > Insecta > Diptera > Tachinidae > Gymnosoma > Gymnosoma rotundatum. The sequence continues at coordinate 24,405,028 of OU744336.1, forward strand.
ATAGTGATAACAGATTAAAGCCCTTTTCCTCCTAGGATGCTTAGTTTCCGAGATAAATGAGTCTAAAGCTTTCCATATAAAAAAAATGAATTTTTAGGGAAAAAATGAAATTTTTTGGCCCAACATTGAATTTTTTTATTTTTTTCATTTTCATAGTGATAACAGATTACAGCCCTTTTCCTCCTAGGACGCTTAGTTTCCGAGATAAATGAGTTTAAAGTTTTCCATATAAAAAAAATTAATTTTTAGGGATAAAATGAAATTTTTTGGTCCAACATTGAATTTTTTATTTTTTTCATTTTTATAGTGATAACAGATTAAAGCCCTTTTCCTCCTAGGACGCTTAGTTTCCGAGATAAATGAGGTTAAAGTTTTCCATATAAAAAAAGTTAATTTTAAGGGATAAAATGAAATTTTTTGGTCCAACATTAAATTTTTTATTTTTTTCATTTTTATAGTGATAACAGATTAAAGCCCTTTTCCTCCTAGGACGCTTAGTTTCCGAGATAAATGAGTTTAAAGTTTTCCATGTAAAAAAAATTAATTTTTAGGGATAAAATGAAATTTTTTGGTCCAACATTGAATTTTTTTATTTTTTTTTCATTTTTATAGTGATAACAGATTAAAGCCCTTTTCCTCCTAGGACGCTTAGTTTCCGAGATAAATGAGTTTAAAGTTTTCCATATAAAAAAAATTAATTTTTAGGGATAAAATGAAATTTTTTGGTCCAACATTGAATTTTTTTATTTTTTTCATTTTCATAGTGATAACAGATTAAAGCCCTTTTCCTCCTAGGACGCTTAGTTTCCGAGATAAATGAGTTTAAAGTTTTCCATATAAAAAAAATGAATTTTTAGGGATAAAATGAAATTTTTTGGTCCAACATTGAATTTTTTAATTTTTATAGTGATAACAGATTAAAGCCCTTTTCCTCCTAGGACGCTTAGTTTCCGAGATAAATGAGTTTAAAGCTTTCCATATAAAAAAAATGAATTTTTAGGGAAAAAATGAAATTTTTTGGCCCAACATTGAATTTTTTTATTTTTTTCATTTTCATAGTGATAACAGATTAAAGCCCTTTTCCTCCTAGGACGCTTAGTTTCCGAGATAAATAAGTTTAAAGTTTTCCATATAAAAAAAAATTAATTTTTAGGGATAAAATGAAATTTTTTGGTCCAACATTGAATTTTTTTATTTTTTTCATTTTCATAGTGATAACAGATTAAAGCCCTTTTCCTCCTAGGACGCTTAGTTTCCGAGATAAATGAGTTTAAAGTTTTCCATATAAAAAAATTAATTTTTAGGGATAAAATGAAATTTTTTGGCCCAACATTGAATTTTTTTATTTTTTTCATTTTCATAGTGATAACAGATTAAAGCCCTTTTCCTCCTAGGACGCTTAGTTTCCGAGATAAATGAGTTTAAAGTTTTCCATATAAAAAAAGTTAATTTTAAGGGATAAAATGAAATTTTTTGGTCCAACATTGAATTTTTTATTTTTTTCATTTTTATTGTGATAACAGATTAAAGCCCTTTTCCTCCTAGGACGCTTAGTTTCCGAGATAAATGAGTTAAAAGTTTTCCATATAAAAAAAAATTAATTTTTAGGGATAAAATGAAATTTTTTGGTCCAACATTGAATTTTTTTATTTTTTTTCATTTTTATAGTGATAACAGATTAAAGCCCTTTTCCTCCTAGGACGCTTAGTTTCCGAGATAAATGAGTTTAAAGTTTTCCATATAAAAAAAATTAATTTTTAGGGATAAAATGAAATTTTTTGGTCCAACATTGAATTTTTTTATTTTTTTCATTTTCATAGTGATAACAGATTAAAGCCCTTTTCCTCCTAGGACGCTTAGTTTCCGAGATAAATGAGTTTAAAGTTTTCCATATAAAAAAAATGAATTTTTAGGGATAAAATGAAATTTTTTGGTCCAACATTGAATTTTTTAATTTTTATAGTGATAACAGATTAAAGCCCTTTTCCTCCTAGGACGCTTAGTTTCCGAGATAAATGAGTTTAAAGTTTTCCATATAAAAAAAATGAATTTTTAGGGAAAAAATGAAATTTTTTGGCCCAACATTGAATTTTTTTATTTTTTTCATTTTCATAGTGATAACAGATTAAAGCCCTTTTCCTCCTAGGACGCTTAGTTTCCGAGATAAATGAGTTTAAAGTTTTCCATATAAAAAAAAATAATTTTTAGGGATAAAATGAAATTTTTTGGTCCAACATTGAATTTTTTTATTTTTTTCATTTTCATAGTGATAACAGATTAAAGCCCTTTTCCTCCTAGGACGCTTAGTTTCCGAGATAAATGAGTTTAAAGTTTTCCATATAAAAAAAATTAATTTTTAGGGATAAAATGAAATTTTTTGGTCCAACATTGAATTTTTTTATTTTTTTCATTTTTATAGTGATAACAGATTAAAGCCCTTTTCCTCCTAGGACGCTTAGTTTCCGAGATAAATGAGTTTAAAGTTTTCCATATAAAAAAAATTAATTTTTAGGGATAAAATGAAATTTTTTGGTCCAACATTGAATTTTTTTATTTTTTTCATTTTCATAGTGATAACAGATTAAAGCCCTTTTCCTCCTAGGACGCTTAGTTTCCGAGATAAATGAGTTTAAAGTTTTCCATATAAAAAAAATGAATTTTTAGGGATAAAGTGAAATTTTTTGGTCCAACATTGAATTTTTTTATTTTTTTCATTTTCATAGTGATAACAGATTAAAGCCCTTTTCCTCCTAGGACGCTTAGTTTCCGAGATAAATGAGTTTAAAGTTTTCCATATAAAAAAAATGAATTTTTAGGGATAAAGTGAAATTTTTTGGTCCAACATTGAATTTTTTTATTTTTTTCATTTTCATAGTGATAACAGATTAAAGCCCTTTTCCTCCTAGGACGCTTAGTTTCCGAGATAAACGAGTTTAAAGCTTTCCATATAAAAAAAATGAATTTTTAGGGAAAAAATGAAATTTTTTGGCCCAACATTGAATTTTTTTATTTTTTTCATTTTCATAGTGATAACAGATTAAAGCCCTTTTCCTCCTAGGACGCTTAGTTTCCGAGATAAATGAGTTTAAAGTTTTCCATATAAAAAAAATTAATTTTTAGGGATAAAATGAAATTTTTTGGTCCAACATTGAATTTTTTTATTTTTTTCATTTTCATAGTGAAAACAGATTAAAGCCCTTTTCCTCCTAGGACGCTTAGTTTCCGAGATAAATGAGTTTAAAGTTTTCCATATAAAAAAAATTAATTTTTAGGGATAAAATGAAATTTTTTGGTCCAACATTGAATTTTTTTATTTTTTTCATTTTTATAGTGATAACAGATTAAAGCCCTTTTCCTCCTAGGACGCTTAGTTTCCGAGATAAATGAGTTTAAAGTTTTCCATATAAAAAAAATTAATTTTTAGGGATAAAATGAAATTTTTTGGTCCAACATTGAATTTTTTTATTTTTTTCATTTTCATAGTGATAACAGATTAAAGCCCTTTTCCTCCTAGGACGCTTAGTTTCCGAGATAAATGAGTTTAAAGTTTTCCATATAAAAAAAATGAATTTTTAGGGATAAAGTGAAATTTTTTGGTCCAACATTGAATTTTTTTCATTTTCATAGTGATAACAGATTAAAGCCCTTTTCCTCCTAGGACGCTTAGTTTCCGAGATAAATGAGTTTAAAGTTTTCCATATAAAAAAAATTAATTTTTAGGGATAAAATGAAATTTTTTGGTCCAACATTGAATTTTTTATTTTTTTCATTTTTATAGTGATAACAGATTAAAGCCCTTTTCCTCCTAGGACGCTTAGTTTCCGAGATAAATGAGTTTAAAGTTTTCCATATAAAAAAAGTTAATTTTTAGGGATAAAATGAAATTTTTTGGTCCAACATTGAATTTTTTTATTTTTTTCATTTTCATAGTGATAACAGATTAAAGCCCTTTTCCTCCTAGGACGCTTAGTTTCCGAGATAAATGAGTTTAAAGTTTTCCATATAAAAAAAAATGAATTTTTAGGGATAAAGTGAAATTTTTTGGTCCAACATTGAATTTTTTTATTTTTTTCATTTTCATAGTGATAACAGATTAAAGCCCTTTTCCTCCTAGGACGCTTAGTTTCCGAGATAAATGAGTTTAAAGTTTTCCATATAAAAAAAATGAATTTTTAGGGATAAAATGAAATTTTTTGGTCCAACATTGAATTTTTTATTTTTTTCATTTTTATAGTGATAACAGATTAAAGCCCTTTTCCTCCTAGGACGCTTAGTTTCCGAGATAAATGAGTTTAAAGTTTTCCATATAAAAAAAGTTAATTTTTAGGGATAAAATGAAATTTTTTGGTCCAACATTGAATTTTTTTATTTTTTTCATTTTCATAGTGATAACAGATTAAAGCCCTTTTCCTCCTAGGACGCTTAGTTTCCGAGATAAATGAGTTTAAAGTTTTCCATATAAAAAAAGTTAATTTTTAGGGATAAAATGAAATTTTTTGGTCCAACATTGAATTTTATTATTTTTTTAATTTTCATAGTGATAACAGATTAAAGCCCTTTTCCTCCTAGGACGCTTAGTTTCCGAGATAAATGAGTTTAAAGTTTTCCATATAAAAAAAATGAATTTTTAGGGATAAAGTGAAATTTTTTGGTCCAACATTGAATTTTTTTATTTTTTTCATTTTCATAGTGATAACAGATTAAAGCCCTTTTCCTCCTAGGACGCTTAGTTTCCGAGATAAATGAGTTTAAAGTTTTCCATATAAAAAAAATGAATTTTTAGGGATAAAATGAAATTTTTTGGTCCAACATTGAATTTTTTATTTTTTTCATTTTTATAGTGATAACAGATTAAAGCCCTTTTCCTCCTAGGACGCTTAGTTTCCGAGATAAATGAGTTTAAAGTTTTCCATATAAAAAAAATGAATTTTTAGGGATAAAGTGAAATTTTTTGGTCCAACATTGAATTTTTTTATTTTTTTCATTTTCATAGTGATAACAGATTAAAGCCCTTTTCCTCCTAGGACGCTTAGTTTCCGAGATAAATGAGTTTAAAGTTTTCCATATAAAAAAAATGAATTTTTAGGGATAAAATGAAATTTTTTGGTCCAACATTGAATTTTTTATTTTTTTCATTTTTATAGTGATAACAGATTAAAGCCCTTTTCCTCCTAGGACGCTTAGTTTCCGAGATAAATGAGTTTAAAGTTTTCCATATAAAAAAAGTTAATTTTTAGGGATAAAATGAAATTTTTTGGTCCAACATTGAATTTTTTTATTTTTTTCATTTTCATAGTGATAACAGATTAAAGCCCTTTTCCTCCTAGGACGCTTAGTTTCCGAGATAAATGAGTTTAAAGTTTTCCATATAAAAAAAATTAATTTTTAGGGATAAAATGAAATTTTTTGGTCCAACATTGAATTTTTTTATTTTTTCATTTTTATAGTGATAACAGATTAAAGCCCTTTTCCTCCTAGGACGCTTAGTTTCCGAGATAAATGAGTTTAAAGTTTTCCATATAAAAAAAATTAATTTTTAGGGATAAAATGAAATTTTTTGGTCCAACATTGAATTTTTTTATTTTTTTCATTTTCATAGTGATAACAGATTAAAGCCCTTTTCCTCCTAGGACGCTTAGTTTCCGAGATAAATGAGTTTAAAGTTTTCCATATAAAAAAAATTAATTTTTAGGGATAAAATGAAATTTTTTGGTCCAACATTGAATTTTTTTATTTTTTTCATTTCTATAGTGATAACAGATTAAAGCCCTTTTCTTCCTAGGACGCTTAGTTTCCGAGATAAATGAGTTTAAAGTTTTCCATATAAAAAAATTAATTTTTAGGGATAAAATGAAATTTTTTGGTCCAACATTGAATTTTTTTATTTTTTTCATTTTCATAGTGAAACCAGATTAAAGCCCTTTTCCTCCTAGGACGCTTAGTTTCCGAGATAAATGAGTTTAAAGTTTTCCATATAAAAAAAATGAATTTTTAGGGATAAAGTGAAATTTTTTGGTCCAACATTGAATTTTTTTATTTTTTTCATTTTCATAGTGATAACAGATTAAAGCCCTTTTCCTCCTAGGACGCTTAGTTTCCGAGATAAATGAGTTTAAAGTTTTCCATATAAAAAAAATTAATTTTTAGGGATAAAATGAAATTTTTTGGTCCAACATTGAATTTTTTTATTTTTTTCATTTTTATAGTGATAACAGATTAAAGCCCTTTTCCTCCTAGGACGCTTAGTTTCCGAGATAAATGAGTTTAAAGTTTTCCATATAAAAAAAATTAATTTTTAGGGATAAAATGAAATTTTTTGGTCCAACATTGAATTTTTTATTTTTTTCATTTTTATAGTGATAACACATTAAAGCCCTTTTCCTCCTAGGACGCTTAGTTTCCGAGATAAATGAGTTTAAAGTTTTCCATAAAAAAAAAGTTAATTTTTAGGGATAAAATGAAATTTTTTGGTCCAACATTGAATTTTTTTATTTTTTTCATTTTCATAGTGATAACAGATTAAAGCCCTTTTCCTCCTAGGACGCTTAGTTTCCGAGATAAATGAGTTTAAAGTTTTCCATATAAAAAAAATTAATTTTTAGGGATAAAATGAAATTTTTTGGTCCAACATTGAATTTTTTTATTTTTTTCATTTTTATAGTGATAACAGATTAAAGCCCTTTTCCTCCTAGGACGCTTAGTTTCCGAGATAAATGAGTTTAAAGTTTTCCATATAAAAAAAATTAATTTTTAGGGATAAAATGAAATTTTTTGGTCCAACATTGAATTTTTTTATTTTTTTCATTTTCATAGTGATAAAGTTCTTGCTACTCCTCAGGGTAGCAAGAGCTTTTGGTCATTCGTTAAAAGAGTGAAGGATAATGCTAGTTCCTCAATTCCGCCTCTTTTAAAGGATGATCAAATATTTAACGACCCGGTTGATAAAGCAAACCTCTTGGCTGAAATCTTTGCAAGTAATTCTTACTTGCCGGTAAGCAATCAACCACTGCCCGCACTGGAAAGAGTATCAGTAACTATGCCGGATATATTCTTTCGAGCACGTGCAGTTAAAAGGGTTTTAGCGGATCTCAACATAAACAAGTCCCCTGGTCCGGATGGAATTCCAGCACTGGTCTTGAAGCAGTGCTCTTCGACGTTATCGCGTCCATTAGCAAAACTTTTCAACATTTTATACCATGTTGGTGAGCTTCCATCATGTTGGAAGATTGCTAATGTAACACCGATCCCCAAAAAGGGAGAGGCTAGCAACCCTGAAAATTACCGCCCAATCGCAATTTGCTCTGCACTCTCCAAAGTTATGGAGAGTATGCTCAATTTTCATCTTGTGAGGTATCTGGAGTCCAACAGCTTACTTAGTGACCGGCAGTACGGCTTCCGTAGGGGACGCTCTACGGGTGACTTACTGGCCTTCCTTTCGGAAAAGTGGTGTCAATCCATTCACCATTTCGGCGAAAGTAAGGTGGTGGCTCTAGATATTTCTAAGGCGTTTGATAGAGTGTGGCATGGTGCGCTCATATCAAAACTTATTGCTTTTGGTGTCGGTAATAGTTTCTCTCGACTTATATCGAGCTTTCTCAGGGATCGCACTATACGAGTTGTTATAGATGGGATCGCATCAAACGAGTTCAAGGTAAATTCAGGGGTACCGCAAGGTTCCGTTCTTTCCCCTACCCTATTTCTTATTTTTCTCAATGACCTTCTACGTCAGACTTCTAACCCTATCTATTCTTTCGCAGATGACAGTAGCATATGCCATTCATTTTCTTTTCGTAATAGACCTAGCCTTCGGGAAATTGGGGCTGTGCGAAAGCACATGGATGATACCCTTAATCGCGACCTTTTGGTAATCTCCGAATGGGGCCTTGCGAATAGGGTTCAATTTAACGCTCATAAAACCCAGTGCTGTGTGCTTTCGCACAGGCGTACGGCTGAATATGCTACCTCATCTGTAATTATGGGTGATGTATATATTAAGGAATCAGAAGCTCTCGATGTTCTTGGCATGAAAATCCAATGTGATGTTCGTTGGAACCAGCATATTTTTCATGTCGCAAAAGAAGCATTCAAGTGCCTAGGTTTTTTGAAACGGTGTAAGAAATACTTCACTCCATCTGACCTCCTTACTATCTATGTCACCTTTATCAGACCGAAAATGGAATACAACTCTCATGTGTGGGCCGGTGCTTCAAAGTCTATTTTGGAGTTACTCGACCGCGTGCAGGAGAGAGCGAAGAAGCTCATCGGTGACAGTAGGGTATCCAGCTCTATTGACTCACTGGAGCATCGACGCAATGTGGGGTGTGTTTCACTGTTTTATCGTTACTACAACGGAATGTGCTCTTATGAAATCAGGGAACTAGTTCCTGAAAATCGTAATTTCGTACGCGCAACGCGTTCTGCATCAAGAGCGCATTCCTTTGTGGTCGATTGGCCAGTGAATCGCACTACGCATTACAGAGAGAATTCGTTTTTTAGCCGAACAGTTCGTATGTGGAATAAACTCCCCGCAGAGGTCTTTCCTGCCATTTTCAATGTGCAAGGATTCAAATCAAATGTCCACAAGCACTACTCCCTTTATCCCCCTTCCCACAACCTAATTTCCTAGTTCTGGCACAATGCATTGCATAAGTAGGGGTCATCCCCTGAGTGCTGGTCCTAATTAAAAAAAAAAAAAAAAAAAAACAGATTAAAGCCCTTTTCCTCCTAGGACGCCTAGTTTCCGAGATAAATGAGTTTAAAGTTTTCCATATAAAAAAAATGAATTTTTAGGGATAAAATGAAATTTTTTGGTCCAACATTGAATTTTTTATTTTTTTCATTTTTATAGTGATAACAGATTAAAGCCCTTTTCCTCCTAGGATGCTTAGTTTCCGAGATAAATGAGTCTAAAGCTTTCCATATAAAAAAAATGAATTTTTAGGGAAAAAATGAAATTTTTTGGCCCAACATTGAATTTTTTTATTTTTTTCATTTTCATAGTGATAACAGATTAAAGCCCTTTTCCTCCTAGGACGCTTAGTTTCCGAGATAAATGAGTTTAAAGTTTTCCATATAAAAAAAATTAATTTTTAGGGATAAAATGAAATTTTTTGGTCCAACATTGAATTTTTTTATTTTTTTCATTTTCATAGTGATAACAGATTAAAACCCTTTTCCTCCTAGGACGCTTAGTTTCCGAGATAAATGAGTTTAAAGTTTTCCATATAAAAAAAATTAATTTTTAGGGATAAAATGAAATTTTTTGGTCCAAAATTGAATTTTTTTATTTTTTTCATTTCTATAGTGATAACATATTAAAGCCCTTTTCTTCCTAGGACGCTTAGTTTCCGAGATAAATGAGTTTAAAGTTTTCCATATAAAAAAATTAATTTTTAGGGATAAAATGAAATTTTTTGGTCCAACATTGAATTTTTTTATTTTTTTCATTTTCATAGTGAAACCAGATTAAAGCCCTTTTCCTCCTAGGACGCTTAGTTTCCGAGATAAATGAGTTTAAAGTTTTCCATATAAAAAAAATGAATTTTTAGGGATAAAGTGAAATTTTTTGGTCCAACATTGAATTTTTTTATTTTTTTCATTTTAACAGATTAAAGCCCTTTTCCTCCTAGGACGCTTAGTTTCCGAGATAAATGAGTTTAAAGTTTTCCATATAAAAAAAATGAATTTTTAGGGATAAAATGAAATTTTTTGGTCCAACATTGAATTTTTTATTTTTTTCATTTTTATAGTGATAACAGATTAAAGCCCTTTTCCTCCTAGGACGCTTAGTTTCCGAGATAAATGAGTTTAAAGTTTTCCATATAAAAAAAGTTAATTTTAAGGGATAAAATGAAATTTTTTGGTCCAACATTGAATTTTTTATTTTTTTCATTTTTATAGTGATAACAGATTAAAGCCCTTTTCCTCCTAGGACGCTTAGTTTCCGAGATAAATGAGTTTAAAGTTTTCCATGTAAAAAAAAATAATTTTTAGGGATAAAATGAAATTTTTTGGTCCAACATTGAATTTTTTTATTTTTTTTCATTTTTATAGTGATAACAGATTAAAGCCCTTTTCCTCCTAGGACGCTTAGTTTCCGAGATAAATGAGTTTAAAGTTTTCCATATAAAAAAAATGAATTTTTAGGGATAAAATGAAATTTTTTGGTCCAACATTGAATTTTTTATTTTTTTCATTTTTATAGTCATAACAGATTAAAGCCCTTTTCCTCCTAGGACGCTTAGTTTCCGAGATAAATGAGTTTAAAGTTTTCCATATAAAAAAAGTTAATTTTTAGGGATAAAATGAAATTTTTTGGTCCAACATTGAATTTTTTTATTTTTTTCATTTTCATAGTGATAACAGATTAAAGCCCTTTTCCTCCTAGGACGCTTAGTTTCCGAGATAAATGAGTTTAAAGTTTTCCATATAAAAAAAATGAATTTTTAGGGATAGAGTGAAATTTTTTGGTCCAACATTGAATTTTTTAATTTTTTTCATTTTCATAGTGATAACAGATTAAAGCCCTTTTCCTCCTAGGACGCTTAGTTTCCGAGATAAATGAGTTTAAAGTTTTCCATATAAAAAAAATGAATTTTTAGGGATAAAATGAAATTTTTTGGTCCAACATTGAATTTTTTTATTTTTTTCATTTTCATAGTGAAACCAGATTAAAGCCCTTTTCCTCCTAGGACGCTTAGTTTCCGAGATAAATGAGTTTAAAGTTTTCCATATAAAAAAAATGAATTTTTAGGGATAAAATGAAATTTTTTGGTCCAACATTGAATTTTTTTATTTTTTTCATTTTCATAGTGATAACAGATTAAAGCCCTTTTCCTCCTAGGACGCTTAGTTTCCGAGATAAATGAGTTTAAAGTTTTCCATATAAAAAAAATGAATTTTTAGGGATAAAATGAAATTTTTTGGTCCAACATTGAATTTTTTATTTTTTTCATTTTTATAGTCATAACAGATTAAAGCCCTTTTCCTCCTAGGACGCTTAGTTTCCGAGATAAATGAGTTTAAAGTTTTCCATATAAAAAAAGTTAATTTTTAGGGATAAAATGAAATTTTTTGGTCCAACATTGAATTTTTTTATTTTTTTCATTTTCATAGTGATAACAGATTAAAGCCCTTTTCCTCCTAGGACGCTTAGTTTCCGAGATAAATGAGTTTAAAGTTTTCCATATAAAAAAAATGAATTTTTAGGGATAAAGTGAAATTTTTTGGTCCAACATTAAATTTTTTTATTTTTTTCATTTTCATAGTGATAACAGATTAAAGCCCTTTTCCTCCTAGGACGCTTAGTTTCCGAGATAAATGAGTTTAAAGTTTTCCATATAAAAAAAATGAATTTTTAGGGATAAAATGAAATTTTTTGGTCCAACATTGAATTTTTTTATTTTTTTCATTTTCATAGTGATAACAGATTAAAGCCCTTTTCCTCCTAGGACGCTTAGTTTCCGAGATAAATGAGTTTAAAGTTTTCCATATAAAAAAAATTAATTTTTAGGGATAAAATGAAATTTTTTGGTCCAACATTGAATTTTTTTATTTTTTCATTTTTATAGTGATAACAGATTAAAGCCCTTTTCCTCCTAGGACGCTTAGTTTCCGAGATAAATGAGTTTAAAGTTTTCCATATAAAAAAAATTAATTTTTAGGGATAAAATGAAATTTTTTGGTCCAACATTGAATTTTTTTATTTTTTTCATTTTCATAGTGATAACAGATTAAAGCCCTTTTCCTCCTAGGACGCTTAGTTTCCGAGATAAATGAGTTTAAAGTTTTCCATATAAAAAAAATTAATTTTTAGGGATAAAATGAAATTTTTTGGTCCAACATTGAATTTTTTTATTTTTTTCATTTTCATAGTGATAACAGATTTAAGCCCTTTTCCTCCTAGGACGCTTAGTTTCCGAGATAAATGAGTTTAAAGTTTTCCATATAAAAAAAATGAATTTTTAGGGATAAAGTGAAATTTTTTGGTCCAACATTGAATTTTTTTATTTTTTTCATTTTCATAGTGATAACAGATTAAAGCCCTTTTCCTCCTAGGACGCTTAGTTTCCGAGATAAATGAGTTTAAAGTTTTCCATATAAAAAAAATTAATTTTTAGGGATAAAATGAAATGTTTTGGTCCAACATTGAATTTTTTTATTTTTTTCATTTTTATAGTGATAACAGATTAAAGCCCTTTTCCTCCTAGGACGCTTAGTTTCCGAGATAAATGAGTTTAAAGTTTTCCATATAAAAAAAATTAATTTTTAGGGATAAAATGAAATTTTTTGGTCCAACATTGAATTTTTTATTTTTTTCATTTTTATAGTGATAACAGATTAAAGCCCTTTTCCTCCTAGGACGCTTAGTTTCCGAGATAAATGAGTTTAAAGTTTTCCATATAAAAAAAGTTAATTTTTAGGGATAAAATGAAATTTTTTGGTCCAACATTGAATTTTTTTATTTTTTTCATTTTCATAGTGATAACAGATTAAAGCCCTTTTCCTCCTAGGACGCTTAGTTTCCGAGATAAATGAGTTTAAAGTTTTCCATATAAAAAAAATTAATTTTTAGGGATAAAATGAAATTTTTTGGTCCAACATTGAATTTTTTTATTTTTTTCATTTTTATAGTGATAACAGATTAAAGCCCTTTTCCTCCTAGGACGCTTAGTTTCCGAGATAAATGAGTTTAAAGTTTTCCATATAAAAAAAATTAATTTTTAGGGATAAAATGAAATTTTTTGGTCCAACATTGAATTTTTTTATTTTTTTCATTCTCATAGTGATAACAGATTAAAGCCCTTTTCCTCCTAGGACGCTTAGTTTCCGAGATAAATGAGTTTAAAGTTTTCCATATAAAAAAAATGAATTTTTAGGGATAAAATGAAATTTTTTGGTCCAACATTGAATTTTTTTATTTTTTTCATTTTCATAGTGATAACAGATTAAAGCCCTTTTCCTCCTAGGACGCTTAGTTTCCGAGATAAATGAGTTTAAAGTTTTCCATATAAAAAAAATTAATTTTTAGGGATAAAATGAAATTTTTTGGTCCAACATTGAATTTTTTATTTTTTTCATTTTTATAGTGATAACAGATTAAAGCCCTTTTCCTCCTAGGACGCTTAGTTTCCTTGATAAATGAGTTTAAAGTTTTCCATATAAAAAAAGTTAATTTTTAGGGATAAAATGAAATTTTTTGGTCCAACATTGAATTTTTTTATTTTTTTCATTTTCATAGTGATAACAGATTAAAGCCCTTTTCCTCCTAGGACGCTTAGTTTCCGAGATAAATGAGTTTAAAGTTTTCCATATAAAAAAAATTAATTTTTAGGGATAAAATGAAATTTTTTGGTCCAACATTGAATTTTTTTATTTTTTTCATTTTCATAGTGATAACAGATTAAAGCCCTTTTCCTCCTAGGACGCTTAGTTTCCGAGATAAATGAGTTTAAAGTTTTCCATATAAAAAAAATTAATTTTTAGGGATAAAATGAAATTTTTTGGTCCAACATTGAATTTTTTTATTTTTTTCATTTTCATAGTGATAACAGATTAAAGCCCTTTTCCTCCTAGGACGCCTAGTTTCCGAGATAAATGAGTTTAAAGTTTTCCATATAAAAAAAATGAATTTTTAGGGATAAAATGAAATTTTTTGGTCCAACATTGAATTTTTTATTTTTTTTCATTTTTATAGTGATAACAGATTAAAGCCCTTTTCCTCCTAGGATGCTTAGTTTCCGAGATAAATGAGTCTAAAGCTTTCCATATAAAAAAAATGAATTTTTAGGGAAAAAATGAAATTTTTTGGCCCAACATTGAATTTTTTTATTTTTTTCATTTTCATAGTGATAACAGATTAAAGCCCTTTTCCTCCTAGGACGCTTAGTTTCCGAGATAAATGAGTTTAAAGTTTTCCATATAAAAAAAATTAATTTTTAGGGATAAAATGAAATTTTTTGGTCCAACATTGAATTTTTTTATTTTTTTCATTTTCATAGTGATAACAGATTAAAGCCCTTTTCCTCCTAGGACGCTTAGTTTCCGAGATAAATGAGTTTAAAGTTTTCCATATAAAAAAAATTAATTTTTAGGGATAAAATGAAATTTTTTGGTCCAAAATTGAATTTTTTTATTTTTTTCATTTCTATAGTGATAACAGATTAAAGCCCTTTTCTTCCTAGGACGCTTAGTTTCCGAGATAAATGAGTTTAAAGTTTTCCATATAAAAAAATTAATTTTTAGGGATAAAATGAAATTTTTTGGTCCAACATTGAATTTTTTTATTTTTTTCATTTTCATAGTGAAACCAGATTAAAGCCCTTTTCCTCCTAGGACGCTTAGTTTCCGAGATAAATGAGTTTAAAGTTTTCCATATAAAAAAAATGAATTTTTAGGGATAAAGTGAAATTTTTTGGTCCAACATTGAATTTTTTTATTTTTTTCATTTTCATAGTGATAACAGATTAAAGCCCTTTTCCTCCTAGGACGCTTAGTTTCCGAGATAAATGAGTTTAAAGTTTTCCATATAAAAAAAATGAATTTTTAGGGATAAAATGAAATTTTTTGGTCCAACATTGAATTTTTTATTTTTTTCATTTTTATAGTGATAACAGATTAAAGCCCTTTTCCTCCTAGGACGCTTAGTTTCCGAGATAAATGAGTTTAAAGTTTTCCATATAAAAAAAGTTAATTTTAAGGGATAAAATGAAATTTTATGGTCCAACATTGAATTTTTTATTTTTTTCATTTTTATAGTGATAACAGATTAAAGCCCTTTTCCTCCTAGGACGCTTAGTTTCCGAGATAAATGAGTTTAAAGTTTTCCATATAAAAAAAATGAATTTTTAGGGATAAAATGAAATTTTTTGGTCCAACATTGAATTTTTTATTTTTTTCATTTTTATAGTGATAACAGATTAAAGCCCTTTTCCTCCTAGGACGCTTAGTTTCCGAGATAAATGAGTTTAAAGTTTTCCATATAAAAAAAATTAATTTTTAGGGATAAAATGAAATTTTTTGGTCCAACATTGAATTTTTTTATTTTTTTCATTTTCATAGTGATAACAGATTAAAGCCCTTTTCCTCCTAGGACGCTTAGTTTCCGAGATAAATGAGTTTAAAGTTTTCCATATAAAAAAAATGAATTTTTAGGGATAAAATGAAATTTTTTGGTCCAACATTGAATTTTTTAATTTTTATAGTGATAACAGATTAAAGCCCTTTTCCTTCTAGGACGCTTAGTTTCCGAGATAAATGAGTTTAAAGTTTTCCATATAAAAAAAATTAATTTTTAGGGATAAAATGAAATTTTTTGGTCCAACATTGAATTTTTTTATTTTTTTCATTTCTATAGTGATAACAGATTAAAGCCCTTTTCTTCCTAGGACGCGTAGTTTCCGAGATAAATGAGTTTAAAGTTTTCCATATAAAAAAATTAATTTTTAGGGATAAAATGAAATTTTTTGGTCCAACATTGAATTTTTTTATTTTTTTCATTTTCATAGTGAAACCAGATTAAAGCCCTTTTCCTCCTAGGACGCTTAGTTTCCGAGATAAATGAGTTTAAAGTTTTCCATATAAAAAAAATGAATTTTTAGGGATAAAGTGAAATTTTTTGGTCCAACATTGAATTTTTTTATTTTTTTCATTTTCATAGTGATAACAGATTAAAGCCCTTTTCCTCCTAGGACGCTTAGTTTCCGAGATAAATGAGTTTAAAGTTTTCCATATAAAAAAAATGAATTTTTAGGGATAAAATGAAATTTTTTGGTCCAACATTGAATTTTTTTTTTTTTTCATTTTTATAGTGATAACAGATTAAAGCCCTTTTCCTCCTAGGACGCTTAGTTTCCGAGATAAATGAGTTTAAAGTTTTCCATATAAAAAAAGTTAATTTTTAGGGATAAAATGAAATTTTTTGGTCCAACATTGAATTTTTTTATTTTTTTCATTTTCATAGTGATAACAGATTAAAGCCCTTTTCCTCCTAGGACGCTTAGTTTCCGAGATAAATGAGTTTAAAGTTTTCCATATAAAAAAAATTAATTTTTAGGGATAAAATGAAATTTTTTGGTCCAACATTGAATTTTTTTATTTTTTTCATTTTTATAGTGATAACAGTTTAAAGCCCTTTTCCTCCTAGGACGCTTAGTTTCCGAGATAAATGAGTTTAAAGTTTTCCATATAAAAAAAATTAATTTTTAGGGATAAAATGAAATTTTTTGGTCCAACATTGAATTTTTTTATTTTTTTCATTTTCATAGTGATAACAGATTAAAGCCCTTTTCCTCCTAGGACGCTTAGTTTCCGAGATAAATGAGTTTAAAGTTTTCCATATAAAAAAAAATGAATTTTTAGGGATAAAATGAAATTTTTTGGTCCAACATTGAATTTTTTATTTTTTTCATTTTTATAGTGATAACAGATTAAAGCCCTTTTCCTCCTAGGACGCTTAGTTTCCGAGATAAATGAGTTTAAAGTTTTCCATATAAAAAAAGTTAATTTTTAGGGATAAAATGAAATTTTTTGGTCCAACATTGAATTTTTTTATTTTTTTCATTTTCATAGTGATAACAGATTAAAGCCCTTTTCCTCCTAGGACGCTTAGTTTCCGAGATAAATGAGTTTAAAGTTTTCCATATAAAAAAAATTAATTTTTAGGGATAAAATGAAATTTTTTGGTCCAACATTGAATTTTTTTATTTTTTTCATTTTTATAGTGATAACAGTTTAAAGCCCTTTTCCTCCTAGGACGCTTAGTTTCCGAGATAAATGAGTTTAAAGTTTTCCATATAAAAAAAATTAATTTTTAGGGATAAAATGAAATTTTTTGGTCCAACATTGAATTTTTTTATTTTTTTCATTTTCATAGTGATAACAGATTAAAGCCCTTTTCCTCCTAGGACGCTTAGTTTCCGAGATAAATGAGTTTAAAGTTTTCCATATAAAAAAAATTAATTTTTAGGGATAAAATGAAATTTTTTGGTCCAACATTGAATTTTTTTATTTTTTTCATTTCTATAGTGATAACAGATTAAAGCCCTTTTCTTCCTAGGACGCTTAGTTTCCGAGATAAATGAGTTTAAAGTTTTCCATATAAAAAAATTAATTTTTAGGGATAAAATGAAATTTTTTGGTCCAACATTGAATTTTTTTATTTTTTTCATTTTCATAGTGAAACCAGATTAAAGCCCTTTTCCTCCTAGGACGCTTAGTTTCCGAGATAAATGAGTTTAAAGTTTTCCATATAAAAAAAATTAATTTTTAGGGATAAAATGAAATTTTTTGGTCCAACATTGAATTTTTTTATTTTTTTCATTTTTATAGTGATAACAGATTAAAGCCCTTTTCCTCCTAGGACGCTTAGTTTCCGAGATAAATGAGTTTAAAGTTTTCCATATAAAAAAAATTAATTTTTAGGGATAAAATGAAATTTTTTGGTCCAACATTGAATTTTTTTATTTTTTTCATTTTTATAGTGATAACAGATTAAAGCCCTTTTCCTCCTAGGACGCTTAGTTTCCGAGATAAATGAGTTTAAAGTTTTCCATATAAAAAAAATGAATTTTTAGGGATAAAATGAAATTTTTTGGTCCAACATTGAATTTTTTCATTTTTTTCATTTTCATAGTGATAACAGATTAAAGCCCTTTTCCTCCTAGGACGCTTAGTTTCCGAGATAAATGAGTTTAAAGTTTTCCATATAAAAAAAATTAATTTTTAGGGATAAAATGAAATTTTTTGGTCCAACATTGAATTTTTTTATTTTTTTCGTTTCTATAGTGATAACAGATTAAAGCCCTTTTCTTCCTAGGACGCTTAGTTTCCGAGATAAATGAGTTTAAAGTTTTCCATATAAAAAATTTAATTTTTAGGGATAAAATGAAATTTTTTGGTCCAACATTGAATTTTTTTATTTTTTTCATTTTCATAGTGAAACCAGATTAAAGCCCTTTTCCTCCTAGGACGCTTAGTTTCCGAGATAAATGAGTTTAAAGTTTTCCATATAAAAAAAATGAATTTTTAGGGATAAAGTGAAATTTTTTGGTCCAACATTGAATTTTTTTTATTTTTTTCATTTTCATAGTGATAACAGATTAAAGCCCTTTTCCTCCTAGGACGCTTAGTTTCCGAGATAAATGAGTTTAAAGTTTTCCATATAAAAAAAATTAA
This sequence comes from Gymnosoma rotundatum, assembly GCA_916610165.2. Classification (NCBI taxonomy): domain Eukaryota; kingdom Metazoa; phylum Arthropoda; class Insecta; order Diptera; family Tachinidae; genus Gymnosoma; species Gymnosoma rotundatum. The sequence goes on from OU744336.1 coordinate 24,423,202, forward strand.
TTTTTAGGGATAAAATGAAATTTTTTGGTCCAACATTGAATTTTTTATTTTTTTCATTTTTATAGTGGTAACAGGTTAAAGCCCTTTTCCTCCTAGGACGCTTAGTTTCCGAGATAAATGAGTTTAAAGTTTTCCATATAAAAAAAGTTAATTTTAAGGGATAAAATGAAATTTTTTGGTCCAACATTGAATTTTTTATTTTTTTCATTTTTATAGTGATAACAGATTAAAGCCCTTTTCCTCCTAGGACGCTTAGTTTCCGAGATAAATCAGTTTAAAGTTTTCCATGTAAAAAAATTAATTTTTAGGGATAAAATGAAATTTTTTGGTCCAACATTGAATTTTTTTATTTTTTTTCATTTTTATAGTGATAACAGATTAAAGCCCTTTTCCTCCTAGGACGCTTAGTTTCCGAGATAAATGAGTTTAAAGTTTTCCATATAAAAAAAATTAACTTTTAGGGATAAAATGAAATTTTTTGGTCCAACATTGAATTTTTTTATTTTTTTCATTTTCATAGTGATAACAGATTAAAGCCCTTTTCCTCCTAGGACGCTTAGTTTCCGAGATAAATGAGTTTAAAGTTTTCCATATAAAAAAAATGAATATTTTAGGGATAAAATGAAATTTTTTGGTCCAACATTGAATTTTTTAATTTTTATAGTGATAACAGATTAAAGCCCTTTTCCTCCTAGGACGCTTAGTTTCCGAGATAAATGAGTTTAAAGCTTTCCATATAAAAAAAATGAATTTTTAGGGAAAAAATGAAATTTTTTTGGCCCAACATTGAATTTTTTTATTTTTTTCATTTTCATAGTGATAACAGATTTAAAGCCCTTTTCCTCCTAGGACGCTTAGTTTCCGAGATAAATAAGTTAAAGTTTTCCATATAAAAAAAATTAATTTTTAGGGATAAAATGAAATTTTTTGGTCCAACATTGAATTTTTTTATTTTTTTCATTTTCATAGTGATAACAGATTAAAGCCCTTTTCCTCCTAGGACGCTTAGTTTCCGAGATAAATGAGTTTAAAGTTTTCCATATAAAAAAATTAATTTTTAGGGATAAAATGAAATTTTTTGGCCCAACATTGAATTTTTTTTATTTTTTTCATTTTCATAGTGATAACAGATTAAAGCCCTTTTCCTCCTAGGACGCTTAGTTTCCGAGATAAATGAGTTTAAAGTTTTCCATATAAAAAAAGTTAATTTTAAGGGATAAAATGAAATTTTTTGGTCCAACATTGAATTTTTTATTTTTTCATTTTTATAGTGATAACAGATTAAAGCCCTTTTCCTCCTAGGACGCTTAGTTTCCGAGATAAATGAGTTTAAAGTTTTCCATATAAAAAAAATTAATTTTTAGGGATAAAATGAAATTTTTTGGTTCCAACATTGATTTTTTTTACTTTTTTCATTTTTTATAGTGATAACAGATTAAAGCCCTTTTCCTCCTAGGACGCTTAGTTTCCGAGATAAATGAGTTAAGAGTTTTCCATATAAAAAAAATTAATTTTTAGGGATAAAATGAAATTTTTTGGTCCAACATTGAATTTTTTTATTTTTTTTCATTTTTATAGTGATAACAGATTAAAGCCCTGTTCCTCCTAGGACGCTTAGTTTCCGAGATAAATGAGTTTAAAGTTTTCCATATAAAAAAAATTAATTTTTAGGGATAAAATGAAATTTTTTGGTCCAACATTGAATTTTTTTATTTTTTTTCATTTTCATAGTGATAACAGATTAAAGCCCTTTTCCTCCTAGGACGCTTAGTTTCCGAGATAAATGAGTTTAAAGTTTTATATAAAAAAAATGAATTTTTAGGGATAAAATGAAATTTTTTGGTCCAACATTGAATTTTTTAATTTTTATAGTGATAACAGATTAAAGCCCTTTTCCTCCTAGGACGCTTAGTTTCCGAGATAAATGAGTTTAAAGCTTTCCATATAAAAAAAATGAATTTTTAGGGAAAAACTGAAATTTTTTGGCCCAAACATTGAATTTTTTTATTTTTTTCATTTTCATAGTGATAACAGATTAAAGCCCTTTTCCTCCTAGGACGCTTAGTTTCCGAGATAAATGAGTTTAAAGTTTTCCATATAAAAAAAAATAATTTTTAGGGATAAAATGAAATTTTTTGGTCCAACATTGAATTTTTTTATTTTTTTCATTTTCATAGTGATAACAGATTAAAGCCCTTTTCCTCCTAGGACGCTTAGTTTCCGAGATAAATGAGTTTAAAGTTTTCCATATAAAAAAATTAATTTTTAGGGATAAAATGAAATTTTTTGGTCCAACATTGAATTTTTTTATTTTTTTCATTTTCATAGTGATAACAGATTAAAGCCCTTTTCCTCCTAGGACGCTTAGTTTCCGAGATAAATGAGTTTAAAGTTTTCCATATAAAAAAAGTTAATTTTAAGGGATAAAATGAATATTTTTTGGTCCAACATTGAATTTTTTATTTTTTTCATTTTTATAGTGATACAGATTAAAGCCCTTTTCCTCCTAGGACGCTTAGTTTCCGAGATAAATGAGTTTAAAGTTTTCCATATAAAAAAAATTAATTTTTAGGGATAAAATGAAATTTTTTGGTCCAACATTGAATTTTTTTATTTTTTTCATTTTCATAGTGATAACAGATTAAAGCCCTTTTCCTCTAGGACGCTTAGTTTCCGAGATAAATGAGTTTAAAGTTTTCCATGTAAAAAAAATTAATTTTTAGGGATAAAATGAAATTTTTTGGTCCAACATTGAATTTTTTTATTTTTTTCATTTTCATAGTGATAACAGATTAAAGCCCTTTTCCTCCTAGGACGCTTAGTTTCCGAGATAAATGAGTTAAAAGTTTTCCATATAAAAAAAATTAATTTTTAGGGATAAAATGAAATTTTTTGGTCCAACATTGAATTTTTTTATTTTTTTTCATTTTCATAGTGATAACAGATTAAAGCCCTTTTCCTCCTAGGACGCTTAGTTTCCGAGATAAATGAGTTTAAAGTTTTCCATATAAAAAAAATTAATTTTTAGGGATAAAATGAAATTTTTTGGTCCAACATTGAATTTTTTTATTTTTTTCATTTTCATAGTGATAACAGATTAAAGCCCTTTTCCTCCTAGGACGCTTAGTTTCCGAGATAAATGAGTTTAAAGTTTTCCATATAAAAAAAATGAATTTTTAGGGATAAAATGAAATTTTTTGGTCCAACATTGAATTTTTTAATTTTTATAGTGATAACAGATTAAAGCCCTTTTCCTCCTAGGACGCTTAGTTTCCGAGATAAATGAGTTTAAAGCTTTCCATATAAAAAAAATGAATTTTTAGGGAAAAAATGAAATTTTTTGGTCCAACATTGAATTTTTTTATTTTTTTCATTTTCATAGTGATAACAGATTAAAGCCCTTTTCCTCCTAGGACGCTTAGTTTCCGAGATAAATGAGTTTAAAGTTTTCCATATAAAAAAATTAATTTTTAGGGATAAAATGAAATTTTTTGGTCCAACATTGAATTTTTTTATTTTTTTCATTTTCATACTGATAACAGATTAAAGCCCTTTTCCTCCTAGGACGCTTAGTTTCCGAGATAAATGAGTTTAAAGTTTTCCATATAAAAAAATTAATTTTTAGGGATAAAATGAAATTTTTTGGTCCAACATTGAATTTTTTTATTTTTTTCATTTTTATAGTGATAACAGATTAAAGCCCTTTTCCTCCTAGGACGCTTAGTTTCCGAGATAAATGAGTTAAAAGTTTTCCATATAAAAAAAATTAATTTTTAGGGATAAAATGAAATTTTTTGGTCCAACATTGAATTTTTTTATTTTTTTTCATTTTTATAGTGATAACAGATTAAAGCCCTTTTCCTCCTAGGACGCTTAGTTTCCGAGATAAATGAGTTTAAAGTTTTCCATATAAAAAAAATTAATTTTTAGGGATAAAATGAAATTTTTTGGTCCAACATTGAATTTTTTTATTTTTTTCATTTTCATAGTGATAACAGATTAAAGCCCTTTTCCTCCTAGGACGCTTAGTTTCCGAGATAAATGAGTTTAAAGTTTTCCATATAAAAAAAATTAATTTTTAGGGATAAAATGAAATTTTTTGGTCCAACATTGAATTTTTTAATTTTTATAGTGATAACAGATTAAAGCCCTTTTCCTCCTAGGACGCTTAGTTTCCGAGATAAATGAGTTTAAAGCTTTCCATATAAAAAAAATGAATTTTTAGGGAAAAAATGAAATTTTTTGGCCCAACATTGAATTTTTTTATTTTTTTCATTTTCATAGTGATAACAGATTAAAGCCCTTTTCCTCCTAGGACGCTTAGTTTCCGAGATAAATGAGTTTAAAGTTTTCCATATAAAAAAATTAATTTTTAGGGATAAAATGAAATTTTTTGGCCCAACATTGAATTTTTTTATTTTTTTCATTTTCATAGTGATAACAGATTAAAGCCCTTTTCCTCCTAGGACGCTTAGTTTCCGAGATAAATGAGTTTAAAGTTTTCCATATAAAAAAAGTTAATTTTAAGGGATAAAATGAAATTTTTTGGTCCAACATTGAATTTTTTATTTTTTTCATTTTTATAGTGATAACAGATTAAAGCCCTTTTCCTCCTAGGACGCTTAGTTTCCGAGATAAATGAGTTTAAAGTTTTCCATGTAAAAAAAAATAATTTTTAGGGATAAAATGAAATTTTTTGGTCCAACATTGAATTTTTTTATTTTTTTCATTTTTATAGTAATAACAGATTAAAGCCCTTTTCCTCCTAGGACGCTTAGTTTCCGAGATAAATGAGTTAAAAGTTTTCCATATAAAAAAAATTAATTTTTAGGGATAAAATGAAATTTTTTGGTCCAACATTGAATTTTTTTATTTTTTTTTTCATTTTTATAGTGATAACAGATTAAAGCCCTTTTCCTCCTAGGACGCTTAGTTTCCGATATAAATGAGTTTAAAGTTTTCCATAAAAAAAAAAATTAATTTTTAGGGATAAAATGAAATTTTTTGGTCCAACATTGAATTTTTTTATTTTTTTCATTTTCATAGTGATAACAGATTAAAGCCCTTTTCCTCCTAGGACGCTTAGTTTCCGAGATAAATGAGTTTAAAGTTTTCCATATAAAAAAATGAATTTTTAGGGATAAAATGAAATTTTTTGGTCCAACATTGAATTTTTTAATTTTTATAGTGATAACAGATTAAAGCCCTTTTCCTCCTAGGACGCTTAGTTTCCGAGATAAATGAGTTTAAAGCTTTCCATATAAAAAAAAATGAATTTTTAGGGAAAAAATGAAATTTTTTGGCCCAACATTGAATTTTTTTATTTTTTTCATTTTCATAGTGATAACAGATTAAAGCCCTTTTCCTCCTAGGACGCTTAGTTTCCGAGATAAATGAGTTTAAAGTTTTCCATATAAAAAATATTAATTTTTAGGGATAAAATGAAATTTTTTGGTCCAACATTGAATTTTTTTATTTTTTTCATTTTCATAGTGATAACAGATTAAAGCCCTTTTCCTCCTAGCACGCTTAGTTTCCGAGATAAATGAGTTTAAAGTTTTCCATATAAAAAAAGTTAATTTTAAGGGATAAAATGAAATTTTTTGGTCCAACATTGAATTTTTTATTTTTTTCATTTTTATAGTGATAACAGATTAAAGCCCTTTTCCTCCTAGGACGCTTAGTTTCCGAGATAAATGAGTTTAAAGTTTTCCATGTAAAAAAAATTAATTTTTAGGGATAAAATGAAATTTTTTGGTCCAACATTGAATTTTTTTATTTTTTTCATTTTTATAGTGATAACAGATTAAAGCCCTTTTCCTCCTAGGACGCTTAGTTTCCGAGATAAATGAGTTAAAAGTTTTCCATATAAAAAAAATTAATTTTTAGGGATAAAATGAAATTTTTTGGTCCAACATTGAATTTTTTTATTTTTTTCATTTTTATAGTGATAACAGATTAAAGCCCTTTTCCTCCTAGGACGCTTAGTTTCCGAAATAAATGAGTTTAAAGTTTTCCATATAAAAAATATAAATTTTTAGGGATAAAATGAAATTTTTTGGTCCAACATTGAATTTTTTTATTTTTTTCATTTTCATAGTGATAACAGATTAAAGCCCTTTTCCTCCTAGCACGCTTAGTTTCCGAGATAAATGAGTTTAAAGTTTTCCATATAAAAAAAGTTAATTTTAAGGGATAAAATGAAATTTTTTGGTCCAACATTGAATTTTTTATTTTTTTCATTTTTATAGTGATAACAGATTAAAGCCCTTTTCCTCCTAGGACGCTTAGTTTCCGAGATAAATGAGTTTAAAGTTTTCCATGTAAAAAAAATTAATTTTTAGGGATAAAATGAAATTTTTTGGTCCAACATTGAATTTTTTTATTTTTTTCATTTTTATAGTGATAACAGATTAAAGCCCTTTTCCTCCTAGGACGCTTAGTTTCCGAGATAAATGAGTTAAAAGTTTTCCATATAAAAAAAATTAATTTTTAGGGATAAAATGAAATTTTTTGGTCCAACATTGAATTTTTTTATTTTTTTTCATTTTTATAGTGATAACAGATTAAAGCCCTTTTCCTCCTAGGACGCTTAGTTTCCGAGATAAATGAGTTTAAAGTTTTCCATATAAAAAAAATAAATTTTTAGGGATAAAATGAAATTTTTTGGTCCAACATTGAATTTTTTTATTTTTTTCATTTTCATAGTGATAACAGATTAAAGCCCTTTTCCTCCTAGGACGCTTAGTTTCCGAGATAAATGAGTTTAAAGTTTTCCATATAAAAAAAATTAATTTTTAGGGATAAAATGAAATTTTTTGGTCCTACATTGAATTTTTTTATTTTTTTCATTTTCATAGTGATAACAGATTAAAGCCCTTTTCCTCCTAGGACGCTTAGTTTCCGAGATAAATGAGTTTAAAGTTTTCCATATAAAAAAATTAATTTTTAGGGATAAAATGAAATTTTTTGGCCCAACATTGATTTTTTTTATTTTTTTCATTTTCATAGTGATAACAGATTAAAGCCCTTTTCCTCCTAGGACGCTTAGTTTCCGAGATAAATGAGTTTAAAGTTTTCCATATAAAAAAAATTAATTTTTAGGGATAAAATGAAATTTTTTGGTCCAACATTGAATTTTTTTATTTTTTTCATTTTTATAGTGATAACAGATTAAAGCCCTTTTCCTCCTAGGACGCTTAGTTTCCGAGATAAATGAGTTTAAAGTTTTCCATATAAAAAATATAAATTTTTAGGGATAAAATGAAATTTTTTGGTCCAACATTGAATTTTTTTATTTTTTTCATTTTCATAGTGATAACAGATTAAAGCCCTTTTCCTCCTAGCACGCTTAGTTTCCGAGATAAATGAGTTTAAAGTTTTCCATATAAAAAAAGTTAATTTTAAGGGATAAAATGAAATTTTTTGGTCCAACATTGAATTTTTTATTTTTTTCATTTTTATAGTGATAACAGATTAAAGCCCTTTTCCTCCTAGGACGCTTAGTTTCCGAGATAAATGAGTTTAAAGTTTTCCATGTAAAAAAAATTAATTTTTAGGGATAAAATGAAATTTTTTGGTCCAACATTGAATTTTTTTATTTTTTTCATTTTTATAGTGATAACAGATTAAAGCCCTTTTCCTCCTAGGACGCTTAGTTTCCGAGATAAATGAGTTTAAAGTTTTCCATATAAAAAAAATGAATTTTTTAGGGAAAAAATGAAATTTTTTGGCCCAACATTGAATTTTTTTATTTTTTTCATTTTCATAGTGATAACAGATTAAAGCCCTTTTCCTCCTAGGACGCTTAGTTTCCGAGATAAATGAGTTTAAAGTTTTCCATATAAAAAAAATTAATTTTTAGGGATAAAATGAAATTTTTTGGTCCAACATTGAATTTTTTTATTTTTTTCATTTTCATAGTGATAACAGATTAAAGCCCTTTTCCTCCTAGGACGCTTAGTTTCCGAGATAAATGAGTTTAAAGTTTTCCATATAAAAAAAATGAATTTTTAGGGATAAAATGAAATTTTTTGGTCCAACATTGAATTTTTTAATTTTTATAGTGATAACAGATTAAAGCCCTTTTCCTCCTAGGACGCTTAGTTTCCGAGATAAATGAGTTTAAAGCTTTCCATATAAAAAAAATTAATTTTTAGGGAAAAAATGAAATTTTTTGGCCCAACATTGAATTTTTTTATTTTTTTCATTTTCATAGTGATAACAGATTAAAGCCCTTTTCCTCCTAGGACGCTTAGTTTCCGAGATAAATGAGTTTAAAGTTTTCCATATAAAAAAATTAATTTTTAGGGATAAAATGAAATTTTTTGGTCCAACATTGAATTTTTTTATTTTTTTCATTTTCATAGTGATAACAGATTAAAGCCCTTTTCCTCCTAGGACGCTTAGTTTCCGAGATAAATGAGTTTAAAGTTTTCCATATAAAAAAATTAATTTTTAGGGATAAAATGAAATTTTTTGGCCCAACATTGAATTTTTTTATTTTTTTCATTTTCATAGTGATAACAGATTAAAGCCCTTTTCCTCCTAGGACGCTTAGTTTCCGAGATAAATGAGTTTAAAGTTTTCCATATAAAAAAAATTAATTTTTAGGGATAAAATGAAATTTTTTGGTCCAACATTGAATTTTTTTATTTTTTTCATTTTTATAGTGATAACAGATTAAAGCCCTTTTCCTCCTAGGACGCTTAGTTTCCGAGATAAATGAGTTTAAAGTTTTCCATATAAAAAAAATGAATTTTTAGGGAAAAAATGAAATTTTTTGGCCCAACATTGAATTTTTTTATTTTTTTCATTTTCATAGTGATAACAGATTAAAGCCCTTTTCCTCCTAGGACGCTTAGTTTCCGAGATAAATGAGTTTAAAGTTTTCCATATAAAAAAAATTAATTTTTAGGGATAAAATGAAATTTTTTGGTCCAACATTGAATTTTTTTATTTTTTTTGCATTTTCATAGTGATAACAGATTAAAGCCCTTTTCCTCCTAGGACGCTTAGTTTCCGAGATAAATGAGTTTAAAGTTTTCCATATAAAAAAAATTAATTTTTAGGGATAAAATGAAATTTTTTGGTCCAACATTGAATTTTTTTATTTTTTTCATTTTCATAGTGATACCAGATTAAAGCCCTTTTCCTCCTAGGACGCTTAGTTTCCGATATAAATGAGTTTAAAGTTTTCCATATAAAAAAAATTAATTTTTAGGGATAAAATGAAATTTTTTGGTCCAACATTGAATTTTTTTATTTTTTTCATTTTCATAGTGATAACAGATTAAAGCCCTTTTCCTCCTAGGACGCTTAGTTTCCGAGATAAATGAGTTTAAAGTTTTCCATATATAAAAAAATTAATTTTTAGGGATAAAATGAAATTTTTTGGTCCAACATTGCATTTTTTTATTTTTTTTCATTTTCATAGTGATAACAGATTAAAGCCCTTTTCCTCCTAGGACGCTTAGTTTCCGAGATAAATGAGTTTAAAGTTTTCCATATAAAAAAAATTAATTTTTAGGGATAAAATGAAATTTTTTGGTCCAACATTGAATTTTTTAATTTTTATAGTGATAACAGATTAAAGCCCTTTTCCTCCTAGGACGCTTAGTTTCCGAGATAAATGAGTTTAAAGTTTTCCATATAAAAAAAATGAATTTTTAGGGATAAAATGAAATTTTTTGGTCCAACATTGAATTTTTTAATTTTTATAGTGATAACAGATTAAAGCCCTTTTCCTCCTAGGACGCTTAGTTTCCGAGATAAATGAGTTTAAAGTTTTCCATATAAAAAAAATTAATTTTTAGGGATAAAATGAAATTTTTTGGTCCAACATTGAATTTTTTTATTTTTTCATTTTCATAGTGATAACAGATTAAAGCCCTTTTCCTCCTAGGACGCTTAGTTTCCGAGATAAATGAGTTTAAAGTTTTCCATATAAAAAAATTAATTTTTAGGGATAAAATGAAATTTTTTGGCCCAACATTGAATTTTTTATTTTTTTCATTTTTATAGTGATAACAGATTAAAGCCCTTTTCCTCCTAGGACGCTTAGTTTCCGAGATAAATGAGTTTAAAGTTTTCCATGTAAAAAAAATTAATTTTTAGGGATAAAATGAAATTTTTTGGCCCAACATTGAATTTTTTTATTTTTTTCATTTTCATAGTGATAACAGATTATAGTCCTTTTCCTCCTAGGACGCTTAGTTTCCGAGATAAATGAGTTTAAAGTTTTCCATAAAAAAAAAAATTAATTTTTAGGGATAAAATGAAATTTTTTGGCCCAACATTGAATTTTTTTATTTTTTTCATTTTCATAGTGATAACAGATTAAAGCCCTTTTCCTCCTAGGACGCTTAGTTTCCGAGATAAATGAGTTTAAAGATTTCCATATAAAAAAAATTAATTTTTAGGGATAAAATGAAATTTTTTGGCCCAACATTGAATTTTTTTATTTTTTTCATTTTCATAGTGATAACAGATTAAAGCCCTTTTCCTCCTAGGACGCTTAGTTTCCGAGATAAATGAGTTTAAAGTTTTCCATATAAATAAAATGAATTTTTAGGGAAAAAATGAAATTTTTTGGCCCAACATTGAATTTTTTTATTTTTTTCATTTTCATAGTGATAACAGATTAAAGCCCTTTTCCTCCTAGGACGCTTAGTTTCCGAGATAAATGAGTTTAAAGTTTTCCATATAAAAAAAATTAATTTTTAGGGATAAAATGAAATTTTTTGGTCCAACATTGAATTTTTTTATTTTTTCATTTTTATAGTGATAACAGATTAAAGCCCTTTTCCTGCTAGGACGCTTAGTTTCCGAGATAAATGAGTTTAAAGTTTTCCATTAAAAAAAATTAATTTTTAGGGATAAAATGAAATTTTTTGGTCCAACATTGAATTTTTTTATTTTTTTCATTTTCATAGTGATAAAAGATTAAAGATAAAATGAAATTTTTTGGTCCAACATTGAATTTTTTTATTTTTTCATTTTTATAGTGATAACAGATTAAAGCCCTTTTCCTGCTAGGACGCTTAGTTTCCGAGATAAATGAGTTTAAAGTTTTCCATATAAAAAAAATTAATTTTTAGGGATAAAATGAAATTTTTTGGCCCAACATTGAATTTTTTTATTTTTTCATTTTTATAGTGATAACAGATTAAAGCCCTCTTCCTCCTAGGACGCTTAGTTTCCGAGATAAATGAGTTTAAAGTTTTCCATATAAAAAAAATTAATTTTTAGGGATAAAATGAAATTTTTTGGCCCAACATTGAATTTTTTTATTTTTTCATTTTTATAGTGATAACAGATTAAAGCCCTTTTCCTCCTAGGACGCTTAGTTTCCGAGATAAATGAGTTTAAAGTTTTCCATATAAATAAAATGAATTTTTAGGGAAAAAATGAAATTTTTTGGCCCAACATTGAATTTTTTTATTTTTTTCATTTTCATAGTGATAACAGATTAAAGCCCTTTTCCTCCTAGGACGCTTAGTTTCCGAGATAAATGAGTTTAAAGTTTTCCATATAAAAAAAATTCATTTTTAGGGATAAAATGAAATTTTTTGGTCCAACATTGAATTTTTTTATTTTTTCATTTTTATAGTGATAACAGATTAAAGCCCTTTTCCTGCTAGGACGCTTAGTTTCCGAGATAAATGAGTTTAAAGTTTTCCATTAAAAAAAATTAATTTTTAGGGATAAAATGAAATTTTTTGGTCCAACATTGAATTTTTTTATTTTTTTCATTTTCATAGTGATAAAAGATTAAAGATAAAATGAAATTTTTTGGTCCAACCTTGAATTTTTTTATTTTTTCATTTTTATAGTGATAACAGATTAAAGCCCTTTTCCTGCTAGGACGCTTAGTTTCCGAGATAAATGAGTTTAAAGTTTTCCATATAAAAAAAATTAATTTTTAGGGATAAAATGAAATTTTTTGGCCCAACATTGAATTTTTTTATTTTTTTCATTTTCATAGTGATAACAGATTAAAGCCCTTTTCCTCCTAGGACGCTTAGTTTCCGAGATAAATGAGTTTAAAGTTTTCCATATAAAAAAAATTAATTTTTAGGGATAAAATGAAATTTTTTGGCCCAACATTGAATTTTTTTATTTTTTCATTTTTATAGTGATAACAGATTAAAGCCCTTTTCCTCCTAGGACGCTTAGTTTCCGAGATAAATGAGTTTAAAGTTTTCCATATAAATAAAATGAATTTTTAGGGAAAAAATGAAATTTTTTGGCCCAACATTGAATTTTTTTATTTTTTTCATTTTCATAGTGATAACAGATTAAAGCCCTTTTCCTCCTAGGACGCTTAGTTTCCGACATAAATGAGTTTAAAGTTTTCCATATAAAAAAAATTAATTTTTAGGGATAAAATGAAATTTTTTGGTCCAACATTGAATTTTTTTATTTTTTCATTTTTGTAGTGATAACAGATTAAAGCCCTTTTCCTGCTAGGACGCTTAGTTTCCGAGATAAATGAGTTTAAAGTTTTCCATTAAAAAAAATTAATTTTTAGGGATAAAATGAAATTTTTTGGTCCAACATTGAATTTTTTTATTTTTTTCATTTTCATAGTGATAAAAGATTAAAGATAAAATGAAATTTTTTGGTCCAACATTGAATTTTTTTATTTTTTCATTTTTATAGTGATAACAGATTAAAGTCCTTTTCCTGCTAGGACGCTTAGTTTCCGAGATAAATGAGTTTAAAGTTTTCCATATAAAAAAAATTAATTTTTAGGGATAAAATGAAATTTTTTGGCCCAACATTGAATTTTTTTATTTTTTTCATTTTCATAGTGATAACAGATTAAAGCCCTTTTCCTCCTAGGACGCTTAGTTTCCGAGATAAATGAGTTTAAAGTTTTCCATATAAAAAAAATTAATTTTTAGGGATAAAATGAAATTTTTTGGCCCAACATTGAATTTTTTTATTTTTTTCATTTTCATAGTGATAACAGATTAAAGCCCTTTTCCTCCTAGGACGCTTAGTTTCCGAGATAAATGAGTTTAAAGTTTTCCATATAAAAAAAATTAATTTTTAGGTATAAAATGAAATTTTTTGGTCCAACATTGAATTTTTTTATTTTTTTCATTTTTATAGTGATAACAGATTAAAGCCCTTTTCCTCCTAGGACGCTTAGTTTCCGAGATAAATGAGTTTAAAGTTTTCCATATAAAAAAAATTAATTTTTAGGGATAAAATGAAATTTTTTGGTCCAACATTGAATTTTTTTATTTTTTCATTTTTATAGTGATAACAGACTAAAGCCCTTTTCCTGCTAGGACGCTTAGTTTCCGAGATAAATGAGTTTAAAGTTTTCCATATAAAAAAAATTAATTTTTAGGGATAAAATGAAATTTTTTGGTCCAACATTGAATTTTTTTATTTTTTTCATTTTCATAGTGATAACAGATTAAAGCCCTTTTCCTCCTAGGACGCTTAGTTTCCGAGATAAATGAGTTTAAAGTTTTCCATATAAAAAAATTAATTTTTAGGGATAAAATGAAATTTTTTGGTCCAACATTGAATGTTTTTATTTTTTTCATTTTTATAGTGATAACAGATTAAAGCCCTTTTCCTCCTAGGATGCTTAGTTTCCGAGATAAATGAGTTTAAAGTTTTCCATATAAAAAAATTTAATTTTTAGGGATAAAATGAAATTTTTTGGTCCAACATTGAATTTTTTTATTTTTTTCATTTTCATAGTGATAACAGATTAAAGCCCTTTTCCTCCTAGGACGCTTAGTTTCCGAGATAAATGAGTTTAAAGTTTTCCATATAAAAAAAATTAATTTTTAGGGATAAAATGAAATTTTTTGGTCCAACATTGAATTTTTTTATTTTTTTTTTTCATTTTTATAGTGATAACAGATTAAAGCCCTTTTCCTCCTAGGACGCTTAGTTTCCGAGATAAATGAGTTTAAAGTTTTCCATATAAAAAAAATGAATTTTTAGGGAAAAAATGAAATTTTTTGGCCCAACATTGAATTTTTTATTTTTTTCATTTTCATAGTGATAACAGATTAAAGCCCTTTTCCTCCTAGGACGCTTAGTTTCCGAGATAAATGAGTTTAAAGTTTTCCATATAAAAAAAATTAATTTTTAGGGATAAAATGAAATTTTTTGGTCCAACATTGAATTTTTTTATTTTTTTCATTTTTATAGTGATAACAGATTAAAGCCCTTTTCCTCCTAGGACGCTTAGTTTCCGAGATAAATGAGTTTAAAGTTTTCCATATAAAAAAAATGAATTTTTATGGAAAAAATGAAATTTTTTGGCCCAACATTGAATTTTTTTATTTTTTTCATTTTCATAGTGATAACAGATTAAAGCCCTTTTCCTCCTAGGACGTTTAGTTTCCGAGATAAATGAGTTTAAAGTTTTCCATATAAAAAAAATTAATTTTTAGGGATAAAATGAAATTTTTTGGTCCAACATTGAATTTTTTTTATTTTTTTTCATTTTTATAGTGATAACAGATTAAGGCCCTTTTCCTCCTAGGACGCTTAGTTTCCGAGATAAATGAGTTTAAAGTTTTCCATATAAAAAAAATTAATTTTTATGGATAAAATGAAATTTTTTGGTCCAACATTGAATTTTTTATTTTTTTCATTTTCATAGTGATAACAGATTAAAGCCCTTTTCCTCCTAGGACGCTTAGTTTCCGAGATAAATGAGTTTAAAGTTTTCCATATAAAAAAAATTAATTTTTAGGGATAAAATGAAATTTTTTGGCCCAACATTGAATTTTTTTATTTTTTTCATTTTCATAGTGATAACAGATTAAAGCCCTTTTCCTCCTAGGACGCTTAGTTTCCGAGATAAATGAGTTTAAAGTTTTCCATATAAAAAAAATTAATTTTTAGGGATAAAATGAAATTTTTTGGTCCAACATTGAATTTTTTTATTTTTTTCATTTTTATAGTGATAACAGATTAAAGCCCTTTTCCTCCTAGGACGCTTAGTTTCCGAGATAAATGAGTTTAAAGTTTTCCATATAAAAAAAATGAATTTTTAGGGAAAAAATGAAATTTTTTGGCCCAACATTGAATTTTTTTATTTTTCATTTTTATAGTGATAACAGATTAAAGCCCTTTTCCTCCTAGGACGCTTAGTTTCCGAGATAAATGATTTTAAAGTTTTCCATATAAAAAAAATTAATTTTTGGGGATAAAATGAAATTTTTTGGTCCAACATTGAATTTTTTTATTTTTTCATTTTCATAGTGATAACAGATTAAAGCCCTTTTCCTCCTAGGACGCTTAGTTTCCGAGATAAATGAGTTTAAAGTTTTCCATATAAAAAAATTAATTTTTAGGGATAAAATGAAATTTTTTGGCCCAACATTGAATTTTTTTATTTTTTTCATTTTCATAGTGATAACAGATTAAAGCCCTTTTCCTCCTAGGACGCTTAGTTTCCGAGATAAATGAGTTTAAAGTTTTCCATATAAAAAAAATTAATTTTTAGGGATAAAATGAAATTTTTTGGTCCAACATTGAATTTTTTTATTTTTTTCATTTTCATAGTGATAACAGATTAAAGCCCTTTTCCTCCTAGGACGCTTAGTTTCAGAGATAAATGAGTTTAAAGTTTTCCATATAAAAAAAATTAATTTTTAGGGATAAAATGAAATTTTTTGGTCCAACATTGAATTTTTTTATTTTTTTCATTTTCATAGTGATAACAGATTAAAGCCCTTTTCCTCCTAGGACGCTTAGTTTCCGAGATAAATGAGTTTAAAGTTTTCCATATAAAAAAATGAATTTTTAGGGAAAAAATTAAATTTTTTGGCCCAACATTGAATTTTTTTATTTTTTTCATTTTCATAGTGATAACAGATTAAAGCCCTTTTCCTCCTAGGACGCTTAGTTTCCGAGATAAATGAGTTTAAAGTTTTCCATATAAAAAAAATTAATTTTTAGGGATTAAATGAAATTTTTTGGTCCAACATTGAATTTTTTTATTTTTTTCATTTTTATAGTGATAACAGATTAAAGCCCTTTTCCTCCTAGGACGCTTAGTTTCCGAGATAAATGAGTTTAAAGTTTTCCATATGAAAAAAATGAATTTTTAGGGAAAAAATGAAATTTTTTGGCCCAACATTGAATTTTTTTATTTTTTTCATTTTCATAGTGATAACAGATTAAAGCCCTTTTCCTCCTAGGACGCTTAGTTTCCGAGATAAATGAGTTTAAAGTTTTCCATATAAAAAAAATTAATTTTTAGGGATAAAATGAAATTTTTTGGCCCAACATTGAATTTTTTTATTTTTTTCATTTTCATAGTGATAACAGATTAAAGCCCTTTTCCTCCTAGGACGCTTAGTTTCCGAGATAAATGAGTTTAAAGTTTTCCATATAAAAAAAATTAATTTTTAGCGATAAAATGAAATTTTTTGGTCCAACATTGAATTTTTTTTATTTTTTCATTTTTATAGTGATAACAGATTAAAGCCCTTTTCCTCCTAGGACGCTTAGTTTCCGAGATAAATGAGTTTAAAGTTTTCCATATAAAAAAAATTAATTTTTAGGGATAAAATGAAATTTTTTGGCCCAACATTGAATTTTTTTATTTTTTTTCATTTTCATAGTGATAACAGATTAAAGCCCTTTTCCTCCTAGGACGCTTAGTTTCCGAGATAAATGAGTTTAAAGTTTTCCATATAAAAAAAATTAATTTCTAGGGATAAAATGAAATTTTTTGGTCCAACATTGAATTTTTTTATTTTTTCATTTTTATAGTGATAACAGATTAAAGCCCTTTTCCTCCTAGGACGCTTAGTTTCCGAGATAAATGAGTTTAAAGTTTTCCATATAAAAAAAATTAATTTTTAGGGAAAAAATGAAATTTTTTGGCCCAACATTGAATTTTTTTATTTTTTTCATTTTCATAGTGATAACAGATTAAAGCCCTTTTCCTCCTAGGACGCTTAGTTTCCGAGATAAATGAGTTCAAAGTTTTCCATATAAAAAAAATTAATTTTTAGCGATAAAATGAAATTTTTTGGCCCAACATTGAATTTTTTTATTTTTTTCATTTTCATAGTGATAACAGATTAAAGCCCTTTTCCTCCTAGGACGCTTAGTTTCCGAGATAAACGAGTTTAAAGTTTTCCATATAAAAAAATGAATTTTTAGGGAAAAAATTAAATTTTTTGGCCCAACATTGAATTTTTTTATTTTTTTCATTTTCATAGTGATAACAGATTAAAGCCCTTTTCCTCCTAGGACGCTTAGTTTCCGAGATAAATGAGTTTAAAGTTTTCCATATAAAAAAAATTAATTTTTAGGGATAAAATGAAATTTTTTGGCCCAACATTGAATTTTTTTATTTTTTTCATTTTCATAGTGATAACAGATTAAAGCCCTTTTCCTCCTAGGACGCTTAGTTTCCGAGATAAATGAGTTTAAAGTTTTCCATATAAAAAAAATTAATTTTTAGCGATAAAATGAAATTTTTTGGTCCAACATTGAATTTTTTTATTTTTTCATTTTTATAGTGATAACAGATTAAAGCCCTTTTCCTCCTAGGACGCTTAGTTTCCGAGATAAATGAGTTTAAAGTTTTCCATATAAAAAAAATTTATTTTTAGGGATAAAATGAAATTTTTTGGTCCAACATTGAATTTTTTTATTTTTTTCATTTTTATAGTGATAACAGATTAAAGCCCTTTTCCTCCTAGGACGCTTAGTTTCCGAGATAAATGAGTTTAAAGTTTTCCATATGAAAAAAATGAATTTTTAGGGAAAAAATGAAATTTTTTGGCCCAACATTGAATTTTTTTATTTTTTCATTTTTATAGTGATAACAGATTAAAGCCCTTTTCCTCCTAGGACGCTTAGTTTCCGAGATAAATGAGTTTAAAGTTTTCCATATGAAAAAAATGAATTTTTAGGGATAAAATGAAATTTTTTGGTCCAACATTGAATTTTTTTATTTTTTTCATTTTTATAGAGATAACAGATTAAGGCCCTTTTCCTCCTAGGACGCTTAGTTTCCGAGATAAATGAGTTTAAAGTTTTCCATATAAAAAAAATTAATTTTTAGGGATAAAATGAAATTTTTTGGTCCAACATTGAATTTTTTATTTTTTTCATTTTCATAGTGATAACAGATTAAAGCCCTTTTCCTCCTAGGACGCTTAGTTTCAGAGATAAATGAGTTTAAAGTTTTCCATATAAAAAAAATTAATTTTTAGGGATAAAATGAAATTTTTTGGTCCAACATTGAATTTTTTTATTTTTTTCATTTTCATAGTGATAACAGATAAATGAGTTTAAAGTTTTCCATATAAAAAAATGAATTTTTAGGGAAAAAATTAAATTTTTTGGCCCAACATTGAATTTTTTTATTTTTTTCATTTTTATAGTGATAACAGATTAAAGCCCTTTTCCTCCTAGGACGCTTAGTTTCCGAGATAAATGAGTTTAAAGTTTTCCATATAAAAAAAATTAACTTTTAGGGATAAAATGAAATTTTTTGGTCCAACATTGAATTTTTTTATTTTTTTCATTTTTATAGTGATAACAGATTAAAGCCCTTTTCCTCCTAGGACGCTTAGTTTCCGAGATAAATGAGTTTAAAGTTTTCCATATAACAAAAATTAATTTTTAGGGATAAAATGAAATTTTTTGGTCCAACATTGAATTTTTTTATTTTTTCATTTTTATAGTGATAACAGATTAAAGCCCTTTTCCTCCTAGGACGCTTAGTTTCCGAGATAAATGAGTTTAAAGTTTTCCATATAAAAAAAATTAATTTTTAGGGAAAAAATGAAATTTTTTGGCCCAACATTGAATTTTTTTATTTTTTTCATTTTCATAGTGATAACAGATTAAAGCCCTTTTCCTCCTAGGACGCTTAGTTTCCGAGATAAATGAGTTTAAAGTTTTCCATATAAAAAAATTAATTTTTAGGGATAAAATGAAATTTTTTGGTCCAACATTGAATTTTTTTATTTTTTTCATTTTCATAGTGATAACAGATTAAAGCCCTTTTCCTCCTAGGACGCTTAGTTTCCGAGATAAATGAGTTTAAAGTTTTCCATATAAAAAAAATTAATTTTTGGGGATAAAATGAAATTTTTTGGTCCAACATTGAATTTTTTTATTTTTTTCATTTTCATAGTGATAACAGATTAAAGCCCTTTTCCTCCTAGGACGCTTAGTTTCCGAGATAAATGAGTTTAAAGTTTTCCATATAACAAAAATTAATTTTTAGGGATAAAATGAAATTTTTTGGTCCAACATTGAATTTTTTTATTTTTTTTTTCATTTTTATAGTGATAACAGATTAAAGCCCTTTTCCTCCTAGGACGCTTAGTTTCCGAGATAAATGAGTTTAAAGCTTTCCATATAAAAAAAATTAATTTTTAGGGAAAAAATGAAATTTTTTGGCCCAACATTGAATTTTTTTATTTTTTTCATTTTCATAGTGATAACAGATTAAAGCCCTTTTCCTCCTAGGACGTTTAGTTTCCGAGATAAATGAGTTTAAAGTTTTCCATATAAAAAAATTAATTTTTAGGGATAAAACGAAATTTTTTGGTCCAACATTGAATTTTTTTATTTTTTTCATTTTTATAGTGATAACAGATTAAGGCCCTTTTCCTCCTAGGACGCTTAGTTTCCGAGATAAATGAGTTTAAAGTTTTCCATATAAAAAAAATTAATTTTTAGGGATAAAATGAAATTTTTTGGTCCAACATTGAATTTTTTATTTTTTTCATTTTCATAGTGATAACAGATTAAAGCCCTTTTCCTCCTAGGACGCTTAGTTTCCGAGATAAATGAGTTTAAAGTTTTCCATATAAAAAAAATTAATTTTTAGGGATAAAATGAAATTTTTTGGCCCAACATTGAATTTTTTTATTTTTTTCATTTTCATAGTGATAACAGATTAAAGCCCTTTTCCTCCTAGGACGCTTAGTTTCCGAGATAAATGAGTTTAAAGTTTTCCATATAAAAAAAATTAATTTTTAGGGATAAAATGAAATTTTTTGGTCCAACATTGAATTTTTTTATGTTTTTCATTTTTATAGTGATAACAGATTAAAGCCCTTTTCCTCCTAGGGCCAAAAAATTTCATTTTTTCCCTAAAAATTCATTTTATTTATATGGAAAACTTTAAACTCATTTATCTCGGAAACTAAGCGTCCTAGGAGGAAAAGGGCTTTAATCTGTTATCACTACAAAAATAAAAAAATTCAATGTTGGACCAAAAAATTTCATTTTATCCCTAAAAATTAATTTTTTTTATATGGAAAACTTTTAACTCATTTATCTCGGAAACTAAGCGTCCTAGGAGGAAAAGGGCTTTAATCTGTTATCACTATAAAAATGAAAAAAATAAAAAAATTCAATGTTGGACCAAAAAATTTCATTTTATCCCTAAAAATTATTTTTTTTTACATGGAAAACTTTAAACTCATTTATCTCGGAAACTAAGCGTCCTAGGAGGAAAAGGGCTTTAATCTGTTATCACTATAAAAATGAAAAAAATAAAAAATTCAATGTTGGACCAAAAAATTTCATTTTATCCCTTAAAATTAACTTTTTTTATATGGAAAACTTTAAACTCATTTATCTCGGAAACTAAGCGTCCTAGGAGGAAAAGGGCTTTAATCTGTTATCACTATAAAAATGAAAAAAATAAAAAAATTCAATGTTGGGCCAAAAAATTTCATTTTATCCCTAAAAATTAATTTTTTTATATGGAAAACTTTAAACTCATTTATCTCGGAAACTAAGCGTCCTAGGAGGAAAAGGGCTTTAATCTGTTATCACTATGAAAATGAAAAAAATAAAAAAATTCAATGTTGGGCCAAAAAATTTCATTTTTCCCTAAAAATTCATTTTTTTTTATATGGAAAGCTTTAAACTCATTTATCTCGGAAACTAAGCGTCCTAGGAGGAAAAGGGCTTTAATCTGTTATCACTATAAAAATTAAAAAATTCAATGTTGGACCAAAAAATTTCATTTTATCCCTAAAAATTCATTTTTTTTATATGGGTAACTTTAAACTCATTTATCTCGGAAACTAAGCGTCCTAGGAGGAAAAGGGCTTTAATCTGTTATCACTATGAAAATGAAAAAAATAAAAAAATTCAATGTTGGACCAAAAAATTTCATTTTATCCCTAAAAATTAATTTTTTTATATGGAAAACTTTAAACTCATTTATCTCGGAAACTAAGCGTCCTAGGAGGAAAAGGGCTTTAATCTGTTATCACTATAAAAATGAAAAAAAATAAAAAAATTCAATGTTGGACCAAAAAATTTCATTTTATCCCTAAAAATTAATTTTTTTTATATGGAAAACTTTTAACTCATTTATCTCGGAAACTAAGCGTCCTAGGAGCAAAAGGGCTTTAATCTGTTATCACTATAAAAATGAAAAAAATAAAAAATTCAATGTTGGACCAAAAAATTTCATTTTATCCCTTAAAATTAACTTTTTTTATATGGAAAACTTTAAACTCATTTATCTCGGAAACTAAGCGTCCTAGGAGGAAAAGGGCTTTAATCTGTTATCACTATAAAAATGAAAAAAATAAAAAAATTCAATGTTGGGCCAAAAAATTTCATTTTATCCCTAAAAATTAATTTTTTTATATGGAAAACTTTAAACTCATTTATCTCGGAAACTAAGCGTCCTAGGAGGAAAAGGGCTTTAATCTGTTATCACTATGAAAATGAAAAAAATAAAAAAATTCAATGTTGGGCCAAAAAATTTCATTTTTCCCTAAAAATTCATTTTTTTTATATGGAAAGCTTTAAACTCATTTATCTCGGAAACTAAGCGTCCTAGGAGGAAAAGGGCTTTAATCTGTTATCACTATAAAAATTAAAAAATTCAATGTTGGACCAAAAAATTTCATTTTATCCCTAAAAATTCATTTTTTTTTATATGGGTAACTTTAAACTCATTTATCTCGGAAACTAAGCGTCCTAGGAGGAAAAGGGCTTTAATCTGTTATCACTATGAAAATGAAAAAAATAAAAAAATTCAATGTTGGACCAAAAAATTTCATTTTATCCCTAAAAATTAATTTTTTTATATGGAAAACTTTAAACTCATTTATCTCGGAAACTAAGCGTCCTAGGAGGAAAAGGGCTTTAATCTGTTATCACTATAAAAATGAAAAAAAATAAAAAAATTCAATGTTGGACCAAAAAATTTCATTTTATCCCTAAAAATTAATTTTTTTTATATGGAAAACTTTTAACTCATTTATCTCGGAAACTAAGCGTCCTAGGAGCAAAAGGGCTTTAATCTGTTATCACTATAAAAATGAAAAAAATTAAAAAATTCAATGTTGGACCAAAAAATTTCATTTTATCCCTAAAAATTAATTTTTTTATATGGAAAACTTTAAACTCATTTATCTCGGAAACTAAGCGTCCTAGGAGGAAAAGGGCTTTAATCTGTTATCAGTATGAAAATGAAAAAAATAAAAAAATTCAATGTTGGACCAAAAAATTTCATTTTATCCCTAAAAATTAATTTTTTTATATGGAAAACTTTAAACTCATTTATCTCGGAAACTAAGCGTCCTAGGAGGAAAAGGGCTTTAATCTGTTATCACTATGAAAATGAAAACAATAAAAAAATTCAATGTTGGGCCAAAAAATTTCATTTTTTCCCTAAAAATTCATTTTTTTTATATGGAAAGCTTTAAACTCATTTATCTCGGAAACTAAGCGTCCTAGGAGGAAAAGGGCTTTAATCTGTTATCACTATAAAAATTAAAAAATTCAATGTTGGACCAAAAAATTTCATTTTATCCCTAAAAATTCATTTTTTTTATATGGAAAACTTTAAACTCATTTATCTCTGAAACTAAGCGTCCTAGGAGGAAAAGGGCTTTAATCTGTTATCACTATGAAAATGAAAAAAATAAAAAAATTCAATGTTGGACCAAAAAATTTCATTTTATCCCTAAAAATTAATTTTTTTTATATGGAAAACTTTAAACTCATTTATCTCGGAAACTAAGCGTCCTAGGAGGAAAAGGGCTTTAATCTGTTATCACTATAAAAATGAAAAAAAATAAAAAAATTCAATGTTGGACCAAAAAATTTCATTTTATCCCTAAAAATTAATTTTTTTTATATGGAAAACTTTTAACTCATTTATCTCGGAAATTAAGCGTCCTAGGAGTAAAAGGGCTTTAATCTGTTATCACTATAAAAATGAAAAAAATAAAAAAATTCAATGTTGGACCAAAAAATTTCATTTTATCCCTAAAAATTAATTTTTTTTACATGGAAAACTTTAAACTCATTTATCTCGGAAACTAAGCGTCCTAGGAGGAAAAGGGCTTTAATCTGTTATCACTATAAAAATGAAAAAAATAAAAAATTCAATGTTGGACCAAAAAATTTCATTTTATCCCTTAAAATTAACTTTTTTTATATGGAAAACTTTAAACTCATTTATCTCGGAAACTAAGCGTCCTAGGAGGAAAAGGGCTTTAATCTGTTATCACTATGAAAATGAAAAAATAAAAAAATTCAATGTTAGGCCAAAAAATTTCATTTTATCCCTAAAAATTAATTTTTTTATATGGAAAACTTTAAACTCATTTATCTCGGAAACTAAGCGTCCTAGGAGGAAAAGGGCTTTAATCTGTTATCACTATGAAAATGAAAAAAATAAAAAAATTCAATGTTGGACCAAAAAATTTCATTTTATCCCTAAAAATTAATTTTTTTTATATGGAAAACTTTAAACTCATTTATCTTGGAAACTAAGCGTCCTAGGAGGAAAAGGGCTTTAATCTGTTATCACTATGAAAATGAAAAAAATAAAAAAATTCAATGTTGGGCCAAAAAATTTCATTTTTTCCCTAAAAATTCATTTTTTTTATATGGAAAGCTTTAAACTCATTTATCTCGGAAACTAAGCGTCCTAGGTGGAAAAGGGCTTTAATTTGTTATCACTATAAAAATTAAAAAATTCAATGTTGGACCAAAAAATTTCATTTTATCCCTAAAAATTCATTTTTTTTATATGGAAAACTTTAAACTCATTTATCTCGGAAACTAAGCGTCCTAGGAGGAAAAGGGCTTTAATCTGTTATCACTATGAAAATGAAAAAAATAAAAAAATTCAATGTTGGACCAAAAAATTTCATTTTATCCCTAAAAATTAATTTTTTTTATATGGAAAACTTTAAACTCATTTATCTCGGAAACTAAGCGTCCTAGGAGAAAAAGGGCTTTAATCTGTTATCACTATGAAAATGAAAAAAAATAAAAAAATTCAATGTTGGACCAAAAAATTTCATTTTATCCCTTAAAATTAACTTTTTTTATATGGAAAACTTTAAACTCATTTATCTCGGAAACTAAGCGTCCTAGGAGGAAAAGGGCTTTAATCTGTTATCACTATAAAAATGAAAAAAGTAAAAAAATTCAATGTTGGACCAAAAAATTTCATTTTATCCCTAAAAATTAATTTTTTTTACATGGAAAACTTTAAACTCATTTATCTCGGAAACTAAGCGTCCTAGGAGGAAAAGGGCTTTAATCTGTTATCACTATGAAAATGAAAAAAATAAAAAAATTCAATGTTGGACCAAAAAATTTCATTTTATCCCTAAAAATTAATTTTTTTTATATGGAAAACTTTAAACTTATTTATCTCGGAAACTAAGCGTCCTAGGAGGAAAAGGGCTTTAATCTGTTATCACTATGAAAATGAAAAAAATAAAAAAATTCAATGTTGGGCCAAAAAATTTCATTTTTTCCCTAAAAATTAATTTTTTTTATATGGAAAGCTTTAAACTCATTTATCTCGGAAACTAAGCGTCCTAGGAGGAAAAGGGCTTTAATCTGTTATCACTATAAAAATTAAAAAATTCAATGTTGGACCAAAAAATTTCATTTTATCCCTAAAAATTCATTTTTTTTATATGGAAAACTTTAAACTCATTTATCTCGGAAACTAAGCGTCCTAGGAGGAAAAGGGCTTTAATCTGTTATCACTATGAAAATGAAAAAAATAAAAAAATTCAATGTTGGACCAAAAAATTTCATTTTATCCCTAAAAATTAATTTTTTTTTATATGGAAAACTTTAAACTCATTTATCTCGGAAACTAAGCGTCCTAGGAGGAAAAGGGCTTTAATCTGTTATCACTATAAAAATGAAAAAAAATAAAAAAATTCAATGTTGGACCAAAAAATTTCATTTTATCCCTAAAAATTAATTTTTTTTACATGGAAAACTTTAAACTCATTTATCTCGGAAACTAAGCGTCCTAGGAGGAAAAGGGCTTTAATCTGTTATCACTATAAAAATGAAAAAAATAAAAAATTCAATGTTGGACCAAAAAATTTCATTTTATCCCTTAAAATTAACTTTTTTTATATGGAAAACTTTAAACTCATTTATCTCGGAAACTAAGCGTCCTAGGAGGAAAAGGGCTTTAATCTGTTATCACTATAAAAATGAAAAAAATAAAAAATTCAATGTTGGAACAAAAAATTTCATTTTATCCCTAAAAATTCATTTTTTTTATATGGAAAACTTTAAACTCATTTATCTCGGCAACTAAGCGTCCTAGGAGGAAAAGGGCTGTAATCTGTTATCACTATAAAAATGAAAAAAATAAAAAAATTCAATGTTGGACCAAAAAATTTCATTTTATCCCTAAAAATTAATTTTTTTTATATGGAAAACTTTAAACTCATTTATCTTGGAAACTAAGCGTCCTAGGAGGAAAAGGGCTTTAATCTGTTATCACTATGAAAATGAAAAAAATAAAAAAATTCAATGTTGGGCCAAAAAATTTCATTTTTTCCCTAAAAATTCATTTTTTTTATATGGAAAGCTTTAAACTCATTTATCTCGGAAACTAAGCGTCCTAGGAGGAAAAGGGCTTTAATCTGTTATCACTATGAAAATGAAAAAAAATAAAAAAATTCAATGTTGGACCAAAAAATTTCATTTTATCCCTAAAAATTAATTTTTTTTATATGGAAAACTTTAAACTCATTTATCTCGGAAACTAAGCGTCCTAGGAGGAAAAGGGCTTTAATCTGTTATCACTATAAAAATGAAAAAAAATAAAAAAATTCAATGTTGGACCAAAAAATTTCATTTTATCCCTTAAAATTAACTTTTTTTATATGGAAAACTTTAAACTCATTTATCTCGGAAACTAAGCGTCCTAGGAGGAAAAGGGCTTTAATCTGTTATCACTATAAAAATGAAAAAAATAAAAAATTCAATGTTGGAACAAAAAATTTCATTTTATCCCTAAAAATTCATTTTTTTTATATGGAAAACTTTAAACTCATTTATCTCGGAAACTAAGCGTCCTAGGAGGAAAAGGGCTGTAATCTGTTATCACTATAAAAATGAAAAAAATAAAAAAATTCAATGTTGGACCAAAAAATTTCATTTTATACCTAAAAATTAATTTTTTTTATATGGAAAACTTTAAACTCATTTATCTTGGAAACTAAGCGTCCTAGGAGGAAAAGGGCTTTAATCTGTTATCACTATGAAAATGAAAAAAATAAAAAAATTCAATGTTGGGCCAAAAAATTTCATTTTTTCCCTAAAAATTAATTTTTTTTATATGGAAAGCTTTAAACTCATTTATCTCGGAAACTAAGCGTCCTAGGAGGAAAAGGGCTTTAATCTGTTATCACTATGAAAATGAAAAAAAATAAAAAAATTCAATGTTGGACCAAAAAATTTCATTTTATCCCTAAAAATTAATTTTTTTTATATGGAAAACTTTAAACTCATTTATCTCGGAAACTAAGCGTCCTAGGAGGAAAAGGGCTTTAATCTGTTATCACTATAAAAATGAAAAAAAATAAAAAAATTCAATGTTGGACCAAAAAATTTCATTTTATCCCTAAAAATTAATTTTTTTTACATGGAAAACTTTAAACTCATTTATCTCGGAAACTAAGCGTCCTAGGAGGAAAAGGGCTTTAATCTGTTATCACTATAAAAATGAAAAAAATAAAAAATTCAATGTTGGACCAAAAAATTTCATTTTATCCCTTAAAATTAACTTTTTTTATATGGAAAACTTTAAACTCATTTATCTCGGAAACTAAGCGTCCTAGGAGGAAAAGGGCTTTAATCTGTTATCACTATAAAAATGAAAAAAATAAAAAATTCAATGTTGGAACAAAAAATTTCATTTTATCCCTAAAAATTCATTTTTTTTATATGGAAAACTTTAAACTCATTTATCTCGGCAACTAAGCGTCCTAGGAGGAAAAGGGCTGTAATCTGTTATCACTATAAAAATGAAAAAAAATAAAAAAATTCAATGTTGGACCAAAAAATTTCATTTTATCCCTAAAAATTAATTTTTTTTATATGGAAAACTTTAAACTCATTTATCTCGGAAACTAAGCGTCCTAGGAGGAAAAGGGCTTTAATCTGTTATCACTATGAAAATGAAAAAAATAAAAAAATTCAATGTTGGGCCAAAAAATTTCATTTTTTCCCTAAAAATTCATTTTTTTTATATGGAAAGCTTTAAACTCATTTATCTCGGAAACTAAGCGTCCTAGGTGGAAAAGGGCTTTAATTTGTTATCACTATAAAAATTAAAAAATTCAATGTTGGACCAAAAAATTTCATTTTATCCCTAAAAATTCATTTTTTTTATATGGAAAACTTTAAACTCATTTATCTCGGAAACTAAGCGTCCTAGGAGGAAAAGGGCTTTAATCTGTTATCACTATGAAAATGAAAAAAATAAAAAAATTCAATGTTGGACCAAAAAATTTCATTTTATCCCTAAAAATTAATTTTTTTTATATGGAAAACTTTAAACTCATTTATCTCGGAAACTAAGCGTCCTAGGAGGAAAAGGGCTTTAATCTGTTATCACTATAAAAATGAAAAAAAATAAAAAAATTCAATGTTGGACCAAAAAATTTCATTTTATCCCTAAAAATTAATTTTTTTTATATGGAAAACTCTTAACTCATTTATCTCGGAAACTAAGCGTCCTAGGAGGAAAAGGGCTTTAATCTGTTATCACTATAAAAATGAAAAAAGTAAAAAAATTCAATGTTGGACCAAAAAATTTCATTTTATCCCTAAAAATTAATTTTTTTTACATGGAAAACTTTAAACTCATTTATCTCGGAAACTAAGCGTCCTAGGAGGAAAAGGGCTTTAATCTGTTATCACTATAAAAATGAAAAAAATAAAAAATTCAATGTTGGACCAAAAAATTTCATTTTATCCCTTAAAATTAACTTTTTTTATATGGAAAACTTTAAACTCATTTATCTCGGAAACTAAGCGTCCTATGAGGAAAAGGGCTTTAATCTGTTATCACTATGAAAATGAAAAAAATAAAAAAATTCAATGTTGGGCCAAAAAATTTCATTTTATCCCTAAAAATTAATTTTTTTATATGGAAAACTTTAAACTCATTTATCTCGGAAACTAAGCGTCCTAGGAGGAAAAGGGCTTTAATCTGTTATCACTATGAAAATGAAAAAAATAAAAAAATTCAATGTTGGACCAAAAAATTTCATTTTATCCCTAAAAATTAATTTTTTTTATATGGAAAACTTTAAACTTATTTATCTCGGAAACTAAGCGTCCTAGGAGGAAAAGGGCTTTAATCTGTTATCACTATGAAAATGAAAAAAATAAAAAAATTCAATGTTGGGCCAAAAAATTTCATTTTTTCCCTAAAAATTCATTTTTTTTATATGGAAAGCTTTAAACTCATTTATCTCGGAAACTAAGCGTCCTAGGAGGAAAAGGGCTTTAATCTGTTATCACTATAAAAATTAAAAAATTCAATGTTGGACCAAAAAATTTCATTTTTTCCCTAAAAATTCATTTTTTTTATATGGAAAACTTTAAACTCATTTATCTCGGAAACTAAGCGTCCTAGGAGGAAAAGGGCTTTAATCTGTTATCACTATGAAAATGAAAAAAATAAAAAAATTCAATGTTGGACCAAAAAATTTCATTTTATCCCTAAAAATTAATTTTTTTTATATGGAAAACTTTAAACTCATTTATCTCGGAAACTAAGCGTCCTAGGAGGAAAAGGGCTTTAATCTGTTATCACTATAAAAATGAAAAAAATAAAAAAATCAATGTTGGACCAAAAAATTTCATTTTATCCCTTAAAATTAACTTTTTTTATATGGAAAACTTTAAACTCATTTATCTCGGAAACTAAGCGTCCTAGGAGGAAAAGGGCTTTAATCTGTTATCACTATAAAAATGAAAAAAATAAAAAATTCAATGTTGGAACAAAAAATTTCATTTTATCCCTAAAAATTCATTTTTTTTATATGGAAAACTTTAAACTCATTTATCTCGGAAACTAAGCGTCCTAGGAGGAAAAGGGCTGTAATCTGTTATCACTATAAAAATGAAAAAAATAAAAAAATTCAATGTTGGACCAAAAAATTTCATTTTATCCCTAAAAATTAATTTTTTTTACATGGAAAACTTTAAACTCATTTATCTCGGAAACTAAGCGTCCTAGGAGGAAAAGGGCTTTAATCTGTTATCACTATAAAAATGAAAAAAATAAAAAATTCAATGTTGGACCAAAAAATTTCATTTTATCCCTTAAAATTAACTTTTTTTATATGGAAAACTTTAAACTCATTTATCTCGGAAACTAAGCGTCCTAGGAGGAAAAGGGCTTTAATCTGTTATCACTATAAAAATGAAAAAAATAAAAAATTCAATGTTGGAACAAAAAATTTCATTTTATCCCTAAAAATTCATTTTTTTTATATGGAAAACTTTAAACTCATTTATCTCGGAAACTAAGCGTCCTAGGAGGAAAAGGGCTTTAATCTGTTATCACTATAAAAATGAAAAAAATAAAAAAATTCAATGTTGGACCAAAAAATTTCATTTTTTCCCTAAAAATTCATTTTTTTTTATGGAAAACTTTAAACTCATTTATCTCGGAAACTAAGCGTCCTAGGAGGAAAAGGGCTTTAATCTGTTATCACTATGAAAATGAAAAAAATAAAAAATTCAATGTTGGGCCAAAAAATTTCATTTTTTCCCTAAAAATTCATTTTTTTTATATGGAAAACTTTAAACTCATTTATCTCGGAAACTAAGCGTCCTAGGAGGAAAAGGGCTTTAATCTGTTATCACTATAAAAATGAAAAAAAAAATAAAAAAATTCAATGTTGGACCAAAAAATTTCATTTTATCCCTAAAAATTAAATTTTTTTATATGGAAAACTTTAAACTCATTTATCTCGGAAACTAAGCGTCCTAGGAGGAAAAGGGCTTTAATTTGTTTTCACTATGAAAATGAAAAAAATAAAAAAATTCAATGTTGGACAAAAAATTTCATTTTATCCCTAAAAATTAATTTTTTTATATGGAAAACTTTAAACTCATTTATCTCGGAAACTAAGCGTCCTAGGAAGAAAAGGGCTTTAATCTGTTATCACTATAAAAATGAAAAAAATAAAAAAATTCAATGTTGGACCAAAAAATTTCATTTTATCCCTAAAAATTAATTTTTTTTATATGGAAAACTTTAAACTCATTTATCTCGGAAACTAAGCGTCCTAGAAGGAAAAGGGCTTTAATCTGTTATCACTATGAAAATGAAAAAAATAAAAAAATTCAATGTTGGACCAAAAAATTTCATTTTATCCCTAAAAATTAAATTTTTTTATATGGAAAACTTTAAACTCATTTATCTCGGAAACTAAGCATCCTAGGAGGAAAAGGGCTTTAATCTGTTATCACTATAAAAATGAAAAAAATAAAAACATTCAATGTTGGACCAAAAAATTTCATTTTATCCCTAAAAATTAATTTTTTTATATGGAAAACTTTAAACTCATTTATCTCGGAAACTAAGCGTCCTAGGAGGAAAAGGGCTTTAATCTGTTATCACTATGAAAATGAAAAAAATAAAAAAATTCAATGTTGGACCAAAAAATTTCATTTTATCCCTAAAAATTAATTTTTTTTATATGGAAAACTATAAACTCATTTATCTCGGAAACTAAGCGTCCTAGCAGGAAAAGGGCTTTAATCTGTTATCACTATAAAAATGAAAAAATAAAAAAATTCAATGTTGGACCAAAAAATTTCATTTTATCGCTAAAAATTAATTTTTTTTATATGGAAAACTTTAAACTCATTTATCTCGGAAACAAAGCGTCCTAGGAGGAAAAGGGCTTTAATCTGTTATCACTATGAAAATGAAAAAAATAAAAAAATTCAATGTTGGGCCAAAAAATTTCATTTTTTCCCTAAAAATTCATTTTTTTCATATGGAAAACTTTAAACTCATTTATCTCGGAAACTAAGCGTCCTAGGAGGAAAAGGGCTTTAATCTGTTATCACTATAAAAATGAAAAAAATAAAAAAATTCAATGTTGGACCAAAAAATTTCATTTTATCCCTAAAAATTAATTTTTTTTATATGGAAAACTTTAAACTCATTTATCTCGGAAACTAAGCGTCCTAGGAGGAAAAGGGCTTTAATCTGTTATCACTATAAAAATGAAAAAATAAAAAAATTCAATGTTGGACCAAAAAATTTCATTTTATCGCTAAAAATTAATTTTTTTTATATGGAAAACTTTAAACTCATTTATCTCGGAAACTAAGCGTCCTAGGAGGAAAAGAGCTTTAATCTGTTATCACTATGAAAATGAAAAAAATAAAAAAATTCAATGTTGGGCCAAAAAATTTCATTTTATCCCTAAAAATTAATTTTTTTTATATGGAAAACTTTAAACTCATTTATCTCGGAAACTAAGCGTCCTAGGAGGAAAAGGGCTTTAATCTGTTATCACTATGAAAATGAAAAAAATAAAAAAATTCAATGTTGGGCCAAAAAATTTAATTTTTTCCCTAAAAATTCATTTTTTTATATGGAAAACTTTAAACTCATTTATCTCGGAAACTAAGCGTCCTAGGAGGAAAAGGGCTTTAATCTGTTATCACTATGAAAATGAAAAAAATAAAAAAATTCAATGTTGGACCAAAAAATTTCATTTTATCCCTAAAAATTAATTTTTTTTATATGGAAAACTTTAAACTCATCTATCTCGGAAACTAAGCGTCCTAGCAGGAAAAGGGCTTTAATCTGTTATCACTATAAAAATGAAAAAATAAAAAAATTCAATGTTGGACCAAAAAATTTCATTTTATCCCTAAAAATTAATTTTTTTTATATGGAAAACTTTAAACTCATTTATCTCGGAAACTAAGCGTCCTAGGAGGAAAAGGGCTTTAATCTGTTATCACTATGAAAATGAAAAAAATAAAAAAATTCAATGTTGGGCCAAAAAATTTCATTTTTTCCCTAAAAATTCATTTTATTTATATGGAAAACTTTAAACTCATTTATCTCGGAAACTAAGCGTCCTAGCAGGAAAAGGGCTTTAATCTGTTATCACTATAAAAATGAAAAAATAAAAAAATTCAATGTTGGACCAAAAAATTTCATTTTATCCCTAAAAATTAATTTTTTTTATATGGAAAACTTTAAACTCATTTATCTCGGAAACTAAGCGTCCTAGGAGGAAAAGGGCTTTAATCTGTTATCACTATGAAAATGAAAAAAATAAAAAAATTCAATGTTGGGCCAAAAAATTTCATTTTTTCCCTAAAAATTCATTTTTTTTATATGGAAAACTTTAAACTCATTTATCTCGGAAACTAAGCGTCCTAGGAGGAAAAGGGCTTTAATCTGTTATCACTATAAAAATGAAAAAAATAAAAAAATTCAATGTTGGACCAAAAAATTTCATTTTATCCCTAAAAATTAATTTTTTTTATATGGAAAACTTTAAACTCATTTATCTCGGAAACTAAGCGTCCTAGGAGGAAAAGGGCTTTAATCTGTTATCACTATGAAAATGAAAAAAATAAAAAAATTCAATGTTGGGCCAAAAAATTTCATTTTATCCCTAAAAATTAATTTTTTTTATATGGAAAACTTTAAACTCATTTATCTCGGAAACTAAGCGTCCTAGGAGGAAAAGGGCTTTAATCTGTTATCACTATGAAAATGAAAAAAATAAAAAATTCAATGTTGGACCAAAAAATTTCATTTTATCCCTAAAAATTAATTTTTTTTATATGGAAAACTTTAAACTCATTTATCTCGGAAACTAAGCGTCCTAGGAGGAAAAGGGCTTTAATCTGTTATCACTATAAAAATGAAAAAAATAAAAAAATTCAATGTTGGACCAAAAAATTTCATTTTATCCCTAAAAATTCATTTTTTTATATATAAAACTTTAAACTCATTTATCTCGGAAACTAAGCGTCCTAGGAGGAAAAGGGCTTTAATCTGTTATCACTATGAAAATGAAAAAAATAAAAAAATTCAATGTTGGACCAAAAAATTTCATTTTATCCCTAAAAATTAATTTTTTTTATATGGAAAACTTTAAACTCATCTATCTCGGAAACTAAGCGTCCTAGCAGGAAAAGGGCTTTAATCTGTTATCACTATAAAAATGAAAAAATAAAAAAATTCAATGTTGGACCAAAAAATTTCATTTTATCCCTAAAAATTAATTTTTTTTATATGGAAAACTTTAAACTCATTTATCTCGGAAACTAAGCGTCCTAGGAGGAAAAGGGCTTTAATCTGTTATCACTATGAAAATGAAAAAAATAAAAAAATTCAATGTTGGGCCAAAATGTTTCATTTTTTCCCTAAAAATTCATTTTATTTATATGGAAAACTTTAAACTCATTTATCTCGGAAACTAAGCGTCCTAGCAGGAAAAGGGCTTTAATCTGTTATCACTATAAAAATGAAAAAATAAAAAAATTCAATGTTGGACCAAAAAATTTCATTTTATCCCTAAAAATGAATTTTTTTTATATGGAAAACTTTAAACTCATTTATCTCGGAAACTAAGCGTCCTAGGAGGAAAAGGGCTTTAATCTGTTATCACTATGAAAATGAAAAAAATAAAAAAATTCAATGTTGGGCCAAAAAATTTCATTTTTTCCCTAAAAATTCATTTTTTTTATATGGAAAACTTTAAACTCATTTATCTCGGAAACTAAGCGTCCTAGGAGGAAAAGGGCTTTAATCTGTTATCACTATAAAAATGAAAAAAATAAAAAAATTCAATGCTGGACCAAAAAATTTCATTTTATCCCTAAAAATTAATTTTTTTTATATGGAAAACTTTAAACTCATTTATCTCGGAAACTAAGCGTCCTAGGAGGAAAAGGGCTTTAATCTGTTATCACTATGAAAATGAAAAAAATAAAAAAATTCAATGTTGGGCCAAAAAATTTCATTTTATCCCTAAAAATTAATTTTTTTTATATGGAAAACTTTAAACTCATTTATCTCGGAAACTAAGCGTCCTAGGAGGAAAAGGGCTTTAATCTGTTATCACTATGAAAATGAAAAAAATAAAAAATTCAATGTTGGACCAAAAAATTTCATTTTATCCCTAAAAATTCATTTTTTTTATATGGA
Organism: Gymnosoma rotundatum; assembly: GCA_916610165.2. Classification (NCBI taxonomy): domain Eukaryota; kingdom Metazoa; phylum Arthropoda; class Insecta; order Diptera; family Tachinidae; genus Gymnosoma; species Gymnosoma rotundatum. The sequence continues at coordinate 24,457,691 of OU744336.1, forward strand.
AAACTTTAAACTCATTTATCTCGGAAACTAAGCGTCCTAGGAGGAAAAGGGCTTTAATCTGTTATCACTATGAAAATGAAAAAAATAAAAAAATTCAATGTTGGACCAAAAAATTTCATTTTATCCCTAAAAATTCATTTTTTTATATATAAAACTTTAAACTCATTTATCTCGGAAACTAAGCGTCCTAGGAGGAAAAGGGCTTTAATCTGTTATCACTATGAAAATGAAAAAAATAAAAAAATTCAATGTTGGACCAAAAAATTTCATTTTATCCCTAAAAATTAATTTTTTTTATATGGAAAACTTTAAACTCATCTATCTCGGAAACTAAGCGTCCTAGCAGGAAAAGGGCTTTAATCTGTTATCACTATAAAAATGAAAAAATAAAAAAATTCAATGTTGGACCAAAAAATTTCATTTTATCCCTAAAAATTATTTTTTTTTATATGGAAAACTTTAAACTCATTTATCTCGGAAACTAAGCGTCCTAGGAGGAAAAGGGCTTTAATCTGTTATCACTATGAAAATGAAAAAAATAAAAAAATTCAATGTTGGGCCAAAAAATTTCATTTTTTCCCTAAAAATTCATTTTATTTATATGGAAAACTTTAAACTCATTTATCTCGGAAACTAAGCGTCCTAGCAGGAAAAGGGCTTTAATCTGTTATCACTATAAAAATGAAAAAATAAAAAAATTCAATGTTGGACCAAAAAATTTCATTTTATCCCTAAAAATTAATTTTTTTTATATGGAAAACTTTAAACTCATTTATCTCGGAAACTAAGCGTCCTAGGAGGAAAAGGGCTTTAATCTGTTATCACTATGAAAATGAAAAAAATAAAAAAATTCAATGTTGGGCCAAAAAATTTCATTTTTTCCCTAAAAATTCATTTTTTTTATATGGAAAACTTTAAACTCATTTATCTCGGAAACTAAGCGTCCTAGGAGGAAAAGGGCTTTAATCTGTTATCACTATGAAAATGAAAAAAATAAAAAATTCAATGTTGGACCAAAAAATTTCATTTTATCCCTAAAAATTAATTTTTTTTATATGGAAAACTTTAAACTCATTTATCTCGGAAACTAAGCGTCCTAGGAGGAAAAGGGCCTTAATCTGTTATCACTATAAAAATGAAAAAAATAAAAAAATTCAATGTTGGACCAAAAAATTTCATTTTATCCCTAAAAATTAATTTTTTTTATATGGAAAACTTTAAACTCATTTATCTCGGAAACTAAACGTCCTAGGAGGAAAAGGGCTTTAATCTGTTATCACTATGAAAATGAAAAAAATAAAAAAATTCAATGTTGGGCCAAAAAATTTCATTTTTTCCATAAAAATTCATTTTTTTTATATGGAAAACTTTAAACTCATTTATCTCGGAAACTAAGCGTCCTAGGAGGAAAAGGGCTTTAATCTGTTATCACTATAAAAATGAAAAAAATAAAAAAATTCAATGTTGGACCAAAAAATTTCATTTTATCCCTAAAAATTAATTTTTTTTATATGGAAAACTTTAAACTCATTTATCTCGGAAACTAAGCGTCCTAGGAGGAAAAGGGCTTTAATCTGTTATCACTATGAAAATGAAAAAAATAAAAAATTCAATGTTGGGCCAAAAAATTTCATTTTTTCCCTAAAAATTCATTTTTTTTATATGGAAAACTTTAAACTCATTTATCTCGGAAACTAAGCGTCCTAGGAGGAAAAGGGCTTTAATCTGTTATCACTATAAAAATGAAAAAAAAAATAAAAAAATTCAATGTTGGACCAAAAAATTTCATTTTATCCCTAAAAATTAATTTTTTTTATATGGAAAACTTTAAACTCATTTATCTCGGAAACTAAGCGTCCTAGGAGGAAAAGGGCTTTAATCTGTTATCACTATGAAAATTAAAAAAATAAAAAAATTCAATGTTGGACCAAAAAATTTCATTTTATCCCTAAAAATTAATTTTTTTTATATGGAAAACTTTAAACTCATTTATCTCGGAAACTAAGCGTCCTAGGAGGAAAAGGGCTTTAATCTGTTATCACTATAAAAATGAAAAAAATAAAAAAATTCAATGTTGGACCAAAAAATTTCATTTTATCCCTAAAAATTAATTTTTTTTATATGGAAAACTTTAAACTCATTTATCTCGGAAACTAAGCGTCCTAGGAGGAAAAGGGCTTTAACCTGTTATCACTATGAAAATGAAAAAAATAAAAAAATTCAATGTTGGGCCAAAAAATTTCATTTTATCCCTAAAAATTAATTTTTTTTATATGGAAAACTTTAAACTCATTTATCTCGGAAACTAAGCGTCCTAGGAGGAAAAGGGCTTTAATCTGTTATCACTATGAAAATGAAAAAAATAAAAAAATTCAATGTTGGGCCAAAAAATTTAATTTTTTCCCTAAAAATTCATTTTTTTATATGGAAAACTTTAAACTCATTTATCTCGGAAACTAAGCGTCCTAGGAGGAAAAGGGCTTTAATCTGTTATCACTATGAAAATGAAAAAAATAAAAAATTCAATGTTGGGCCAAAAAATTTCATTTTTTCCCTAAAAATTCATTTTTTTTATATGGAAAACTTTAAACTCATTTATCTCGGAAACTAAGCGTCCTAGGAGGAAAAGGGCTTTAATCTGTTATCACTATAAAAATGAAAAAAATAAAAAAATTCAATGTTGGACCAAAAAATTTCATTTTATCCCTAAAAATTAATTTTTTTTATATGGAAAACTTTAAACTCATTTATCTCGGAAACTAAGCGTCCTAGGAGGAAAAGGGCTTTAATCTGTTATCACTATGAAAATGAAAAAAATAAAAAAATTCAATGTTGGGCCAAAAAATTTCATTTTTTCCCTAAAAATTCATTTTTTTTATATGGAAAACTTTAAACTCATTTATCTCGGAAACTAAGCGTCCTAGGAGGAAAAGGGCTTTAATCTGTTATCACTATAAAAATGAAAAAAAAAATAAAAAAATTCAATGTTGGACCAAAAAATTTCATTTTATCCCTAAAAATTAATTTTTTTTATATGGAAAACTTTAAACTCATTTATCTCGGAAACTAAGCGTCCTAGGAGGAAAAGGGCTTTAATCTGTTATCACTATGAAAATGAAAAAAATAAAAAAAAAAAAAATCCCTAAAAATTAATTTTTTTTATATGGAAAACTTTAAACTCATTTATCTCGGAAACTAAGCGTCCTAGCAGGAAAAGGGCTTTAATCTGTTATCACTATAAAAATGAAAAAATAAAAAAATTCAATGTTGGACCAAAAAATTTCGTTTTATCCCCAAAAATTAATTTTTTTTTATATGGAAAACTTTAAAATCATTTATCTCGGAAACTAAGCGTCTTATGAGGAAAAGGGCTTTAATCTGTTATCACTATGAAAATGAAAAAAATAAAAAAATTCAATGTTGGTCCAAAAAATTTCATTTTATCCCCAAAAATTAATTTTTTTTTATATGGAAAACTTTAAAATCATTTATCTCGGAAACTAAGCGTCCTAGGAGAAAAAGGGCTTTAATCTGTTATCACTATAAAAATGAAAAAAATAAAAAAATTCAAAGTTGGACCAAAAAATTTCATTTTATTCCCAAAAATTAATTTTTTTTTATATGGAAAACTTTAAACTCATTTATCTCGGAAACTAAGCGTCCTAGGAGGAAAAGGGCTTTAATCTGTTATCACTATAAAAATGAAAAAAATAAAAAAATTCAAAGTTGAACCAAAAAATTTCATTTTATCCCCAAAAATTAATTTTTTTTTATATGGAAAACTTTAAAATCATTTATCTCGGAAACTAAGCGTCCTAGGAGGAAAAGGGCTTTAATCTGTTATCACTATAAAAATGAAAAAAATAAAAAAATTCAAAGTTGGACCAAAAAATTTCATTTTATCCCCAAAAATTAATTTTTTTTATATGGAAAACTTTAAAATCATTTATCTCGGGAACTAAGCGTCCTAGGAGGAAAAGGGCTTTAATCTGTTATCACTATAAAAATGAAGAAAATAAAAAAATTCAATGTTGGACCAAAAAATTTCATTTTATCCCAAAAATTAATTTTTTTTATATGGAAAACTTTAAACTCATTTATCTCGGAAACTAAGCGTCCTAGGAGGAAAAGGGCTTTAATCTGTTATCACTATAAAAATGAAAAAAATAAAAAAATTCAAAGTTGGACCAAAAAATTTCGTTTTATCCCCAAAAATTAATTTTTTTTTATATGGAAAACTTTAAAATCATTTATCTCGGAAACTAAGCGTCCTAGGAGGAAAAGGGCTTTAATCTGTTATCACTATAAAAATGAAGAAAATAAAAAAATTCAATGTTGGACCAAAAAATTTCATTTTTCCCCAAAAATTAATTTTTTTTTATATGGAAAACTTTAAAATCATTTATCTCGGAAACTAAGCGTCCTAGGAGGAAAAGGGCTTTAATCTGTTATCACTATAAAAATGAAAAAAATAAAAAAATTCAAAGTTGGACCAAAAAATTTCATTTTATCCCCAAAAATTAATTTTTTTTTATATGGAAAACTTTAAAAACATTTATCTCGGAAACTAAGCGTCCTAGGAGGAAAAGGGCTTTAATCTGTTATCACTATAAAAATGAAGAAAATAAAAAAATTCAATGTTGGACCAAAAAATTTCATTTTATCCCCAAAAATTAATTTTTTTTATATGGAAAACTTTAAACTCATTTATCTCGGAAACTAAGCGTCCTAGGAGGAAAAGGGCCTTAATCTGTTATCACTATAAAAATGAAAAAAATAAAAAAATTCAAAGTTGGACCAAAAAATTTCATTTTATCCCCAAAAATTAATTTTTTTTTATATGGAAAACTTTAAAATCATTTATCTCGGAAACTAAGCGTCCTAGGAGGAAAAGGGCTTTAATCTGTTATCACTATAAAAATGAAGAAAATAAAAAAATTCAATGTTGGACCAAAAAATTTCATTTTATCCCCAAAAATTAATTTTTTTTATATGGAAAACTTTAAACTCATTTATATCGGAAACTAAGCGTCCTAGGAGGAAAAGGGCTTTAATCTGTTATCACTATAAAAATGAAAAAAATAAAAAAATTCAATGTTGGACCAAAAAATTTAATTTTATCCCCAAAAATTAATTTTTTTTATATGGAAAACTTTAAACTCATTTATCTCGGAAACTAAGCGTCCTAGGAGGAAAAGGGCTTTAATCTGTTATCACTATAAAAATGAAAAAAATAAAAAAATTCAATGTTGGACCAAAAAATTTCATTTTATCCCCAAAAATTAATTTTTTTTATATGGAAAACTTTAAACTCATTTATCTCGGAAACTAAGCATCCTAGGAGGGAAAGGGCTTTAATCTGTTATCACTATAAAAATGAAAAAAATAAAAAAATTCAATGTTGAACCAAAAAATTTTATTTTATCCCCAAAAATTAATTTTTTTATATGGAAAACTTTAAAATCATTTATCTCGGAAACTAAGCGTCCTAGGAGGAAAAGGGCTTTAATCTGTTATCACTATAAAAATGAAAAAAATAAAAAAATCTGTTATCACTATGAAAATGAAAAAAATAAAAAATTCAATGTTGGGCCAAAAAATTTCATTTTTTCCCTAAAAATTCATTTTTTTTATATGGAAAACTTTAAACTCATTTATCTCGGAAACTAAGCGTCCTAGGAGGAAAAGGGCTTTAATCTGTTATCACTATAAAAATGAAAAAAATAAAAAAATTCAATGTTGGACCAAAAAATTTCATTTTATCCCTAAAAATTAATTTTTTTTATATGGAAAACTTTAAACTCATTTATCTCGGAAACTAAGCGTCCTAGGAGGAAAAGGGCTTTAATCTGTTATCACTATGAAAATGAAATAAATAAAAAAATTCAATGTTGGGCCAAAAAATTTCATTTTTTCCCTAAAAACTCATTTTTTTTATATGGAAAACTTTAAACTCATTTATCTCGGAAACTAAGCGTCCTAGGAGGAAAAGGGCTTTAATCTGTTATCACTATAAAAATGAAAAAAATAAAAAAATTCAAAGTTGGACCAAAAAATTTCATTTTATTCCCAAAAATTAATTTTTTTTTATATGGAAAACTTTAAACTCATTTATCTCGGAAACTAAGCGTCCTAGGAGGAAAAGGGCTTTAATCTGTTATCACTATAAAAATGAAAAAAATAAAAAAATTCAAAGTTGAACCAAAAAATTTCATTTTATCCCCAAAAATTAATTTTTTTTTATATGGAAAACTTTAAAATCATTTATCTCGGAAACTAAGCGTCCTAGGAGGAAAAGGGCTTTAATCTGTTATCACTATAAAAATGAAAAAAATAAAAAAATTCAAAGTTGGACCAAAAAATTTCATTTTATCCCCAAAAATTAATTTTTTTTATATGGAAAACTTTAAAATCATTTATCTCGGGAACTAAGCGTCCTAGGAGGAAAAGGGCTTTAATCTGTTATCACTATAAAAATGAAGAAAATAAAAAAATTCAATGTTGGACCAAAAAATTTCATTTTTCCCCAAAAATTAATTTTTTTTTATATGGAAAACTTTAAAATCATTTATCTCGGAAACTAAGCGTCCTAGGAGGAAAAGGGCTTTAATCTGTTATCACTATAAAAATGAAAAAAATAAAAAAATTCAAAGTTGGACCAAAAAATTTCGTTTTATCCCCAAAAATTAATTTTTTTTTATATGGAAAACTTTAAAATCATTTATCTCGGAAACTAAGCGTCCTAGGAGGAAAAGGGCTTTAATCTGTTATCACTATAAAAATGAAGAAAATAAAAAAATTCAATGTTGGACCAAAAAATTTCATTTTTCCCCAAAAATTAATTTTTTTTTATATGGAAAACTTTAAAATCATTTATCTCGGAAACTAAGCGTCCTAGGAGGAAAAGGGCTTTAATCTGTTATCACTATAAAAATGAAAAAAATAAAAAAATTCAAAGTTGGACCAAAAAATTTCATTTTATCCCCAAAAATTAATTTTTTTTTATATGGAAAACTTTAAAAACATTTATCTCGGAAACTAAGCGTCCTAGGAGGAAAAGGGCTTTAATCTGTTATCACTATAAAAATGAAGAAAATAAAAAAATTCAATGTTGGACCAAAAAATTTCATTTTATCCCCAAAAATTAATTTTTTTTATATGGAAAACTTTAAACTCATTTATCTCGGAAACTAAGCGTCCTAGGAGGAAAAGGGCCTTAATCTGTTATCACTATAAAAATGAAAAAAATAAAAAAATTCAAAGTTGGACCAAAAAATTTCATTTTATCCCCAAAAATTAATTTTTTTTTATATGGAAAACTTTAAAATCATTTATCTCGGAAACTAAGCGTCCTAGGAGGAAAAGGGCTTTAATCTGTTATCACTATAAAAATGAAGAAAATAAAAAAATTCAATGTTGGACCAAAAAATTTCATTTTATCCCCAAAAATTAATTTTTTTTATATGGAAAACTTTAAACTCATTTATATCGGAAACTAAGCGTCCTAGGAGGAAAAGGGCTTTAATCTGTTATCACTATAAAAATGAAAAAAATAAAAAAATTCAATGTTGGACCAAAAAATTTAATTTTATCCCCAAAAATTAATTTTTTTTATATGGAAAACTTTAAACTCATTTATCTCGGAAACTAAGCGTCCTAGGAGGAAAAGGGCTTTAATCTGTTATCACTATAAAAATGAAAAAAATAAAAAAATTCAATGTTGGACCAAAAAATTTCATTTTATCCCCAAAAATTAATTTTTTTTATATGGAAAACTTTAAACTCATTTATCTCGGAAACTAAGCATCCTAGGAGGGAAAGGGCTTTAATCTGTTATCACTATAAAAATGAAAAAAATAAAAAAATTCAATGTTGAACCAAAAAATTTTATTTTATCCCCAAAAATTAATTTTTTTTATATGGAAAACTTTAAAATCATTTATCTCGGAAACTAAGCGTCCTAGGAGGAAAAGGGCTTTAATCTGTTATCACTATAAAAATGAAAAAAATAAAAAAATTCAATGTTGGACCAAAAAATTTCATTTTATCCCCAAAAATTATTTTTTTTTTATATGGAAAACTTTAAACTCATTTATATCGGAAACTAAGCGTCCTAGGAGGAAAAGGGCTTTAATCTGTTATCACTATAAAAATGAAAAAAATAAAAAAATTCAAAGTTGGACCAAAAAATTTCATTTTATCCCCAAAAATTAATTTTTTTTATATGGAAAACTTTAAAATCATTTATCTCGGAAACTAAGCGTCCTAGGAGGAAAAGGGCTTTAATCTGTTATCACTATAAAAATGAAAAAAATAAAAAAATTCAATGTTGGACCAAAAAATTTCATTTTATCCCCAAAAATTATTTTTTTTTATATGGAAAACTTTAAAATCATTTATCTCGGAAACTAAGCGTCCTAGGAGGAAAAGGGCTTTAATCTGTTATCAGTATAAAAATGAAAAAAATAAAAAAATTCAATGTTGGACCAAAAAATTTCATTTTATCCCCAAAAATTAATTTTTTTTATATGGAAAACTTTAAACTCATTTATCTCGGAAACTAAGCGTCCTAGGAGGAAAAGGGCTTTAATCTGTTATCACTATAAAAATGAAAAAAATAAAAAAATTCAAAGTTGGACCAAAAAATTTCATTTTATCCCCAAAAATTAATTTTTTTTTATATGGAAAACTTTAAAATCATTTATCTCGGAAACTAAGCGTCCTAGGAGGAAAAGGGCTTTAATCTGTTATCACTATAAAAATGAAGAAAATAAAAAAATTCAATGTTGGACTAAAAAATTTCATTTTATCCCCAAAAATTAATTTTTTTTATATGGAAAACTTTAAACTCATTTATATCGGAAACTAAGCGTCCTAGGAGGAAAAGGGCTTTAATCTGTTATCACTATAAAAATGAAAAAAATAAAAAAATTCAATGTTGAACCAAAAAATTTCATTTTATCCCCAAAAATTAATTTTTTTTATATGGAAAACTTTAAAATCATTTATCTCGGAAACTAAGCGTCCTAGGAGGAAAAGGGCTTTAATCTGTTATCACTATAAAAATGAAAAAAATAAAAAAATTCAATGTTGGACCAAAAAATTTCATTTTATCCCCAAAAATTAATTTTTTTTATATGGAAAACTTTAAACTCATTTATCTCGGAAACTAAGCGTCCTAGGAGGAAAAGGGCTTTAATCTGTTATCACTATAAAAATGAAAAAAATAAAAAAATTCAATGTTGGACCAAAAAATTTAATTTTATCCCCAAAAATTAATTTTTTTATATGGAAAACTTTAAAATCATTTATCTCGGAAACTAAGCGTCCTAGGAGGAAAAGGGCTTTAATCTGTTATCACTATAAAAATGAAGAAAATAAAAAAATTCAATGTTGGACCAAAAAATTTCATTTTATCCCCAAAAATTAATTTTTTTTATATGGAAAACTTTAAACTCATTTATCTCGGAAACTAAGCGTCCTAGGAGGAAAAGGGCTTTAATCTGTTATCACTATAAAAATGAAAAAAATAAAAAAATTCAATGTTGGACCAAAAAATTTCATTTTATCCCCAAAAATTAATTTTTTTTATATGGAAAACTTTAAAATCATTTATCTCGGAAACTAAGCGTCCTAGGAGGAAAAGGGCTTTAATCTGTTATCACTATAAAAATGAAAAAAATAAAAAAATTCAATGTTGGACCAAAAAATTTAATTTTATCCCCAAAAATTAATTTTTTTATATGGAAAACTTTAAAATCATTTATCTCGGAAACTAAGCGTCCTAGGAGGAAAAGGGCTTTAATCTGTTATCACTATAAAAATGAAGAAAATAAAAAAATTCAATGTTGGACCAAAAAATTTCATTTTATCCCCAAAAATTAATTTTTTTTATATGGAAAACTTTAAACTCATTTATCTCGGAAACTAAGCATCCTAGGAGGAAAAGGGCTTTAATCTGTTATCACTATAAAAATGAAAAAAATAAAAAAATTCAATGTTGAACCAAAAAATTTTATTTTATCCCCAAAAATTAATTTTTTTTATATGGAAAACTTTAAAATCATTTATCTCGGAAACTAAGCGTCCTAGGAGGAAAAGGGCTTTAATCTGTTATCACTATAAAAATGAAAAAAATTAAAAAATTCAATGTTGGACCAAAAAATTTCATCAAAGGGCTTTAATCTGTTATCACTATAAAAATGAAAAAAATAAAAAAATTCAATGTTGGACCAAAAAATTTAATTTTATCCCCAAAAATTAATTTTTTTATATGGAAAACTTTAAAATCATTTATCTCGGAAACTAAGCGTCCTCGGAGGAAAAGGGCTTTAAACTGTTATCACTAAAAAAATGAAAAAAAAAATAAAAAAATTCAATGTTGGACCAAAAAATTTCATTTTATCCCCAAAAATTAATTTTTTTTATATGGAAAACTTTAAACTCATTTATCTCGGAAACTAAGCGTCCTAGGAGGAAAGGGCTTTAATCTGTTATCACTATAAAAATGAAAAAAATAAAAAAATTCAATGTTGGACCAAAAAATTTCATTTTATTCCCAAAAATTATTTTTTTTTTATATGGAAAACTTTAAACTCATTTATATCGGAAACTAAGCGTCCTAGGAGGAAAAGGGCTTTAATCTGTTATCACTATAAAAATGAAAAAAATAAAAAAATTCAATGTTGGACCAAAAAATTTCATTTTATCTCCAAAAATTAATTTTTTTTATATGGAAAACTTTAAACTCATTTATCTCGGAAACTAAGCATCCTAGGAGGGAAAGGGCTTTAATCTGTTATCACTATAAAAATGAAAAAAATAAAAAAATTCAATGTTGAACCAAAAAATTTTATTTTATCCCCAAAAATTAATTTTTTTTATATGGAAAACTTTAAAATCATTTATCTCGGAAACTAAGCGTCCTAGGAGGAAAAGGGCTTTAATCTGTTATCACTAAAAAAATGAAAAAAATAAAAAAATTCAATGTTGGACCAAAAAATTTCATTTTATCCCCAAAAATTATTTTTTTTTATATGGAAAACTTTAAACTCATTTATATCGGAAACTAAGCGTCCTAGGAGGAAAAGGGCTTTAATCTGTTATCACTATAAAAATGAAAAAAAATAAAAAAATTCAATGTTGGACCAAAAAATTTCATTTTATCCCCAAAAATTATTTTTTTTTATATGGAAAACTTTAAACTCATTTATATCGGAAACTAAGCGTCCTAGGAGGAAAAGGGCTTTAATCTGTTATCACTATAAAAATGAAAAAAATAAAAGAATTCAAAGTTGGACCAAAAAATTTCATTTTATCCCCAAAAATTATTTTTTTTTTATATGGAAAACTTTAAACTTTCCTAGGAGGAAAAGGGCTTTAATCTGTTATCACTATAAAAATGAAAAAAAATAAAAAAATTCAATGTTGGACCAAAAAATTTCATTTTATCCCCAAAAATTATTTTTTTTTATATGGAAAACTTTAAACTCATTTATATCGGAAACTAAGCGTCCTAGGAGGAAAAGGGCTTTAATCTGTTATCACTATAAAAATGAAAAAAATAAAAAAATTCAATGTTGGACCAAAAAATTTCATTTTATCCCCAAAAATTAATTTTTTTTATATGGAAAACTTTAAAATCATTTATCTCGGAAACTAAGCGTCCTAGGAGGAAAAGGGCTTTAACCTGTTATCACTATAAAAATGAAGAAAATAAAAAAATTCAATGTTGGACCAAAAAATTTCATTTTATCCCCAAAAATTAATTTTTTTTATATGGAAAACTTTAAACTCATTTATCTCGGAAACTAAGCGTCCTAGGAGGAAAAGGGCTTTAATCTGTTATCACTATAAAAATGAAAAAAATAAAAAAATTCAATGTTGGACCAAAAAATTTCATTTTATCCCCAAAAATTAATTTTTTTTATATGGAAAACTTTAAAATCATTTATCTCGGAAACTAAGCGTCCTAGGAGGAAAAGGGCTTTAAACTGTTATCACTATAAAAATGAAAAAAATAAAAAAATTCAATGTTGGACCAAAAAATTTCATTTTATCCCCAAAAATTAATTTTTTTTATATGGAAAACTTTAAACTCATTTATCTCGGAAACTAAGCGTCCTAGGAGGAAAAGGGCTTTAATCTGTTATCACTATAAAAATGAAAAAAATAAAAAAATTCAAAGTTGGACCAAAAAATTTCATTTTATCCCCAAAAATTAATTTTTTTTTATATGGAAAACTTTAAAATCATTTATCTCGGAAACTAAGCGTCCTAGGAGGAAAAGGGCTTTAATCTGTTATCACTATAAAAATGAAGAAAATAAAAAAATTCAATGTTGGACTAAAAAATTTCATTTTATCCCCAAAAATTAATTTTTTTTATATGGAAAACTTTAAACTCATTTATATCGGAAACTAAGCGTCCTAGGAGGAAAAGGGCTTTAATCTGTTATCACTATAAAAATGAAAAAAATAAAAAAATTCAATGTTGAACCAAAAAATTTCATTTTATCCCCAAAAATTAATTTTTTTTATATGGAAAACTTTAAAATCATTTATCTCGGAAACTAAGCGTCCTAGGAGGAAAAGGGCTTTAATCTGTTATCACTATAAAAATGAAGAAAATAAAAAAATTCAATGTTGGACCAAAAAATTTCATTTTATCCCCAAAAATTAATTTTTTTTATATGGAAAACTTTAAACTCATTTATCACGGAAACTAAGCGTCCTAGGAGGAAAAGGGCTTTAATCTGTTATCACTATAAAAATGAAAAAAATAAAAAAATTCAATGTTGGACCAAAAAATTTAATTTTATCCCCAAAAATTAATTTTTTTATATGGAAAACTTTAAAATCATTTATCTCGGAAACTAAGCGTCCTAGGAGGAAAAGGGCTTTAATCTGTTATCACTATAAAAATGAAGAAAATAAAAAAATTCAATGTTGGACCAAAAAATTTCATTTTATCCCCAAAAATTAATTTTTTTTATATGGAAAACTTTAAACTCATTTATCTCGGAAACTAAGCATCCTAGGAGGAAAAGGGCTTTAATCTGTTATCACTATAAAAATGAAAAAAATAAAAAAATTCAATGTTGAACCAAAAAATTTTATTTTATCCCCAAAAATTAATTTTTTTTATATGGAAAACTTTAAAATCATTTATCTCGGAAACTAAGCGTCCTAGGAGGAAAAGGGCTTTAATCTGTTATCACTATAAAAATGAAAAAAATTAAAAAATTCAATGTTGGACCAAAAAATTTCATCAAAGGGCTTTAATCTGTTATCACTATAAAAATGAAAAAAATAAAAAAATTCAATGTTGGACCAAAAAATTTAATTTTATCCCCAAAAATTAATTTTTTTATATGGAAAACTTTAAAATCATTTATCTCGGAAACTAAGCGTCCTCGGAGGAAAAGGGCTTTAAACTGTTATCACTAAAAAAATGAAAAAAAAAATAAAAAAATTCAATGTTAGACCAAAAAATTTCATTTTATCCCCAAAAATTAATTTTTTTTATATGGAAAACTTTAAACTCATTTATCTCGGAAACTAAGCGTCCTAGGAGGAAAGGGCTTTAATCTGTTATCACTATAAAAATGAAAAAAATAAAAAAATTCAATGTTGGACCAAAAAATTTCATTTTATCCCCAAAAATTATTTTTTTTTTTATATGGAAAACTTTAAACTCATTTATATCGGAAACTAAGCGTCCTAGGAGGAAAAGGGCTTTAATCTGTTATCACTATAAAAATGAAAAAAATAAAAAAATTCAATGTTGGACCAAAAAATTTCATTTTATCTCCAAAAATTAATTTTTTTTATATGGAAAACTTTAAACTCATTTATCTCGGAAACTAAGCATCCTAGGAGGGAAAGGGCTTTAATCTGTTATCACTATAAAAATGAAAAAAATAAAAAAATTCAATGTTGAACCAAAAAATTTTATTTTATCCCCAAAAATTAATTTTTTTTATATGGAAAACTTTAAAATCATTTATCTCGGAAACTAAGCGTCCTAGGAGGAAAAGGGCTTTAATCTGTTATCACTATAAAAATGAAAAAAATAAAAAAATTCAATGTTGGACCAAAAAATTTCATTTTATCCCCAAAAATTATTTTTTTTTATATGGAAAACTTTAAACTCATTTATATCGGAAACTAAGCGTCCTAGGAGGAAAAGGGCTTTAATCTGTTATCACTATAAAAATGAAAAAAAATAAAAAAATTCAATGTTGGACCAAAAAATTTCATTTTATCCCCAAAAATTATTTTTTTTTATATGGAAAACTTTAAACTCATTTATATCGGAAACTAAGCGTCCTAGGAGGAAAAGGGCTTTAATCTGTTATCACTATAAAAATGAAAAAAATAAAAGAATTCAAAGTTGGACCAAAAAATTTCATTTTATCCCCAAAAATTATTTTTTTTTTATATGGAAAACTTTAAAATCATTTATCTCGGAAACTAAGCGTCCTAGGAGGAAAAGGGCTTTAATCTGTTATCACTATAAAAATGAAGAAAATAAAAAAATTCAATGTTGGACCAAAAAATTTCATTTTATCCCCAAAAATTAATTTTTTTTATATGGAAAACTTTAAACTCATTTATCTCGGAAACTAAGCGTCCTAGGAGGAAAAGGGCTTTAATCTGTTATCACTATAAAAATGAAAAAAATAAAAAAATTCAATGTTGGACCAAAAAATTTCATTTTATCCCCAAAAATTAATTTTTTTTATATGGAAAACTTTAAAATCATTTATCTCGGAAACTAAGCGTCCTAGGAGGAAAAGGGCTTTAACCTGTTATCACTATAAAAATGAAGAAAATAAAAAAATTCAATGTTGGACCAAAAAATTTCATTTTATCCCCAAAAATTAATTTTTTTTATATGGAAAACTTTAAACTCATTTATATCGGAAACTAAGCGTCCTAGGAGGAAAAGGGCTTTAATCTGTTATCACTATAAAAATGAAAAAAATAAAAAAATTCAATGTTGGACCAAAAAATTTCATTTTATCCCCAAAAATTAATTTTTTTTTATATGGAAAACTTTAAAATCATTTATCTCGGAAACTAAGCGTCCTAGGAGGAAAAGGGCTTTAATCTGTTATCACTATAAAAATGAAGAAAATAAAAAAATTCAATGTTGGACCAAAAAATTTCATTTTATCCCCAAAAATTAATTTTTTTTTATATGGAAAACTTTAAAATCATTTATCTCGGAAACTAAGCGTCCTAGGAGGAAAAGGGCTTTAATCTGTTATCACTATAAAAATGAAAAAAATAAAAAAATTCAAAGTTGGACCAAAAAATTTCATTTTATTCCCAAAAATTAATTTTTTTTTATATGGAAAACTTTAAACTCATTTATCTCGGAAACTAAGCGTCCTAGGAGGAAAAGGGCTTTAATCTGTTATCACTATAAAAATGAAAAAAAATAAAAAAATTCAATGTTGGACCAAAAAATTTCATTTTATCCCCAAAAATTATTTTTTTTTATATGGAAAACTTTAAACTCATTTATATCGGAAACTAAGCGTCCTAGGAGGAAAAGGGCTTTAATCTGTTATCACTATAAAAATGAAAAAAATAAAAGAATTCAAAGTTGGACCAAAAAATTTCATTTTATCCCCAAAAATTTTTTTTTTTTTATATGGAAAACTTTAAAATCATTTATCTCGGAAACTAAGCGTCCTAGGAGGAAAAGGGCTTTAATCTGTTATCACTATAAAAATGAAGAAAATAAAAAAATTCAATGTTGGACCAAAAAATTTCATTTTATCCCCAAAAATTAATTTTTTTTATATGGAAAACTTTAAACTCATTTATCTCGGAAACTAAGCGTCCTAGGAGGAAAAGGGCTTTAATCTGTTATCACTATAAAAATGAAAAAAATAAAAAAATTCAATGTTGGACCAAAAAATTTCATTTTATCCCCAAAAATTAATTTTTTTTATATGGAAAACTTTAAAATCATTTATCTCGGAAACTAAGCGTCCTAGGAGGAAAAGGGCTTTAACCTGTTATCACTATAAAAATGAAGAAAATAAAAAAATTCAATGTTGGACCAAAAAATTTTATTTTATCCCCAAAAATTAATTTTTTTTATATGGAAAACTTTAAACTCATTTATATCGGAAACTAAGCGTCCTAGGAGGAAAAGGGCTTTAATCTGTTATCACTATAAAAATGAAAAAAATAAAAAAATTCAATGTTGGACCAAAAAATTTCATTTTATCCCCAAAAATTAATTTTTTTTATATGGAAAACTTTAAAATCATTTATCTCGGAAACTAAGCGTCCTAGGAGGAAAAGGGCTTTAATCTGTTATCACTATAAAAATGAAGAAAATAAAAAAATTCAATGTTGGACCAAAAAATTTCATTTTATCCCCAAAAATTAATTTTTTTTTATATGGAAAACTTTAAAATCATTTATCTCGGAAACTAAGCGTCCTAGGAGGAAAAGGGCTTTAATCTGTTATCACTATAAAAATGAAAAAAATAAAAAAATTCAAAGTTGGACCAAAAAATTTCATTTTATTCCCAAAAATTAATTTTTTTTTATATGGAAAACTTTAAACTCATTTATCTCGGAAACTAAGCGTCCTAGGAGGAAAAGGGCTTTAATCTGTTATCACTATAAAAATGAAAAAAAATAAAAAAATTCAATGTTGGACCAAAAAATTTCATTTTATCCCCAAAAATTATTTTTTTTTATATGGAAAACTTTAAACTCATTTATATCGGAAACTAAGCGTCCTAGGAGGAAAAGGGCTTTAATCTGTTATCACTATAAAAATGAAAAAAATAAAAGAATTCAAAGTTGGACCAAAAAATTTCATTTTATCCCCAAAAATTATTTTTTTTTTATATGGAAAACTTTAAAATCATTTATCTCGGAAACTAAGCGTCCTAGGAGGAAAAGGGCTTTAATCTGTTATCACTATAAAAATGAAGAAAATAAAAAAATTCAATGTTGGACCAAAAAATTTCATTTTATCCCCAAAAATTAATTTTTTTTATATGGAAAACTTTAAACTCATTTATCTCGGAAACTAAGCGTCCTAGGAGGAAAAGGGCTTTAATCTGTTATCACTATAAAAATGAAAAAAATAAAAAAATTCAATGTTGGACCAAAAAATTTCATTTTATCCCCAAAAATTAATTTTTTTTTATATGGAAAACTTTAAAATCATTTATCTCGGAAACTAAGCGTCCTAGGAGGAAAAGGGCTTTAACCTGTTATCACTATAAAAATGAAGAAAATAAAAAAATTCAATGTTGGACCAAAAAATTTCATTTTATCCCCAAAAATTAATTTTTTTTATATGGAAAACCTTAAACTCATTTATATCGGAAACTAAGCGTCCTAGGAGGAAAAGGGCTTTAATCTGTTATCACTATAAAAATGAAAAAAATAAAAAAATTCAATGTTGGACCAAAAAATTTCATTTTATCCCCAAAAATTAATTTTTTTTATATGGAAAACTTTAAAATCATTTATCTCGGAAACTAAGC
Organism: Gymnosoma rotundatum; assembly: GCA_916610165.2. NCBI lineage: Eukaryota > Metazoa > Arthropoda > Insecta > Diptera > Tachinidae > Gymnosoma > Gymnosoma rotundatum. The sequence goes on from OU744336.1 coordinate 24,475,221, forward strand.
GTCCTAGGAGGAAAAGGACTTTAATCTGTTATCACTATAAAAATGAAAAAAATAAAAAAATTCAAAGTTGGACCAAAAAATTTCATTTTATTCCCAAAAATTAATTTTTTTTTATATGGAAAACTTTAAACTCATTTATCTCGGAAACTAAGCGTCCTATGAGGAAAAGGGCTTTAATCTGTTATCACTATAAAAATGAAAAAAATAAAAAAATTCAAAGTTGAACCAAAAAATTTCATTTTATCCCCAAAAATTAATTTTTTTTTATATGGAAAACTTTAAACTCATTTATCTCGGAAACTAAGCGTCCTAGGAGGAAAAGGGCTTTAACCTGTTATCACTATAAAAATGAAAAAAATAAAAAAATTCAAAGTTGGACCAAAAAATTTCGTTTTATCCCCAAAAATTAATTTTTTTTTATATGGAAAACTTTAAAATCATTTATCTCGGAAACTAAGCGTCCTAGGAGGAAAAGGGCTTTAATCTGTTATCACTATAAAAATGAAGAAAATAAAAAAATTCAATGTTGGACCAAAAAATTTCATTTTTCCCCAAAAATTAATTTTTTTTTATATGGAAAACTTTAAACTCATTTATCTCGGAAACTAGGCGTCCTATGAGGAAAAGGGCTTTAATCTGTTATCACTATAAAAATGAAAAAAATAAAAAAATTCAAAGTTGAATCAAAAAATTTCATTTTATCCCCAAAAATTAATTTTTTTTATATGGAAAACTTTAAACTCATTTATCTCGGAAACTAAGCGTCCTAGGAGGAAAAGGGCTTTAACCTGTTATCACTATAAAAATGAAAAAAATAAAAAAATTCAAAGTTGGACCAAAAAATTTCGTTTTATCCCCAAAAATTAATTTTTTTTTATATGGAAAACTTTAAAATCATTTATCTCGGAAACTAAGCGTCCTAGGAGGAAAAGGGCTTTAATCTGTTATCACTATAAAAATGAAGAAAATAAAAAAATTCAATGTTGGACCAAAAAATTTCATTTTTCCCCAAAAATTAATTTTTTTTATATGGAAAACTTTAAAATCATTTATCTCGGAAACTAAGCGTCCTAGGAGGAAAAGGGCTTTAATCTGTTATCACTATAAAAATGAAAAAATTCAAAGTTGGACCAAAAAATTTCATTTTATCCCCAAAAATTAATTTTTTTTTATATGGAAAACTTTAAAATCATTTATCTCGGAAACTAAGCGTCCTAGGAGGAAAAGAGCTTTAATCTGTTATCACTATAAAAATGAAGAAAATAAAAAAATTCAATGTTGGACCAAAAAATTTCATTTTATCCCCAAAAATTAATTTTTTTTATATGGAAAACTTTAAACTCATTTATCTCGGAAACTAAGCGTCCTAGGAGGAAAAGGGCCTTAATCTGTTATCACTATAAAAATGAAAAAAATAAAAAAATTCAAAGTTGGACCAAAAAATTTCATTTTATCCCCAAAAATTAATTTTTTTTTATATGGAAAACTTTAAAATCATTTATCTCGGAAACTAAGCGTCCTAGGAGGAAAAGGGCTTTAATCTGTTATCACTATAAAAATGAAGAAAATAAAAAAATTCAATGTTGGACCAAAAAATTTCATTTTATCCCCAAAAATTAATTTTTTTTATATGGAAAACTTTAAACTCATTTATATCGGAAACTAAGCGTCCTAGGAGGAAAAGGGCTTTAATCTGTTATCACTATAAAAATGAAAAAAATAAAAAAATTCAATGTTGGACCAAAAAATTTCATTTTATCCCCAAAAATTAATTTTTTTTATATGGAAAACTTTAAAATCATTTATCTCGGAAACTAAGCGTCCTAGGAGGAAAAGGGCTTTAATCTGTTATCACTATAAAAATGAAAAAAATAAAAAAATTCAATGTTGGACCAAAAAATTCAATTTTATCCCCAAAAATTAATTTTTTTATATGGAAAACTTTAAACTCATTTATCTCGGAAACTAAGCGTCCTAGGAGGAAAAGGGCTTTAATCTGTTATCACTATAAAAATGAAAAAAATAAAAAAATTCAATGTTGGACCAAAAAATTTCATTTTATCCCCAAAAATTAATTTTTTTTATATGGAAAACTTTAAAATCATTTATCTCGGAAACTAAGCGTCCTAGGAGGAAAAGGGCTTTAATCTGTTATCACTATAAAAATGAAAAAAAATAAAAAAATTCAATGTTGGACCAAAAAATTTCATTTTATCCCCAAAAATTATTTTTTTTTATATGGAAAACTTTAAACTCATTTATATCGGAAACTAAGCGTCCTAGGAGGAAAAGGGCTTTAATCTGTTATCACTATAAAAATGAAAAAAATAAAAAAATTCAAAGTTGGACCAAAAAATTTCATTTTATCCCCAAAAATTAATTTTTTTTTATATGGAAAACTTTAAACTCATTTATCTCGGAAACTAAGCGTCCTAGGAGGAAAAGGGCTTTAATCTGTTATCACTATAAAAATGAAAAAAATAAAAAAATTCAATGTTGGACCAAAAAATTTCATTTTATCCCCAAAATCTAATTTTTTTTATATGGAAAACTTTAAAATCATTTATCTCGGAAACTAAGCGTCCTAGGAGGAAAAGGGCTTTAACCTGTTATCACTATAAAAATGAAGAAAATAAAAAAATTCAATGTTGGACCAAAAAATTTCATTTTATCCCCAAAAATTAATTTTTTTTATATGGAAAACCTTAAACTCATTTATATCGGAAACTAAGCGTCCTAGTAGGAAAAGGGCTTTAATCTGTTATCACTATAAAAATGAAAAAAATAAAAAAATTCAATGTTGGACCAAAAAATTTCATTTTATCCCCAAAAATTAATTTTTTTTATATGGAAAACTTTAAAATCATTTATCTCGGAAACTAAGCGTCCTAGGAGGAAAAGGGCTTTAATCTGTTATCACTATAAAAATGAAGAAAATAAAAAAATTCAATGTTGGACCAAAAAATTTCATTTTATCCCCAAAAATTAATTTTTTTTTATATGGAAAACTTTAAAATCATTTATCTCGGAAACTAAGCGTCCTAGGAGGAAAAGGGCTTTAATCTGTTATCACTATAAAAATGAAAAAAATAAAAAAATTCAAAGTTGGACCAAAAAATTTCATTTTATTCCCAAAAATTAATTTTTTTTTATATGGAAAACTTTAAACTCATTTATCTCGGAAACTAAGCGTCCTATGAGGAAAAGGGCTTTAATCTGTTATCACTATAAAAATGAAAAAAATAAAAAAATTCAAAGTTGAACCAAAAAATTTCATTTTATCCCCAAAAATTAATTTTTTTTTATATGGAAAACTTTAAACTCATTTATCTCGGAAACTAAGCGTCCTAGGAGGAAAAGGGCTTTAACCTGTTATCACTATAAAAATGAAAAAAATAAAAAAATTCAAAGTTGGACCAAAAAATTTCGTTTTATCCCCAAAAATTAATTTTTTTTTATATGGAAAACTTTAAAATCATTTATCTCGGAAACTAAGCGTCCTAGGAGGAAAAGGGCTTTAATCTGTTATCACTATAAAAATGAAGAAAATAAAAAAATTCAATGTTGGACCAAAAAATTTCATTTTTCCCCAAAAATTAATTTTTTTTTATATGGAAAACTTTAAACTCATTTATCTCGGAAACTAAGCGTCCTATGAGGAAAAGGGCTTTAATCTGTTATCACTATAAAAATGAAAAAAATAAAAAAATTCAAAGTTGAACCAAAAAATTTCATTTTATCCCCAAAAATTAATTTTTTTTTATATGGAAAACTTTAAACTCATTTATCTCGGAAACTAAGCGTCCTAGGAGGAAAAGGGCTTTAACCTGTTATCACTATAAAAATGAAAAAAATAAAAAAATTCAAAGTTGGACCAAAAAATTTCGTTTTATCCCCAAAAATTAATTTTTTTTTATATGGAAAACTTTAAAATCATTTATCTCGGAAACTAAGCGTCCTAGGAGGAAAAGGGCTTTAATCTGTTATCACTATAAAAATGAAAAAAATAAAAAAATTCAAAGTTGGACCAAAAAATTTCATTTTATCCCCAAAAATTAATTTTTTTTTATATGGAAAACTTTAAAATCATTTATCTCGGAAACTAAGCGTCCTAGGAGGAAAAGGGCTTTAATCTGTTATCACTATAAAAATGAAAAAAATAAAAAAATTCAATGTTGGACCAAAAAATTCAATTTTATCCCCAAAAATTAATTTTTTTATATGGAAAACTTTAAACTCATTTATCTCGGAAACTAAGCGTCCTAGGAGGAAAAGGGCTTTAATCTGTTATCACTATAAAAATGAAAAAAATAAAAAAATTCAATGTTGGACCAAAAAATTTCATTTTATCCCCAAAAATAAATTTTTTTTATATGGAAAACTTTAAAATCATTTATCTCGGAAACTAAGCGTCCTAGGAGGAAAAGGGCTTTAATCTGTTATCACTATAAAAATGAAAAAAAATAAAAAAATTCAATGTTGGACCAAAAAATTTCATTTTATCCCCAAAAATTATTTTTTTTTATATGGAAAACTTTAAACTCATTTATATCGGAAACTAAGCGTCCTAGGAGGAAAAGGGCTTTAATCTGTTATCACTATAAAAATGAAAAAAATAAAAAAATTCAAAGTTGGACCAAAAAATTTCATTTTATCCCCAAAAATTAATTTTTTTTTATATGGAAAACTTTAAACTCATTTATCTCGGAAACTAAGCGTCCTAGGAGGAAAAGGGCTTTAATCTGTTATCACTATAAAAATGAAAAAAATAAAAAAATTCAATGTTGGACCAAAAAATTTTATTTTATCCCCAAAAATTAATTTTTTTTATATGGAAAACTTTAAACTCATTTATCTCGGTAACTAAGTGTCCTAGGAGGAAAAGGGCTTTAATCTGTTACCACTATAAAAATTAAAAAAATTTAAAAATTCAATGCTAGACCAAAAAAAATTATTTTGTCCCTAAAAATTGATTTTTTTACATGGAAAACTTAAAACTCATTTATCTTGGTAACTAAGCGTCCTAGGAAGAAAAGGGCTTTAATCTGTTACCACTATAGAAATTAAAAAAATTAAAAAATTCAATGTTAGACCAAAAAAAAAATATTTTGTCCCTAAAAATTGATTTTTTTACATGGAAAACTTAAAACTAATTTATCTCGGTAACTAAGCGTCCTAGGAGGAAAAGGGCTTTAATCTGTTATCACTATAAAAATTAAGAAAATTAAAAAATTCAATGTTAGACAAAAAAAAATTATTTTGTCCCTAAAAATTTATTTTTTTACATGGAAAATTTAAAACTAATTTATCTCGGTAACTAAGCGTCCTAGGAGGAAAAGGGCTTTAATCTGTTATCACTATAAAAATTAAGAAAATTAAAAAATTCAATGTTAGACAAAAAAAATTATTTTGTCCCTAAAAATTGATTTTTTTACATGGAAAACTTAAAACTCATTTATCTCGGTAACTAAGCGTCCTAGGAGGAAAAGGGCTTTAATCTGTTACCACTATAAAAATTAAAAAATTCAATGTTAGACCAAAAAAAAAATTATTTTGTCCCTAAAAATTGATTTTTTTACATGGAAAATTTAAAACTAATTTATCTCGGTAACTAAGCGTCCTAGGAGGAAAAGGGCTTTAATCTGTTATCACTATAAAAATTAAGAAAATTAAAAAATTCAATGTTAGACAAAAAAAATTATTTTGTCCCTAAAAATTGATTTTTTTACATGGAAAACTTAAAACTCATTTATCTCGGTAACTAAGCGTCCTAGGAGGAAAAGGGCTTTAATCTGTTACTACTATAAAAATTAAAAAAATTAAAAAATTCAATGTTAGACCAAAAAAAAAAAATTTTTTGTCCCTAAAAATTGATTTTTTTACATGGAAAACTTAAAACTCATTTATCTCGGTAACTAAGCGTCCTAGGAGGAAAAGGGCTTTAATCTGTTACCACTATAAAAATTAAAAAAATTAAATAATTCAATGTTAGACCAAAAAAAATTATTTTGCCCCTAAAAATTGGTTTTTTTACATGGAAAACTTAAAACTAATTTATCTCGGTAACTAAGCGTCCTAGGAGGAAAAGGGCTTTAATCTGTTACCACTATAAAAATTAAAAAAATTAAAAAATTCAATGTTAGACCAAAAAAAAATTATTTTGTCTCTAAAAATTGATTTTTTTACATGGAAAACTTAAAACTCATTTATCTCGGTAGCTAAGCATCCTAGGAGGAAAACGGCTTGAATCTGTTATCACTATAAAAATTAAAAAAATTAAAAAATTGAATTTTAGACCAAAAAAAAAATTATTTTGTCCGTAAAAATTATATATAAAAATTGTTTTCTTTTTACATGGAAAACTTAAAACTCATTTATGTCCGTAACTAGGCGTTCTAGGAGGAAAAGGGCTTTAATCTGTTATCACTATAAAAATTAAAAAAATTAAAAAATTCAATGTTAGACCAAAAAAAATTATTTTGTCCCTAAAAATTGATTTTTTTACATGGAAAACTTAAAACTCATTTATCTCGGTAACTAAGCGCCCTGGGAGGAAAAGAGCTTTAATCTGTTATCACTATAAAAAATAAAAAATTCAATGTTAGACCAAAAAAAAAATTATTTTGTCGCTAAAAATTGATTTTTTTGCATGGAAAACTTAAAACTAATTTATCTCGGTAACTAAGCGTCCTAGGAAGAAAAGGGCTTTAATCTGTTATCACTATAAAAATTAAAAAATTCAATGTTAGACCAAAAAAAAAATATTTTGTCCCTAAAAATTGATTTTTTACATGGAAAACTTAAAACTCATTTATCTCGGTAACTAAGCGTCCTAGGAAGAAAAGGGCTTTAATCTGTTACCACTATAGAAATTAAAAAAATTAAAAAACTCAATGTTAGACCAAAAAAAAATATTTTGTCCCTAAAAATTGATTTTTTTACATGGAAAACTTAAAACTAATTTATCTCGGTAACTAAGCGTTCTAGGAGGAAAAGGGCTTTAATCTGTTACCACTAAAAAAATTAAAAAATTCAATGTTAGACCAAAAATTTATTATTTTGTCCCTAAAAATTGATTTTTTTACATGGAAAATTTAAAACTAATTAATCTCGGTAACTAAGCGTCCTAGGAGGAAAAGGGCTTTAATCTGTTACTACTATAAAAATTAAAAAAATTAAAAAATTCAATGTTACACCAAAAAAAAATTTTTTTGTCCCTAAAAATTGATTTTTTTACATGGAAAACTTAAAACTCATTTATCTCGGTAACTACGCGTCCTAGGAGGAAAAGGGCTTTAATCTGTTACCACTATAAAAATTAAAAAATTCAATGTTAGACCAAAAAAAAATTATTTTGTCCCTAAAAATTGTTTTTTTTACATGGAAAACTTAAAACTAATTTATCTCGGTAACTAAGCATCCTAGGAGGAAAAGGGCTTTATCTGTTATCACTATTAAAACTAAACAAATTAAAAAATTCAATGTTAGACCAAAAAAAATTATTTTGTCCCTAAAAATTGATTTTTTTACATGGAAAATTTAAAACTAATTAATCTCGGTAACTAAGCGTCCTAGGAGGAAAAGTGCTTTAATCTGTTATCACTATAAAAATTAAAAAAATCAATGTTAGACCAAAAAAAATTATTTTGTCCCTAAAAATTGCTTTTTTTACATGGAAAACTTAAAACTCATTTATCTCGGTAACTAAGCGTCTTAGGAGGAAAAGGGCTTTAATCTGTTACAACTATAAAAATTAAAAAAATTAAAAAATTCAATGTTAGGCCCAAAAAAAATTATTTTGTCCCTAAAAATTGATTTTTTTACATGGAAAACTTAAAACTAATTTATCTCGGTAACTAAGCGTCCTAGGAAAAGGGCTTTAATCTGTTACCACTATAAAAATTAAAAAAATCAATGTTAGACCAAAAAAAATTATTTTGTCCCTAAAAATTGCTTTTTTTACATGGAAAACTTAAAACTCATTTATCTCGGTAACTAAGCGTCTTAGGAGGAAAAGGGCTTTAATCTGTTACTACTATAAAAATTAAAAAAATCAATGTTAGACCAAAAAAAATTATTTTGTCCCTAAAAATTGATTTTTTTTACATGGAAAACTTAAAACTCATTTATCTCGGTAACTAAGCGTCCTAGGAGGAAAAGGGCTTTAATCTGTTACAACTATAAAAATTAAAAAAATTAAAAAATTCAATGTTAGGCCCAAAAAAAATTATTTTGTCCCTAAAAATTGATTTTTTTACATGGAAAACTTAAAACTAATTTATCTCGGTAACTAAGCGTCCTAGGAGGAAAAGGGCTTTAATCTGTTATCACTATAAAAATTAAGAAAATTAAAAAATTCAATGTTAGACAAAAAAAATTATTTTGTCCCTAAAAATTGATTTTTTTACATGGAAAACTTAAAACTCATTTATCTCGGTAACTAAGCGTCCTAGGAGGAAAAGGGCTTTAATCTGTTACCACTATAAAAATTAAAAAATTCAATGTTAGACCAAAAAAAAAATTATTTTGTCCCTAAAAATTGATTTTTTTACATGGAAAATTTAAAACTAATTTATCTCGGTAACTAAGCGTCCTAGGAGGAAAAGGGCTTTAATCTGTTATCACTATAAAAATTAAGAAAATTAAAAAATTCAATGTTAGACAAAAAAAATTATTTTGTCCCTAAAAATTGATTTTTTTACATGGAAAACTTAAAACTCATTTATCTCGGTAACTAAGCGTCCTAGGAGGAAAAGGGCTTTAATCTGTTACTACTATAAAAATTAAAAAAATTAAAAAATTCAATGTTAGACCAAAAAAAAAAAAATTTTTGTCCCTAAAAATTGATTTTTTTTACATGGAAAACTTAAAACTCATTTATCTCGGTAACTAAGCGTCCTAGGAGGAAAAGGGCTTTAATCTGTTACCACTATAAAAATTAAAAAAATTAAATAACTCAATGTTAGACCAAAAAAAATTATTTTGCCCCTAAAAATTGGTTTTTTTACATGGAAAACTTAAAACTAATTTATCTCGGTAACTAAGCGTCCTAGGAGGAAAAGGGCTTTAATCTGTTACCACTATAAAAATTAAAAAAATTAAAAAATTCAATGTTAGACCAAAAAAAAAATTATTTTGTCTCTAAAAATTGATTTTTTTACATGGAAAACTTAAAACTCATTTATCTCGGTAGCTAAGCATCCTAGGAGGAAAACGGCTTGAATCTGTTATTACTATAAAAATTAAAAAAATTAAAAAATTCAATGTTAGACCAAAAAAAAATTATTTTGTCTCTAAAAATTGATTTTTTTACATGGAAAACTTAAAACTCATTTATCTCGGTAGCTAAGCATCCTAGGAGGAAAACGGCTTGAATCTGTTATCACTATAAAAATTAAAAAAATTAAAAAATTGAATTTTAGACCAAAAAAAAAATTATTTTGTCCGTAAAAATTATATATAAAAATTGTTTTCTTTTTACATGGAAAACTTAAAACTCATTTATGTCGGTAACTAGGCGTCCTAGGAGGAAAAGGGCTTTAATCTGTTATCACTATAAAAATTAAAAAAATTAAAAAATTCAATGTTAGACCAAAAAAAATTATTTTGTCCCTAAAAATTGATTTTCTTACATGGAAAACTTAAAACTCATTTATCTCGGTAACTAAGCGCCCTGGGAGGAAAAGAGCTTTAATCTGTTATCACTATAAAAAATAAAAAATTCAATGTTAGACCAAAAAAAAAAATTATTTTGTCGCTAAAAATTGATTTTTTTGCATGGAAAACTTAAAACTAATTTATCTCGGTAACTAAGCGTCCTAGGAAGAAAAGGGCTTTAATCTGTTACCACTATAGAAATTAAAAAAATTAAAAAACTCAATGTTAGACCAAAAAAAAATATTTTGTCCCTAAAAATTGATTTTTTTACATGGAAAACTTAAAACTAATTTATCTCGGTAACTAAGCGTCCTAGGAGGAAAAGGGCTTTAATCTGTTACCACTAAAAAAATTAAAAAATTCAATGTTAGACCAAAAATTTATTATTTTGTCCCTAAAAATTGATTTTTTTATATGGAAAATTTAAAACTAATTAATCTCGGTAACTAAGCGTCCTAGGAGGAAAAGGGCTTTAATCTGTTACTACTATATAAATTAAAAAAATTAAAAAATTCAATGTTACACCAAAAAAAAATTTTTTTGTCCCTAAAAATTGATTTTTTTACATGGAAAACTTAAAACTCATTTATCTCGGTAACTACGCGTCCTAGGAGGAAAAGGGCTTTAATCTGTTACCACTATAAAAATTAAAAAATTCAATGTTAGACCAAAAAAAAATTATTTTGTCCCTAAAAATTGTTTTTTTTACATGGAAAACTTAAAACTAATTTATCTCGGTAACTAAGCGTCCTAGGAGGAAAAGGGCTTTATCTGTTATCACTATTAAAACTAAACAAATTAAAAAATTCAATGTTAGACCAAAAAAAATTATTTTGTCCCTAAAAATTGATTTTTTTTACATGGAAAACTTAAAACTCATTTATCTCGGTAACTAAGCGTCCTAGGAGGAAAAGGGCTTTAATCTTTTACCACTATAAAAATTAAAAAAATTAAAAAATTCAATGTTAGACCAAAAAAAAATTATTTTGTCCCTAAAAATTGTTTTTTTTTACATGGAAAACTTAAAACTAATTTATCTCGGTAACTAAGCGTCCTAGGAGGAAAAGGGCTTTATCTGTTATCACTATTAAAACTAAACAAATTAAAAAATTCAATGTTAGACCAAAAAAAATTATTTTGTCCCTAAAAATTGATTTTTTTACATGGAAAATTTAAAACTCATTTATCTCGGTAACTAAGCGTCCTAGGAAAAGGGCTTTAATCTGTTACCACTATAAAAATTAAAAAAATCAATGTTAGACCAAAAAAAATTATTTTGTCCCTAAAAATTGATTTTTTTTACATGGAAAACTTAAAACTCATTTATCTCGGTAACTAAGCGTCTTAGGAGGAAAAGGGCTTTAATCTGTTACTACTATAAAAATTAAAAAAATCAATGTTAGACCAAAAAAAATTATTTTGTCCCTAAAAATTGATTTTTTTTACATGGAAAACTTAAAACTCATTTATCTCGGTAACTAAGCGTCTTAGGAGGAAAAGGGCTTTAATCTGTTACTACTATAAAAATTAAAAAAATCAATGTTAGACCAAAAAAAATTATTTTGTCCCTAAAAATTGATTTTTTTACATGGAAAACTTAAAACTCATTTATCTCGGTAACTAAGCGTCTTAGGAGGAAAAGGGCTTTAATCTGTTACTACTATAAAAATTAAAAAAATCAATGTTAGACCAAAAAAAATTATTTTGTCCCTAAAATTGATTTTTTTTACATGGAAAACTTAAAACTCATTTATCTCGGTAACTAAGCGTCCTAGGAGGAAAAGGACTTTAATCTGTTACCACTATAGAAATTAAAAAAATTTAAAAATTCAATGCCAGACCAAAAAAAATTATTTTGTCCCTAAAAATTGATTTTTTTACATGGTAAACTTAAAACTCATTTATCTCGGTAACTAAGCGTCCTAGGAGGAAAAGGGCTTTAATCTGTTACTACTATAAAAATTAAAAAAAAATTAAAAAATTCAATGTTAGACCAAAAAAAAATTATTTTGTCCCTAAAAATTGTTTTTTTTTTTACATGGAAAACATAAAACTAATTTATCTCGGTAACTAAGCGTCCTAGGAGGAAAGGGGCTTTAATCTGTTATCACTATAAAAATTAAAAAAATTAAAAAATTCAATGTTAGACCAAAAAAAATTATTTTGTCCCTAAAAATTGATTTTTTTTACATGGAAAACTTAAAACTCATTTATCTCGGTAACTAAGCATCTTAGGAGGAAAAGGGCTTTATCTGTTATCACTAGAAAAACTAAAAAAATTAAAAAATTCAATGTTAGACCCAAAAAAAAAATTATTTTGTCCCTAAAAATTGATTTTTTTTACATGGAAAACTTAAAACTCATTTATCTCGGTAACTAAGCGTCCTAGGAGGAAAAGGGCTTTAATCTCTTAACTTAAAAAAATGTAATTTTTTGCCAAAAACTACATTTTTTATATATGAAAATAATTTTAAATTAACTATTTCTTCTCTACCCAATATTTTTTAGTTGAAACCTTTTTAACTATAATTAATTTAACCATTTCTCCCTAATATTTCATGTATAGTAGTGAATTGGCCATATGGATATGCTTTCCCCGCAGTAATATATTTCAGTTTGTAGTTTTAAATCAAAATCAAAAAGTTTCCAACTAATAAATATTCTTATTTAATAATTTATTGAAAATTTTACTTTTATATATGTTTTTCGGAGATAAAGGTCAGTTTCTTTTAGACTAAACTGTAACCAAAAACCGAATATATGGTTTATAAAATCTTAACTTTGTAACTATAAAAATGAACAGTTAAGATCAAAAAAGAGTAAAATAATAGATATAATAATATAATATATAATATAATTGATGCGTTAATAACGGAAAAAAGAAAAAACTTGAAAAGCAGAAATGTCGGATTGAAACAGTGCCTTGTTTCTGTAGCTAAAGTGAAAAGTTTTTCACATGAAAGTATTGTAATCATCTTTTTTATATAGGATGACCTAGACCAATTCATTATTATTATTTTTTTTTTTTTTTTTATTATAAAGACATTGTGAACTCCAGCTCATAGCTCACGGTATGATAGCAATATTTACTATGTGAACAACTTTTTACTTTAGTTACAGAAACGCGGTATAAGTTAAGTTTAGGGTTGGTTTACTTCAATTAAGTTCTGATGGCAGCAAGTTAAGGGTATTCAAGTTTGACCTGTATTAAAAGCGTAATTTCAATGCTATGTTCAGGTTTGGATGTTTGTAATCAGTATAATACTAGAAATCGACTGATAATAGGCCCTGCGCTTATTAAGTTTTAAAAGAAATAAATTCAACAATTTTGAAATCTTAAATCTACAATATAAAAAACGTGGAACACTAGAGAAAAATTATAGTCCAAAAACCAGCTTGGCATTGGTCTTCTGTGCGAGTGTATGCAATAAGTCCATATTTAAAGATCCTTACCGACTTATGACAGCATTGAAACGCTTGAAATTTCAATTTTTCATTAATGGCCTTCGTTTTTATGTGGCAGTATTTTACTCGTATAGTGTACATTAACATTATGGCATAAGCCACTACGCCTGTAATAAATGGAAGGAAATCTTCCGTCCCTGGGGTATCGGTATTCTTAACGATAGTGTTATTAATTCCAGATTGTATTCCGAATCCTTACAAGCCGATCATATTGTCTCCTAAATACACCCGTACCCATTTATTCAGAAAAATATGGAGTGTTTCCAGTTCCTTGTTTTTTTTAAAAACAAGAAATGTCGATCCACAAAATAGTTTAAGTAGAAGCTTTGCAAATACATAACTAAAAATTATTGTTTTTAAAAATCCCTTACTTTCTAAGGTGTCACAAAAATATGTAGCAAAATATGTAAGAGATCTATAACAACTTCACATTACAACATGCAGCCTCCTTCGTCGGTAGTTTTTCATAGCATATTCGCCGGCGAAGTAAAATGGCTATATCAACCTTTATCCTTTTTCCACCTGTCTTATCTCTCATCTATTACCTTCCTAAAGAATGTAGCACGGTTACAAAAATAACTAAATAGGTTACGCCTGAAGTGCTACTTCTCTTTATAAAAAAAAATACATTCTGGCCTTCAAGCCTTGTTCAGGTGGGTAAGATTTTGAATTCGCTATATTTCCATATACATGAAACTGTACCATAAAAGGCCAAAGAAGAAAGTCAAAACAAGTTTGAACGTTTTTGAAATGGGTTTTTGTTTTGTATTTCCTAACGCTTTTTGAGCCCAGTACAACTCTAAATTTCATATTCATACTGCAGTTCTTATAAAGAAGTACTTGGGCGGAAATTTCTCTTATTAAGAGGTACTAAGGTACTGGCAAGGTAGTCAAGCGGCAGCAGCAGACAACATTGAGACTAGTTCAAGAATATGACAAATCGTTGATGAAATTGTTTTTTTGCTCTTTTTTAGTTGTGTGGTCATTGAGTCGATTTGGGTAATCATATTACTGATAGGCTGACATAAGAGGAGGAGCTGTTGTAGGATGTTGATTCTTCCTGTGAAATCATTCCCTCGCCGTGCATTAGAAGTATTGAAGATTACTTTCTACCAGCTGTCTGATAGGGCTGTAGAAATCACAAGTTTACGAACTGTTCTTCGTGATAAGAAAAGAGATTAGTAGACGATAGCTCGTCTCCTCTGTTTCTGTCCTAAGCTGGCTACAGGGAGACCGGTAGCCTATTAGAAGCCGGACAGATTGCGAACTATATATCAGCCTACCGGAATAGTTCAACATTATTCGTGGATTAACTACTATCTAATTTTGAGGCAGAAGTCTTATAAATTGCAGCCTGTTCTCAATTAAGTAGTAGAGCAATGCAAATGATTTTACGTATGCAGATGCTATTCTGTACACTTGGTCGCAGGCAGGATTGCTTTCACATTATTTTGGGTCTTCTTAACTTTGTCATTTTAGGTGATTTTATTAACTAAAAGCAACTAAAGGCATTAACCGATAAAGTTTTTACATTTTATATTTTGTTTTTAGGTAAATATTTTCACAGATTTCAGAGAGTGCATGATAAAGCTGCAAAACTAAAGACAGTTGACACATTCTATAGTTTGCTTAAAAGCTATCGATACTACAGTTTCGATAGTTTGCAAGAAAACTATCGTTACTATCGAATTGTTTTAGGTTCTAATTCTAAAAACTATCGCTATCCGATTCTATCACTATTGGAAAAAAAAACTATCGATAGTCAGCCAAAAATAATACAATCGATGTTATCGATAGTACTATCAATTGTTTTGCAGTTCTAGTGGATGATCAATATGAAATTAGAAATTTAGCGTAGATTGGAAAGCTTGCTAGGCTCTTTATTTAATCCAAACTGTCTGACCTGTTTACACTTAACTTTATTCAGGCAGTAAAGTTATCTTTCATTAATTAAGAGTGTGTGCAGATTTATGTACTAAATGCTTTAAAGAAAAAAAAAAAATAATAAAAGGTCTGTTCAGTAATTTTACTAGCACAAACTAGCAACAAGAGAGTAATATAGAAATTTTCAAAATTTTTCTCCCAAATCTTAAAAAGTAATTGAACGCTTTAGCAAAGAAAGTTGTTGTGACCTAAACATGGTACGGTATGAGCGTTAAATAGTACAATTTTTAAAGTAAATGTACAAGAGTGGAAAAATCATTTTGTAAACACCTTAATTAATTTGAAATAAAAGTTAGTCTACTTTTTTAAATCTTAGTTTTATTTTAAAAATGTTTATTTCAATTGAAATTCATAATGTTAACGAGCATACAAAAATTAAAGTGAGTTTTATAAACTTTTCATTTATTTTTATAAGAATTACAACAGTCTTTTTATAAAGAAAATTCATATAAATAAAAATTATGTTGTCCGATAAAAACGAAAGATTGGTTAAATTGTTAGTTAGATAAAAATGAAAAAGAAAGTTTATTATAAACAAACGAACTTACAGCCAAAAGAATTTAAAGCCTAATAGCGGTAATTCTCATTTCTTTCGCATTCTATTTTTACAAGATTTACAATATAAATTTATTGAAGATATACATTAAAGTGTAAAATTAAAAATCTTTTTAAAGTTAATTAATCAGTGTGAATATGAAAGCAAAAATAAAATTCGATAATTAAAAACAAAAATACGAAAGCAATAAAAAGCTCTATTTCTCAGTAAACTCCATTTATATTATTGTGGGACGAAGTTGTGTTATTATCCTGGGATGCAAAACGTCTTCTTGCAGCGGATGTGGCAGAGAAAGAGGAACCAGAAAGCCGATTACCACTGATTTTCTCAGCTTCTATACGACCGGATAAAAAGGCAGCTAGGCGTTCCTATTCAAAGTTAGAGTTGGAATATATTTTCATTTAATTCATAAAAGTGCGTAATTGCAAATTTACCAAATAAGTATTAGAAAGACTTTGTAAACTGCCATAAAAGTTAGCCATACGTTTGATTAATGTTTCAGCTTCTTCCTTTGTCATATTTTTTACCTTATCCAGTTTTGTTATGCTAATCAAACGATTATTAAAATATATCATATGGTGGACAACTTCTGTTGTTGTATGGGACACAGTTCTGTAGATTTAAAAGATATATACATACATATATCGAGTTTTAAGGCAAACATGCAAAAATTATACTTAGGTATATTGGCAGCAATATTTGCCCCAAAATTTACTACATGAACCAATTTTCTGGCTGATTCTCGCGTTAATAAAACAATTAATTGTTCCAGTGTTGTTGGTCTTGCCTGATTTTCTGGCTCATCCTGGCTTAAATATGACCAAAGCTCTTTAGCTTTTTGTAGAGCTAATTTCGGATCTGTTGCAATCTAAAATTTTGCAAAAAAAAAAAGTTTCAAATTTTACATAAATGTTTGTTAAAACAACAAAGTTTGTTGATATAATTTACCAACTCAGCGGCATATATTAATATATGTATTGCTTCTTTACTTTGTTTTTTTAAGGCCCTAGCTTCCGCTAAAGTTCTTTGAGTTAAACGGCGCTTCAGCTTACGCGAAAATCGTTGACCATGGTGAATAGCCTTAATGGCAGTTTTTTCACCTGGTGCATCACCATTGTTATCATCGTCATTTGGAGCTGAAATAAGGATAACATTTATTTAAAATAAAACATTTAATAAAGTTATTAAGCATGAAAAATTTAATTAGATAGTTTTTACTTAATTAAGCATTAGAAAATCTGACTGGTAATTACGATACACAGTGGGGGATTTAGTGAAAAAGTAAGGAAAATAATTCTGTAGTTTCTTAATGACTAACCCAATTGTAATAAAATATCACACGGCTATTGTAGAGGTGTAGTCGAGTTTTAGTTTTATTTCTTCATACTTCACTTTTTTAAACATATTTGGAGCGAGCACGTAAAAACCTAAACTAATGAATTAAGAAAAAGTTCTAACAAAACATCGAAGTTTGTATTTGTTTATCATATTCATTTTTATTTAGTTAATTAAAAGCCATAATTTAATCTTGAATTTTAAGAAGTTAAATTATCTCAATAAAATTGTATTAAGTGTATGTTTATTTATATACATCTATTATTATAATAAATATTTTTTAAACTTTGTCCGCATATACATAAATTAATAAGAGTACTTGTCATTAAAGGTTAAAAGGTTAGATAAACGATCGTTTATTGAATTTAAATAATTATTAGAAGCAAAGATGTCTTTACTTTTCATTTCAAATTTATCAATTTTTTTGTTTGTTATTTTTATATAAAACCCAAAGTTGTTGACCATTCTGTTTTGCCATTGAGATTTAAATACAAAAAAAAAAAAAACAAAAAAAGTAAAACACCAAGTGCGAATTGGACTTACACACAAAGGATTCACCTTTCAAAAATGTATGGTGTCTGGCCATTACTGTTAAGACAATTTACGTCAAAATCAGATAGAAGGCGTACACTCTGTAAAATCAAGCACAATTAAAATAAATTAACATAAACAAGTAAGAGTGCTATATTCGGCTATGACGAATCTTTTAAACCCTTCACCATCTATGTAAATCTAGTTTAGTGAAGTAACTCCAAACAAAAGAGCAAATATTGGTGTGATAGAGAATTAAAAAATAAAAATAAAATGGTACTGCAAATACAATTTTACATAAAACTGACTTTGGCTCTTTATTAGTTAGGCAGTTTTAAAAAATTTTAGTATTTCCTTAAAGTTCACTTCAAAAGCTTTAAGATGATACCCATATTGATATTTTGAAAAATTTGAACGTTTCCGAGCCCTGTAACTCGAAAAATATGAGCTAGCGGTAATTTTTTCACTTGATGTTTTTCCTTATGTTTTATTTCTCTATCGCCTCATATATTTATTTTTTTTGTTTGGAGTTACTTTATTGTTCCAAATGACATGAAAAAATTAAAAGTAGGCGTGGTGTTTTGCCTGCTGCCTCCAAGGACATGGACCGATCATGCTGATTTCCAATAGCTTCTCTTTCGACACTATATCTAATCGATTGACATATTTATTTCTTTTTGTGAAATCAACTATAACACGGAATATATGTATATACTTTATGGGGTCGGAAATGAATAATGTAGAAATTACACACGAAATGACAAGCTTATTTATACCCTTTTTCCACTTTTTGTGGTAAAGGGTATAAAAAGATACCAGATAATAAATTTTCTTTTTATAACTGCTTTTGTTTATGTCCAGATATTAATAATTTTTTTTTTTGTGGTTGGGGAACGCTTAAAACTTGGAATTAATTTACTTTTTTTTCAAAAAAAGAAGAAGGTTATCAATTCGTCTGAATGTTGCTTTTTTTAAATATTTGTGCCTCCACAACTGAGATATTTCTAGATCGATTGGATATTTTTTTTATTTGAAAGTTATGCTTACAGATTGGTCCCGTTTTCAAAACCATTCATAATTTTTAAAAATTAAAAGGTGACCCAATATAACATGCTTATATTTAACGTGTATAAGAATCGCAAGGGGCGGCACTTTAAAATTAAAAAAAAAAATCTGTATCACTATAGATCTCAACAGCAGAAAGTCATAAAAAAAAATTAAAGGGTGTCCTAGTAGGTGGACCTATCTTTAGAACCGTTGTAAAAGATTTAATAAAAATTGGACAAAATGTTGATTACTACGACCATTATAGTGGCAAGTATAAATATTAAAATTTTAAATTAAAGGGTGCCCCATTCATTTAGTTTTGTATATATGGCAAAACTTTTGAACCAAGATAGACAGACCTTAGCAATCAAGTTATAAGATAAATTGCTAAGGCCGCTACAACAGCAAGTATAAAAGTTTTAATTTTAAAATTAAAGGGTGACCCTATAGTTGATGTAAATTGCCAAATTGTGTCAGATAGACAGTTGAAATTTACATAGCTCGGAAACTATAGGCGAGCGCCAATTTTTTCACTTGGTGGTTTTTCCCATATATTTTATTTATGGTGTTTTGGCCGCTGCCTCGAAGGACATGATTTCAATAGTAAATCGTTCGAAAATATATCTGATCGATTGGTGTATTTTAATTTTGTTAGCTGATCTAGTGCTTTGGTAAACTTGATTTCAAGGGTATAAAAAGGGTTTAGACCTGAATTGGCTGATTTTTGCAAAGATTTACGGCTTTGTAAGGCTACATTTACAGCGAAACTAGTAAACTTATGACCATTGGGTAGAGTTATAACTGTGAGGACCAATTAATAATCCATAAATATTGATTCTTTATTTTTGCAAGCTTTTGCTTTTCTTGCAATATTTTTGATATAGTAAAGATGCACGCAAGCGACATTGTATTTATATAAGTATATAAAGATTATAAAATTTTATTGTGTTTTTTACGTTTTTTTTTTTAATTTCAGTTTTTAGTGATAACCTCAAGGCAACTTTTTTCATATTTTATTTGCATAAATAAAAAATGAGCTAAATGACTAATGGACAATTATATACTTCTTAACCATTGTATGTAACTCACCATCAGTTTGATCAGATCCCATAGGTACCAAGTACTTATCTACAAATTTATCACCAGCTGTTAGAGCGCCATCCAAACGTTCAGCCGCATAGGTTGTTATTGGACTTTCCAGGACCGCATTGCCGATTTGTTTCATAGAATCAGCACGTTTCAAAACCGGTTTGACCAAATGATCTGTCATATATTCCTTAGTATTCCAATACATCTTTAAACCCATAATAATTGCCTAATAATCATGATATGCAATCATCCTTTGAGTTGGATATTTTCAACTTACCAGTTCTGGTGGCAAATAGACCAAAGGAGCACGTTGCTCAAGTATATCCAAGCTTTTACACATTACCGTATCCATACGTTTAAGTGGTGCTTCGAAAAGCTTTACAGCTGGTTGTACTGACTCATAGGCAGATAAAATCGTGTACTCAGCAGTTTCAAAGTACCAGTTAAATAGACGATTACTTCTTTTTACCTTAGCATACACATTTTCCACCTGTTTTAGACTTGATTCGATTAATGGTATACTACCAATGCGGTCAATTGTCTCCAAACGTAACTTTGTACTCGGTGTGTTCGCTTAAGAGAATGTTGGAAAATTTAATTTGTTTTCTTTAGTGTTTTGATTTTGTTAACTAACCCATTTTTTATATATTCACACGTTTTACTTTGCAAAGAGTTTAAATTTTTGATTTTTATTATTTCAAATATTTTTTTAATTAATCCGTTCTAACGAGAGTCTTTGCACAAACCTTATTGTTTAAACTTTCTATAAAAACTGAATCTCATTGGGTTTCAAGCGTACTTTTAAAATTAATATTTGTTTTTATTTTGCCCTTTACACCACGTTCTCCTTTCGTTTGTTTTATTAATCGCTGTTTCGACTTTGTTCAACAATATGTTTTTGTACAACGGTCGAACGAAAACTGTTGGGTTCAAGATTTTCGAAAAATCATAACCAGAATGTAGTATGAAGTTTTCTTCATGCGTTAAAATTTCATAGTGATAACGAACGATGACCAATACCACGATTCATATCAGCCGGTCGTAGTAAACTTCGTTTTAACCACCATTTTATGTTCATGATAAAAACGTGTGTATGTTTAAAGTAAAATTTTTTAGGAAGTTTGTAAGAATTTTTAAAATCTTAACAAATAATATTGAAAACAATCTACATATGTATGTATGTTTTTATACATACATACATAAATACATACATACATACAAACATACATACAAACATACATACATACATACATACATACATACATACATACATACATACATACATACATACATACATACATACATACATACATACATACATACATATATACATACATACATACATATTTTTAAAAATCAGATTCTTCAACGAAAACCTTAACTTAAACCAAAGAGAAAATGAAGACACATATTAAATGATTGATGATTATTGTTTTCATAACTTCTGGATTTTACCGTTATATATAATTTTTAGCGCTATCAACATAAACATTTCTATATGCGTATATGTTATTTCGTACATACATATGTAATTACATGCATAATAACGGCAACCTAAATATTTCGTAAATAATTAAGAAAAGAACCAAAACAATTTTAAGCAAAAATTTAGCGCCAATTCTTCTTTCTGAGTCGTGCGATCATATAGCTCCTTAGAGACTGTTGGGTTTAGAGAGTAACGAAAGCTATGCTAATAAATCAGCAAGGTCGGTCTATGCCATTAGACGCAGCGGGTAAAACACAAAGCGACAGAGAATTAAAAATTAAGAAAAAAACATCAAGTGAAAAAATTGGCTCTCACCCATATTTTCCGAGTTATGGGGCACTGAAATTTTCAAACTTTTTTAAATATCAATATGGGTATTATTTGTAAACTTCTAAAGAGATCTTTAAGGAAATACTAAATTTTTTTAAGAATGCTTAACCCATTAAGAGCCAATGGCATTTTTAAGTAAAACAATATACATGCAGTACCGATTTTTTTACTTTTTTATTCTCTGTGACTAGACTCACAAGTTGGTGAAGGGTATATAAGATTCGGCATAGCTGAATATAGCAATCTTACTTGTTTTCTTATTTTTTAATTCTCTATCGCCCCATATATTTATTTTTTATTGGATTTGCTTCATTGTTCCAAAAAAATTAAAGGCAGGCGTTGTGTTTTGCCCGCTGTCTCGAAGAACATGGACCAATCTTGCTGATTTTCAACAGCAACTCTTTCGAAACTATATCTGGTCAATTGGCTTATTTATATTTTCTCTAGCTGATCTAGTACCTTGGCAAACTTGATTTTACCACTAACACGGAGGAACAGACGGACATAGCTCAATCGATTTCGCTATGAATAAAAACTTAGAATATATATACTTTATGGAGTCGGAAATTTATAATGTAGAAACTACAAATGGAATGTTAAACTTAGATATACTCTTCTTCACTTTTTGCGGTAAAGGATATAAAAAAATTAACATTTTTGCTACAAAAATAAAATAGAGATTGTTTTAGCTCTGTGGAAATACTTCGAACTATTTTCCTCAAAAGTATATAGTTATTTTTAGGTCAGTAGAAAAGTAGTATAAAATATAAAAAATATTGCTCCCTAAATACTCAGAATTTGAGGTGTTACCGCAAATTCATTTCTGTCTTGGG
Organism: Gymnosoma rotundatum; assembly: GCA_916610165.2. Taxonomy (NCBI): domain Eukaryota; kingdom Metazoa; phylum Arthropoda; class Insecta; order Diptera; family Tachinidae; genus Gymnosoma; species Gymnosoma rotundatum. The sequence continues at coordinate 24,497,494 of OU744336.1, forward strand.
GCTTACTCTGAATTGTGATACGAAAATACATAATTGCGAACAATTGTGCGCGTCAATCGGCAAATACTTTGTGGTAAACGTTAACTTGAGAACTAAATATTATTGGACCATATATTAGAGAAGTTGCAGAATGGAAAAAAGTATGAAATAAATAAACCAGTTCAAAAATATTAGACTTCAACTTTAATTTTAATAGGTTTTGGCCGATTTTAAAGTACACACAAAACAGAAGCTTAGACGAAATAAAACCGACATTTGTGGTAGGCCATCAAGATATAATCCACTATCTTCCTTAGAGGAGAGAGTGGTGAAATTATTAAACTTGGCGGATTTCGTAAATGGGTTACCGGGCGCACTATTCTTCGCGGCAACAATTGCTTCTAAACAATCTTCTTTGTATCCTTTCAGTTTGCTCATGCTCTTCTCCGTCGTCGAACCACAGTGCCCCAGAATCTAGTTTTATTATCTTTTTTCGTACAGAATTTTCTAAATGAATTTTATAAGCAATTTTCACAGCCAATCACAAAGAATTTATTTATTTTTAATTTGCCGTTTGTTGATACTGACGTTTATTTGAGCAGCGTTGCCACGATTTAAAATAAATTGCGAATGCTATTGCGAAAGTCTAACAGAATACCAATTTTCTTTCGTTTCGCATTTCATTTGCGCATCGATTTGATTTTTCTTGATATTTAGGATTACAACGTATCCAACATGGTAAATTTTTCTTCATTAGTTCTAGGTTACTTCTACACAAAATCCAAAATTTATTTCACTCTATAAACGTACAAATGTCAAGCACAGTGCCATGGAAATATCCATATGTATTCAACACTTTCAGTTTTCTAAATCAAAGTTACACTGGAGACAACTCTAATCTAATTTTCACATGTTTGCAATTAACAACAAAAAATAAAACATTGTATCTTTTACTGGTGTAAGGGGAGCATAATCGGAATATTTGTGAAGCGTTAGGCCGATTGAAGAAAAAATTTAGCATGAGCATAGCAGGAGGAGTATTTGAGCTTAAATTTGGTAGCTGTGTACCACCCACTTTCCAGGGGTGGCGCTATGTGATCTCAAATTTGGGTACCTAGCACCTGATCTTAACGGTCTACCGTGGTCAATTTTTTTTTTACAAAGATTTTCTTAAGCTGATTGAATTTCTGTTTTTATTGCTATTTTCTAGTTATAATTTATTATTTGAGTGAATTTGGAAAATGTGATATTCCTTACTGTAAAGCAGAATTCTCAGATAGAATAAATGTTTTCAGAGTTGAGTTTTATTTAGAAATAACCTTGATATATTTTATCCTTCATTGTGTGACTAACCATTTTTTTATTTTATCGGTATTATTATGAAATATTATATTTGTATATTAGCAAATGTTTCAAACATAATTCCCAACTTTATGAGATATGAAAAATTTTAAATAATATTTAAATGCATTTTAGTGTTCTTACTTTAAACTAAATACACAAAAATATAAAACGTAACCTTTAGAAACTTTAACAGATAACGAATATGTGTTGTATTATTTGATTATAAATATAAACAAAATATATAAATAAAGGGAAAGTCTAAGTAAAAAAAAAATATTTAATTTCTATATAAATAAGTAAAACTACACAGAATAGTACGTGCATATATTCTGTATGAAATTTAAAAGCTTAAGGTATTTAAATAATCAATCCCAAATACTATAATTGTGCCGGCCATGAATGAAATTCATTTCAAACACTTTTTCACAAAAATGAAAGCAATCCTTTAACACTTTAAAATATTATTATTATTTTAGGTTACTTTTCGTCTGTAATTTGTTAAAATTTATTTCTTCAGAACATCTTTGTCTCTGAATCGATTTTAAGCATTTTTTACACAGTAATAGACAGACATTTGAAATTTAAAGAGGCTTTATTATTATTATGTTTGCTTAAATAGAAATTAAAAAATTAAATAAATAATTAAAGGAATTGAGCCAGCGGGTCCAACAAAATGCCTGCCTCTAATTTTTGTATACATTTTTTTCAATTTTCGTTTGTATTCTTGCAGGTGCTTGTGGTTTATGAAAAAAAAAAATAATGAATTTAAGTTGGAACAGCAACCCTAAGCAAAACGTACAATTTTTGAAAAAACGCCTTTTTTAACAGAAAAACATTATGGTGGAAAGAATTTCTTTTTTTAAACTACTACCAAAAAAAATTTCATAACCCGGTCACTCTTCTAAGCCAAATTTTCTTTTGATTATGCACATTAATATGGAAGTCAGAGAGTCAGATTTCCTTATGTCTATTGGACCTTATGGATCAGGACTTATCAGTATTTTAAATATCTTTAAAATCGATTTAGCGCGTTTTTCCTCTCCCGCGCTTACCCCTTTTGATACTTATTTTTAAATCAGCATACCTTCTTGGTACTTCTAAATAATCTAAAAATCAATCTCTTCTTTAAATTTTATTAAAATTGGTGCAGCCGTAAATGTCTGTTTTTCCTCCTTTTACTTTTACAAAATAACATGTTGTCATGAACAGTCAGAACTTACGGATAGAGCTGCAAAACAATCGATAGTACTATCTATAGTATCGATAGTTATATTTTTGGCTGATTATCGATAGTGATACTATCGACAATTTTTTAAAGTAAATACGAAGACAATTATATGTAGCTAGTATATTATTTCAAACAACTTATTCCACGCAGTTTCTCTCAGCCGCTTTTAAATTTATATAGTTCTACATAGATGCAGCTATGTGTCGGCTTCGTTCCCTTTATATGAAGGTGACACTGCACTTTAAAGTAAAGTTTGTAGCAAAACATAAACACAAAAACTTTCTTCTTAAAAAATAAAAATACGATACATATATTTGTATGAAGTTGGCGGTTCTATGTAAAATAAAGAAGTATTTGCAACTGGATTCATAATTTCAGACCGTAGAAGATGCTTAAAACCAAAAACATTTGATAAGCTTTCATTCATTAGCAAAAATTATTGGGTAACTTAATATTTGAAACCAAAGTTTTTGAATATCATTTTGCTTATATGTTTTGTGATTTCTTTGGAATTTTAAGAGTTTTGATTTTTATGTTTGCTTGTTTTGCAGTTAACTTAAATTTGTAATTTTATGTTTTGTATTTTATGCTTGAATTTTTTAATTTTTATGATTATTATTCATATGTATCTACATACATATGTAATAATGTAAATCTTAAAGTGATCTTAAATTTGCTTTATTTCTATCTTATAACTTCGTGTTTTTAAGTTCAATTTTTACATTGTAATTTGATTTTAATTATAAAAATCTATTTATAACCAAGAAATATGTTGAACTAATTATGCTTGCTTTTATGTTTTGTTAATTTTCATACGTATACATATGTATGTTTAGTTTTTAATTGTTTTTTATTATTCATGGACAAAATAAAATGTATGTTTTAACAATCAGTAACTTTCTTTTATTTAAATAAAAGAACGTTTTCAATCAATAAAAAATGTTGGGAAAATAAGTGACAACGATGAAAAACTTTAGCTAACACCTATATAAAAGTATGTACGTATGTTTGCTAACGTATCCCCTGTCACTTGAGTTGTTGTATTAATGCCAGAAGTAGCAAAACATAAAAAATCCGATAGTATCGATAGTTTTTTTTTAACTATCGATGGGGGCGACTATCGATAGTTTTGCAGCTCTACTTACGGACGCGTCGGCCGATTTCTACATACATACATACATACATATATATTTTTTCTCATATTGTTACTGATTTTCTAGTTAAAATTTAATATTTTGCACTTAAGTTAAAGTTTAATACAATAGTGATTCTGTAGAGATATAAACATTTCAAAAATTCAATATGTATACGAGGGCTGCTATATATATTTCTGGCCTGGCAACACTGAGTGCTGCCAAGTGCAATCTGACATTTCCATTGGAAAGTTTGTCATTTTTAAGCATAATCGTACTCAAAACGTTTTGACGTACGACCATTATTTGTGTTTTTTACAGTGACTTGAAAAAATTAATATAGAAAAAAATGGAATTAACTCGTGAACATTTTCGTGCCATCATTTTTTACAAATTTCGACGTGGATTATCACGACAAGAGTGCATTGATGAACTTAAATCTTTGTATGGCAATGAAGCACTATCCTATAGCACTGTGAAAAATTGGTATAATGAATTTAATCGTGGCCGAAGCTCGTTCAAAGACGAATTCTGTGAAGGTCGTCCACAAACGGCTGCTGTGCCAGAGAACATTGATGCCGTGCGTGAACTCTTAAAGCAAGATCGACATGCGACATACCGAGAGATAGAGACATCCTTGGACATTTCTTCCACCAGCATACATTCGATACTGCATGAACACCTGGCCGTAAAAAAGGTTTGTTCTCGTTGGATCTTGCCCAATTTGAAAGTCGCTCAAAAAAGGCTCGTGTCGATTGGTGCAAAGAAATGTTGCAAAAATACGATTGCGGTGCTTCAAAAGACTTTTATAAGATCGTCACAGGTGACGAATCATGGATCTATGAGCCTGAAACGAAACAGCAATCGACCGTGTGGGTCTTCAAAGACGAGCAAAATCCAACGAAAGTTGTTCGTGGAAGAAGCACTTCGAAGCAAATGGTCGCCTGTTTCTTCGGCAAAACTGGTCATGTGGCGACTGTTCCGCTTGAGCAACGTAGGACGGTCACTTCTGAGTGGTACACTACAATTTGTTTGTCTGAAGTCATCGGAGAAATTCGAAAAACCAACAAGAGAAGACGAATCATTGTTCACCATGAAAATGCTAGCTCTCACACATCGGCTCAAACCAGAGGGTTTTTGACCTACCAAAACGTCGAATTAATGGGTCATCCGCCGTAAAGCCCTGACTTGGCACCTAATGACTTCTTCTTGTTTCCGCACATCAAGAAAAAAATGCGTGGTCAACGATTTTCGTCGCCAGAAGAAGCTATTGAAGTGTTCAAACACCATATTTTAGAGGTGTCTCAATCGGAGTGGTTTGAGCGCATGGAAAAGTGTATAAATAATGCTGGAGAATACTTTGAAAAACAATAAAATCATTTTTGATTATAAATATTTGCATTTTCACTATTAGGCCAGAAATATATAGAGCAGCCCTCGTATAATACTTTATTTCCTCTAAATAGTTGTATAAATAAAAAAAATTCCAATTGATAACTGGATAAATACAAAGTATGCTGGCGAAGATTATAAAGAAGTGCATTTCATTCTGCTAATATCTAAGTTTTACTGTTCTTTTTACAATTTATCACAATTAATAACGAATTTATGCCAAAATTGAGAAATTTACAATTCAATATAAAAAGCATCAATACACAAAGCACAAAATGTATTTGTTTGTTTGTCAGAAAGCTACCCAGCTGGCATTTGGAAGTTTGTTTTATGAGTGCGATCGTTTTACGACTCTTTTTTCAATCATCCATATGAATGTACAAGTAAATTTATTTTTTGTTCTTCCATTTTATTCATTATAAGATGATTTTTGTAAAAATCGTGGTACGAAAAAATTTTTCAATATGAAATTTATGTTTTGGAATCATCACAATTTTTTAATCTTTATAGATGCGTGTCATTAAAAATTCTACGATTTGAAGAAGCTGTTTAAATTAATTAAAACTCCTATAAAAAAAATAAACAAAAAATAACAACATAAAACTTCCAAAAATTACTTTTAAATTGTAGCATAACTTTTGGAATCTTATAGGTTCATTATGGACCCATCAAAATTACCGTCTTACACGATTGTTTTTCACGAATCGTAGACGACTCTTACGGAAGAGTCGCTTTCAGGACACAGTTTCTCCCGTAAACTGAACTTGCGCGATCGGAATACGACATCGCAGGTGATTAATTTAAGCGCTTGCTCAAATCGTGAAAGAGACTTTTACGATTAAAAATGCTGACTGGGATATAGCAACTGCCTACACCTATAAAGTTTTTATCAGATACACGGTTGGTTAATTAGAGTTTTTTTTCTTGAATATTTTACGTGGGCGTGGCACTGACCATACAAAGGAAATACATATTTTTATTTTGTTTATAATTATATTGCAGTGAAACTATTGCGTTATAATGCAACGAAATTCTGGGTGTATTAAATTAATGGGCGTGGTACCTCCCATACAAAGTAAGAAGTTTTTGTCTTTTAAAATTATGTACAAGTAACTTCCATATTAATGTGCACTACAAGTAGTCGTAGTACGATTATACCTTTAGGGTAGCGAAGCGCACCGGTCATATCAGTAAGCTATAAATAATTTTTTTTTACATATTTTATTTGCAATCTATTTAAAATTAAAACAATAAGCAAATTTTTTAAATTACATTAAATTTAACTATAAGATTAAACAATTTGGGAAAAATATACCATTTTTATATAACAAATATAATTTAAGATTTGTACGGGAGATCTTGTATGTGCAGTCTTTTAAGTCGTTTAACTTCATCACTGTCGTCTAAGAGCGTTTTTGCTAGAATGTTTTGATGATCGCTTAGTCTCTGCTAATAGCTTGTGCTTTGTTTCTTTATTTCATTTCTTATGTATGGTACATTGAGATCACTATGAATTGTGGTATTTCGTATATACCATGGAGCATCTAATATAAGTCTAAGGATTTTCGACTGATATTTTTTGAATTATGTTAGGTGTGGCTGTAACAACTCGTCACTACGAAATTTTATGCAGAGAAATATAACATTTTAATCATTTTCGTTCTCCCGCCTTATCATTTTTTGTTTTAATTTTTTTATGATGTAAATTGTACTTTGCTTTTGTGTATGTGAAATAAATTATCATGTCGGCTATTAACTATTTTAAAAGCATATACATACATATAGTTTGATTCATTTATATATTACACTTAAAAATCGTAAGAAATATTTAAAATTTTTAGAATTCTTATTTTAAATAAACATACATATTTTTAATTCGTTGCTATGCACATTTGAATTTGTTGTTATATTGTTTTAATTTTTAATCTAATACAGACATGTTTTATTTTTAATATTTGTATTCGTTTAATTAAAAGAAGATGAAAACAATTATATACGTCTATGCCGAATTGTATATACTCTTCACTATATATGGTACATGTGACCATACTGCAGATTTCCCATTAAATAGTTTAAATAAAAATCGACATAAGAAATTCTTTCCTACCATAAGGTATTTTTGTTCAAAAAAGGAAAGGCGAAAAGCTCACCAATTTTTAACTTTTTTTGTCGGCTGACTTGAAGTACATGAAACGAATTTGCTGATTTTCCATAGCAAAATTTTCAAATTTTCGAAACTATGCCTGATCAATTAGCTTATTTAAATAATCTTTAGCTACTAGATGAGATAGAGCCATGGCAAAGTTAATTTAAACACGAACACAGAAGTACAGACGGACATCGCTCAATCGACTTCGCTGTGCATAAGAGCTCAGAATATATATACTGTAAATGGTCGGAAATGGATATTTAAAAAATTACAAACAGAATAAAAAACTTAGATATGCCCTATTCTACCTGTAGTGAAGGGTATAAAAAATATTGTGGTTTAATATGTAAATGTTATCAAAAACACAAAAGATCGTGGTACATATTTCTGTCTGAACACAGTCTAGAATTTCTGATGCAAGAAATTTATTGTTTATAAATCTTCGTACAAGTCATTAACCTATTTTTTATGATCGGTAAACTATAAAATTTATTTTTTATGATTTAAAAATGAACTTTTATATAAACAACAAGAGTAACAGATTTTATTTCGGGTTAAATAATTTTATTCTCGTAATGGTACTTTTTTAAATAAAAGAGACTTGTTTATTTTTTTTTTCTTTTTTTTGAGGAATACCTGCACCAAGCGATTTGATAATAGTATTACAACTATTAGCACTTACAAATTGCGTATCTGTCATTCCAGTAAGACCACATAATTTTACCTGCCGGTAGAGAAGAATTAAGTTCTTTTCTAAGTTTAATAATAATTTTATTGTAGTCAATCAAATTAAAAAGCCTTTAAATATCGAGAGAATCTAATGCAAGCTTTCCCAATAATTGTCAGGCAAAAACAGAATCAAAATCATATTGCGAATTATAAAGAGAAGGTAAAATATCATATAACTGCATCTTAAGAATGTGTTCGACAACAAATAGAAACAAGTCTAAGGTCTTCAAGTCCATGAACCTTCTTAAACTTTGGTATAGCAACGGCACGTGCAGTCTCCTAGATCATGGAAAATACAGGTAAATTTGAATATATTATCAAATAGAAGATAATTTATACGAAAAAAACCCGTCTTCAAAACCGATTTCATCTGTCTGTCTACAACTTTTCAAAATTATGGCTACATTAAATTACATAAACTATTGGAACCCCCTTATATTCCAATACCAACCGTCTAACTATAGTGGCACCCTTTCTAAATTCAAATTTTATACTTGCTGTTGTAATAGCTTAGCAATAAGATTCTTTGTGAATTTCAACCGCCTGTCTATAAAGGTTCAACAGTTAGGCCATATGCATCAAATTGCACCAACATTTTAAGATTTTCGGAATTTAAATTTACAATTACGTATATACTCGAATTTTATGGGCAAATTGAAACTGTGAGCAAATAAGCAAAAATCAATTGACAACTTGTCAACCATAAGAAATTAACTCGATACTTACAACACATAATTTTGTAACTAGTATTTTTATTCGCAGCAAATTAAAATCCAATGACATTGATGTAAACTAAATATATTTTACCAAATTTGGTACATTGTACTATTATTATTATGATCTCAGGTGTAATTTACTAAATAATATTGTTATTTTTGGACCTGTTGGAAATAAAATAAATAAATAAATGACTACATAATTAGGTTTTTGTCAATAAGCTTTCGAATCTTTCGACTCAATGTGTACCTCAATTCGAACCTAAACCCTTAAATATTTTAAGCAATATATATCAAGTGTAATTTAAAGGATATCTTGACCAGAATATTTGTACATATAGACATAAATTGATAAAGCAAAAAAAGCAAAGCAACATATACTGAATAAAATGTAAATACATTAATTTTAAAACAAATCGTCATGACTTAGGCTTTTGCAAATATGGTTCTCCTGTTGAAAGAATTGTATTGTATTATTTGCATGGCGTCCGATTATGTTTTAAAAAACGTTTGTTTATAAAACCTTAACTCCTGTATACTATCATAAATATCATCTAAGCTTCGGTGAGCAAATTTCTTTTCGGGCGCCGCTTTTAAAAGCTTTGGATGCCAACGTTTGACCAGTTCTTTAATGGTAGAGACATCAATAATACGATAATGCATGTAGTCGTCCACCAATGGCATATGTTGACGTAAAAACAGTCTTTAATTAAACAAATTTATGTAGGTAGCTAAGAAACAAACTTTGAAAATAAATTGTTCTCACCTGTCCATATAAACAGAATTCCCCGCCAAGGGACAGTTGCCTTTAGGTATGTGCTGCTTTAGAAAATCTAATATCAATTGCTCGCCCTTTACTACAGAAATTTTGGATTTTAAACATTTTTCTACCAAACCAGAATCGGTATGATGCTGAGTACACCAATCATTCATTTGCTGAAAAACATTTTCAGGATGGCTGATAGGAAAACATGGTCCTTCAGCTATGACATTTAAATTTGCATCTGTTATAAGACATGATATTTCTAATATTTTATCTTTTATTACATCTAGCCCAGTCATTTCTAAGTCCATCCATACGATATCTACACAAGCTTCTTTCTTTAAAGCCATTTGTTGTCTTTCTTGCGATGTTATAATTAAATGTCTTGTATTCAACGTTTTATAGAGAAGTTGGAGTAATGGTTTTTTGGCTGTAAATAATTTGTTTAACACAGAATTCATTAGAAATATATTATTGTATGTTTAACGTTATGTTCTTTTGCTACTTTTTGCGTTAGTGTCACGTTAATAAAAACACTAATGATCATTATATGCTCTATTATGATTTTAGTTGAAATGGTTGCCACGTACCTAAATCTGAAACAAATCACCCACTCCAAAAGTAATGAATATAAAATTAATATAAAATAATAAATTATTTATTTCCAATTTCTTCAGTCCGCAGAATGCAATTAAAAAACTTCAAAATAAAATTATAAGTGTGGACTCTAATACACAATAGAATAATACGTCAGTTCATTTTTTAAAACAGTTGCTTACCATAACAAGTCTCATGTTTGTTATAAAATTATCGTAACATAAGCTCTGATTTTGTATGTTTTGTTGTAATAACTTGATATCTACAAAATAATAATAATAATAAAACAGAACAGAGATATTACCATCAGGATTATTTTGACTTAGCATGCCAAGTTTGGCGATTACTGTAAAAGAAAGATTAAAGTTGATGTATAACAATTCCAATTTAATATGACAAAATATGGGAAACAATGCCGGCACAAAATGTGTAAATGCGGTGTAATATTAATCTTAACATTTTGAAAGACGGTTTTTCTGTTATAATATATTAATTTCAGATCTTAGTACATACATACGCTTTTTTACAACTATGTATCAAAGCTTCTTTATATTATTAAAAAAATACTTAATTTTTGCATTTTGGTTAAATAAATACTTGTACTTGCTGAATTTGTGTTAAAACCAATTAAGAACTGAAATTTCTTTTTACTCTTATAATAAAAGGAAAATAAATACCAACTACGGAATATACGCCAATTACTCCATTGGAAAGATATATATAACAAATATTCTAATAAACTCTTTTTTTCATTATTTTGCTACAGAAAAAACAAGCAATGAGTTCAGAGCAACCTAGCACATCGAAAGAATCCTTTGATGTTTTTTACACAGAAGTAAGTAATAAGGTGGAATCAAAAGTTAGCTCAGCTCTTTTTTAATGTCGTTGTTTATATAAAGAGCCAAACCCATATGTAAACAAACAAACGAAACGTAAAAAGAGACACAACATATCATTGTGTGACCATAATTAGGTTTAGAGTTGAATTTGTTGTAAATTAAAAGATATTTTGCCATATTCACAGGTTAAAGAAATTGAAAAACGTGATTCCGTACTAACATCTACTCAACAAATTGATCGTTTACTTCGTCCAGGTTCAACGTACTTCAATCTCAACCCGTTCGAGGTGTTACAAATTGAACCAGAAGCAACAGTCGAACAAATCAAGAAACGTTATCGTCAATTGTCCATATTAGTGCATCCAGATAAAAATCAAGATGATAAGGATCGCGCGCAAAAAGCATTTGATATCATAAATCGTGCCTGGAAGACGCTAGAAAATGATTTGGGTCGCAAGAAGTGTTTGGACGTGTATGAGGAGGCTAAGGAGAGAACAGATCATATGGTAATTGTTAAAAAATAAGAACAAAAAAAAATAAGATGCTCAAATTAATGTTTTTTTTTCAGATTGCTGAGAAACGCAAAAAGATAAAGAAGGAAAATCGCTGCTTTGAAACGATACCAGAAGATGATCCAGTCAAGTATAAGCATGCCATATATGTTATGGTTATGAAATTATTTGCAGATATGGAACGGAGACGCCAGCAACTCGACCAACGAGACCAAGAAGAACGTAAGCGAAAAAGAGAGGCGGAAATTGAAGAGGAAGAAAAACGCAAAGCGGACAAAGAGTGGCAAAAAAATTTTGAAGAATCCCGCCAAAGCCGCGTTAATAGTTGGCACGATTTCCAATCGGGCAAATCGGCAAAGAAAGCTAAAAAACAAAAACGCATGCACGGCATGATGATGCCACCGAAGTTTAAGCCAGAAACACGATAAAAACTGATGCTAAGTTAAATAATTTAAGTTTTTTATCCACCTACTTTTGTCTCTTATACGTTGAACAAAAATCATTAATGCCTTTTTTACATTTTATAATTTTTCTAATATTTAGTATTAGAATTTAAACAGATAAGAAAAACAAGAATTGTTACAAAGAAATCTATTCTTACTGCAATTCTTTGTAATAAATGAAAAAGATCACCATTATGTTATAATTTAAAACGATTTTTAAAAATAAACATTTAAAAAATTACAAACTAAAAAAGGTCAAAAAATCACAATTTTTAAGATATGCGGTGCTATACAGGCATGTCAAACAATCCAATTGGAATGGTTTTAATTCCGATGGAATTTGCTTCACCTTTTTTAGATTCCGATCGATTTTGTATATTCATTAAAATTCTTAATCTTCATTTTTTAACATAGCAACATTGGTCCCACCAAAAAAACAGGCTAATTTAAATAAGGGTACAAAATAAAACTAAATTTAGTAATTTCACTCCGAAAAAAATCCGTTTTCTGAGGAACCAACTTGTAGAATTGAAACCACTTTCGGTCTGAATTGAGTTCTGCGGCATGCCTGATAATTGATTTCCTTGCGAAAAAATTTATATGTAAATTTTACTTCAAGTAGGCTTTAATTTTTATTATTTTTTTGTAATCAATTCGAATTAACAAATTAATTTATTTTTTAGTTCGCCTTGTTTTATGATATGGGAAAAGCGTTTAATTTGCAGTTACGTTATATTATTATATAACAGTTAAATTTTTTTTGGTATTTTCTTAAAAAAAATGTGATATTTCGTACGTTTTTGGAATTTATTAAAGCTCACATTGTACTAAGTCATTTATTTGACTAACTTAAAAACTGATAGAGTATCCATCATTATAGATATATACTCATGTATCAAGCGAATATATTAACAGAAATTTTCAGTTATAAAGAAATTTAAACACTAAACTCGCTATTCACTAGAATATACACGAAAAGCTTAGTTTAATTGTCGATACTTAATAAAAGATGTTGTAGATTGAGCAATATTTGCGTACTATACAGCCGTTTGTTTTACAAAAATACAATTCCAATTTTTATTAAATTTTGTGTTTTTAAAATGTTGTATACAAACTGGCAGTAAACACAATGTCACGTTTTATAGCATTCGAAGCCTCTTCCATTTTAAATTGTAAGTCGGGATTACCTATGCGTATAGCAGCAGTTTTAACATCGCGCAACGTTTCATCTAATTGTTGAATACAACGAACAATCATTCCTTCTTGAACTTCAGTAAGTTGCATTATTTCAGCAAATGGCTAAAAAAAAATGTACGTACATTTACGTGCTAAAAAATTGACAGTTATTATGTTCAAAAGCGATCTATACCTTGTTGCGAGCCCATTCATAAACGACCTCAAGTAAACCAAAATTTAAGCGATCTTCTGATTCCGCCACAGCATGATGTCTTAACTCTTCGGCTAAAATACTATCATTGATGTCTTCAAATTCTTTAACACACTGTAAGAGTTTTAATTTTATTATATAGAGCTTGAAATTTGTATATATATATTTATTTATGTTCGAAACCTTTTTTAGTTTTTCGGGTATTACCGGTTCACCTTGAATCTTAGCTTGAAAAACTAAAGCAGACAGCAGCGCTGCTATTTCTGCCGGTTCAAGATCATTAAAAATATTACAAAGTATTAACTCGGTTATCAACAATTCATTTTGCCCCATTTCACATGCCACTTTACCCTTAAGAGTAACTAAATAGAAAATAAATCATTTAGTACATTATTACTACAATTGAAAGGCTACCTTCATCCAGTTCATCTATATACTTTAATGCTCTTAAGACTTCCAATTTATTACAATAGTCCGGATACAAGGAAAGACTTTTGGTTGAATTTTTAAATTTCAATTCTTCGATACGTTGCTCTAGAATTTTACGCTCGTAGACGGTGGCAAATTCTTCTTCGAAGCCTGCAATATTCGTATGCGGCAAGATCTCTTGCAGTTGCCGCCATATATGTTCTAAATAAAGTATTTCAGTAATTTCCGTATCGGCGTTAACATTGATTACTTTCGCCATATTGATGAATTTTAATGTATCAGGGTTTTGTATGTATGCTTCATTTATTTGATGAAGTTCTGACACTACTTTCACAACTGTAGCGCTTGGTGGTGAATCTTTAAAGCGTTCAATTTGACGTTGTTCCCAATTACGTATTATAATATCGGCATCAATTTTCATTGAAGATTTCGTAATTTCAACAAAATCGGCTGCTTTTAAATCTAGTATTGTGTGACCTCCGATGCCTTCGGGGTGATAGAATTTATGTTGAGGTGCAAGAGAAACCATTTTATAGTACATATCTCCACGTTGAAGTTCATCCTTTGTAAAGGGAATATAAAAAAAAAATTTTATAGTAATGTTTTTGTTTTCTAATTTTTTAAGCACTAGGTCCGTTTATAAATAATAACAAATGTTTATTTATATTTTCAATATTTCGCCACACCTTTGGGTGGCATCATCAGGAAACAGGAAACAAAAATTAAATTTTCTTTTTTTTAAATAACAAATTTAAAATGAAATTATTTTTTCAAACAAAAACAGAAAAATCAAAAACCAAACGACAAACGACAAAAAACTCAAATATTTAAAATTTACATTCTTATAAATTTAAAACTCAAAAAACATTCAAGTAAAATAACTCAAAAATTTTAAACATTTACATTCTTATAAAAATTTAAAAAACAGAAAACATTTAAATTATTTAAAAATGTTAAAAAACTTAATTCAAATACATTAACATAAACTTTCACGATAGAAATGTTACAAGCAATCATATACAGGGAACGAAGCCGATGTCAAATTGCTATCGGCGGCGGCTAAGCAAAAAATTTACGGCGGCGGCTCAAAGTCGACTGAAGTCAACATATTTTCGGCGGCGGCGGCTAAGTAAATATTAATTCAGCGGCGACTTAAAGACGACTAAGCCGGTGACGATTATCAATAAAATTCAAAATATATATATATATTTTCATTCAATTTATTTTAGAAAAAAAAATATAAATTAAAAAATAATAATTTTATTTTGATTTTTACGGCTTTTTAAAATAAATAAATAAATATTTTCATGAAAAATATTTATAATCAACCAAAAATTTTCATTGTATTAGTGCGATGAAATCATATACATATGGCCATTTCCCTGCTGACTATATATGTAGTTAATCAATGGATTCAATATAGGCAGTAGCGAAAAGACCTTATGGACATGGTTTAACTGCACTAATACATTCAAAATTTTTTGTTGATTATAAATATTTTTTTTTTTGTTAATTATAAAAATATTTTATGAGAATATCATGAAATATTTATTTATTTTCTTTTATAAAAATCAAGCACAGTACGTTAAACCTTTCATTAAAAAATCATGTTAAATAAAACAAAATTTTAAAAATATTAACAACTGTTGAATTTAATCTGGTAGAACTTTGCTTTATTTTAATAATAAAGTAATAAATAGCAACAATTTTTCTTAAAAGCTGTGTAGCCAGAACGCCAAATTTTCGATTTATATGAAATTTAGTGTTTTCAAAACGTTCTGCTATTTAAATACTTGAAAAAGCATACAGAAGGTAAACCCATCAGTGTTAACGAACAACAAAACTTAAAACAGCTAAAAGTTTAACATTACCCATGATTTTTTAGACAAAAAAGTAAAAAAGGAAGTAGTTTCAAACAATTTTAATGAGGAATTGTTCTTTATTTGGGGGCTTAGCTGACACAGTCGGCTAACATTTTTAGCCGATGTTAGCCGTCCACTTCGGCGGCGGCTCAATAATTGAATTATATGTCGGCGGCGGCTATTAGTCGACTATGAGCCGATCGGCTTCGTTCCCTGATCATATACTCTCAAACGTTTATTATTTTTTATGCACTGTACTGTACTGTGTCAAATGTACATGTACATGTCAAATGTAGTTTACAAAATACCTTGTAATGGTAATGATAGTGAGAATTGTAATAAGGAATATGTAGGTACGACAAAAAATAAACTAAAAACTAGAATAGCTGGACATAAGTCTGATCAAAGATACAGGGACGTTAATAATTCACAAAAAACTTCATTATCTTCCCATTGTGCCAGATTTAATCATAATCCTAACTTTGAAGATGCATCTGTTTTAAATATAGAAAATAATTATAAGCGTCGGTATATGTCAGAGATGTTACAAATAATTAAAATACCAGCAACAAAAAGAATAAACTTTAAGGCTGATACTGATAATGTTGCGCAATGTTATAGACATTTAGTGCATAAAAAATAATAAACGTTTGAGAGTATATGATTGCTTGTAACATTTCTATCGTGAAAGTTTATGTTAATGTATTTGAATTAAGTTTTTTAACATTTTTAAATAATTTAAATGTATTCTGTTTTTTAAATTTTTATAAGAATGTAAATGTTTAAAATTTTTGAGTTATTTTACTTGAATGTTTTTTGAGTTTTAAATTTATAAGAATGTAAATTTTAAATATTTGAGTTTTTTGTCGTTTGGTTTTTGATTTTTCTGTTTTTGTTTGAAAAAATAATTTAATTTTAAATTTGTTATTTAAAAAAAAGAAAATTTAATTTTTGTTTCCTGTTTCCTGATGATGCCACCCAAAGGTGTGGCGAAATATTGAAAATATAAATAAACATTTGTTATTATTTATAAACTGACCTAGTGCTTAAAAAATTAGAAAACAAAAATTAACTAAAAAAGGTCAAAAAAACATTCATATATAATTTTATAGTAATGAGCAGTTAGAATTTAAAATAAATAAGTGTGAATTTTTTATTGGAATGTTATTAAGTACCTATGTAAATATAAAAAATATAAAGAAAAATAAAGTTCTCACAAATATTTTCAATTAGATTTTTCGATTTAAATAATAGAAATATACAAATATTACCTTACTTTTCGTATTTGATTGATGATCTAGTACTAAAACCCGATAAATAGAATCACGGCCGACGCCAGATTTTATAGATAATATTATACCCAACTTATTATAATGTTTGCCTCGGGTCGCCACTACAATACGGCCGACTTTCAGTTCTTTTACGATTTTTGGTTGTGCTAATAAAAATTTCTAAAAAAAAAAAAAGCAGATGCGAATTAAGAAAGTAATTTCTTTTACCAACAGAAAAATATATAAGCAATTAAATATTAATACATACCATAAGTCTTTGCTTCTCTGTTATGTATTCCAAGGCTAAGTTATAAAATTTCGATAGTGGCTGCAAATGTTCACCCAATTCAGTCATTTGGGAAAACTTACTTTGAGCCACTTCCAATTGTTTTTGGTGAGCTGGCAATTGTAGCTTCTGGTTAAACTCTTTAAAGGAATATTTCATAATATCTTCTACTTTAATGCTTTCAATACGTAAACATGTCAATATCACCGCATAACGCAGTATAAACTGTGATTCTAATTTTTCTGGTTTACCCAAAATCATTGACCGCAGATCTTGTACTGGAGGTACATTAGATTTGCACAATAAAATAACACAGCCGTTTTTATCGTGACCTCTACGGCCAGCTCGGCCAGCCATTTGTATATATTCACCCGGTTTTAGATTGCGAACTTCTAGACCGTCATATTTACGATGAGAATCAAATATAACTGTCCGAGCTGGCATATTCACCCCCATTGCAAAAGTTTCCGTAGCAAACAGAAGCTTAACAAGGCCAGCTTGGAACAACATTTCTACTATTTCCTTAAGTATTGGCAAAATTCCACTATGATGCACCCCGATTCCCCTGCCCAGAGAGTCCTTCATTGTTAAGACCTGTGGCAAGACGCGGTCTGGTGGTTTTAGTTTGGACAAACATTGTTGGAAAAACATTTCAACCGAACCTTTTTCGCGTGCTGTATTTAAATCGATGGATTGAAGAGCCTATAATAAAAAGTAATGCTAAATAAAAATAAAAGTATTTAAAAATGTCGGTGTGCCAAATCGTATAAAGCTTTGTCCATAGTGAAAAAAATAAAGAAATTTTTTAAAAAAGAATCGAATTTTAAAATAGAAATTGACACTAATGAGTCATATGAAATCAACAAAACAGAGACAAAAATCTACGACTAATAACTTTGGTCCATACTTAAACCAATAATTAAAAATTTATATTTTAAGGGAACTGTTAAAGCTACAAAAATTTTTCTTTTTGCCGATAATAATAAAAATAAGTAAATATCAGTGATATTTTTAGTATTGATTAATTTTTTTTTTTTTTTTTTTTTTTTTTTTTGATAATTTCTGCATAAAATTTTTTTTGTCTTGATTTCAATTCTTTTTTTTTCGTGGACATGAGCATGGTAAAATCGACTTTTCAACCTGTGTATTTCAATTTTAAAAAAAAATGTTATGTAAAGTATTATATAGCATACAAATATTTCAAAATTCCTTCACTTACTGAAGCATTTCTGTCACAACGATTTCTAGACAAAGTAAAGGCTACAACCGGCAATTTGTCGTTACGTTTGAGGAAATCGATTAAACCAATCCACGTATTTTGATCTTGTTTTGGTGTAGTTGATTGATTGTTAGATGTACCGCCACCCATTCTTTTTGTTTTACTTTGCATTGCTTCCTTTCTTTCAACAGCCTTATCATAACCCTCCTGCATAAAGCGACCATTTTCGTCCACTAGTAGAAAAATGTCATCTTTACTTTTTCCTCCAGAACCGGTGTAAAGATAATGCATTAATGGAACCGGACGTTTTAAAGTGCTTATTACATATACTTTACGTTTTTTCGTACTACCTACCCAATCAGCCAATTCCATTGCATTTGGCACTGTGGCCGACAGCATAATAATATTAACGTGATCTGGTAAGAGTATGATAACCTCTTCCCACACATGCCCACGATCAGGATCATTAATATAGTGAACCTCATCAAATATGACATACTCAAGATCACGTGTAATGTCACTACCACAATAAAGCAAAGATCTTAAAATTTCCGTTGTCATTATTAGACAAGAGGCAGTAGGCTCAATTTGTAGATCGCCTGTTATGAGACCGACGTCTTTGAAAGTCTTTTTAAAGTCTCGATATTTTTGATTGGATAGAGCCTTAATAGGTGAGGTATAAATAGTACGTGTCAAATCTCTTTGCGATAACGCTATAGCATATTCTGCCACCACAGTTTTACCAGCCGATGTATGAGCCGCAACAAAAACATATTGCCTTTCCTCCAATTTCAATATCGCTTGCTTTTGAAAGGTGTCCAACTCAAAGGGATATGTCATTGCGGGACAAGGAATTTTTTTATCGAAATTTTTAATTGGCTGGGAAATATCTAACATTTCAGCCCATTCGGTACGCAAACTGATATGTTTCGTGGTTGAAATTTCCAAAACACATTTCAATTCAGTGGCCATTATTTGCTCATCAACATCTTTAAATTCTTCAGGCAGCTGGTTGCTGTGACTTGCTGGTGTTTGCTTATTTTCAGGTTCTTTGTTTTGTGTTATCTTTAACCATTCTTGCACATCTAAATTATTTTCCAAATTTTGCAGTAAATTTATATTTTCCTCAGAGTTTGGTTTATAAATTTCGTTTTTGTATTTATTTTTATCCTTAAAATCGTAACCAATTTTAAAGCCCGGAGGTACCGTCAGCAAGTCTCCTTCGATCTCAAAACCTTGGATATCTAAATGTTTTATTTCCTTACCGGGTTCTTCTAATCCTCCAGGCCAAAACGGATAATTCATAGCCGATCCCCTAGTTACTTCATCTAATAGACCGGGTTCTCTTTTCATAGATGTTGAGTTATTTGCATTCGCTCCCACATCTTCGACGTCAACTTCCACAAAAGTTATGATTTTTCCGGTGATTAAATCCCTCTTAGGAACCAATTTTGTACTTGCCGGTCCGAGGGGGAAATTTAGCAAACGCATTTCATTGTATTTTCGGGGTAATATATCTGATAAAGGATCATGTATTGATAGCTCCGGTGACAGTATATAGTTCCTCAATTTTGTAATATTTTTATCTTTAATAGTGGACATATTGTTCGAAATCACAATCAATTATTAGTAATAATTGTAGATCTTAATTTGTTAGCAGGGTTTTCATCACCCAATTTAAAAAATGTCACAAAAGAATATATCTTACTTGGGTCTACATTAGAGATAACATCTCAGATGAGAACTTAAAATTCCATCGCTGAGAGAATTCTGTTACGTTTAGACTTAAAATTAGTATTATTGCAATTTTATAAGAATTCTTATGAGAGTGTTGTTATGAGACACCTTACAAATCTGATGCACAAATTAATAAAAATATCTGCCTCAATTTTATATAAAACGATTTTGTGAAAAGAAAAACAAGCGAAACAAAACAAGCTTTTGTTTTGAGAGCAATTATCTTTTATTTCTCTTCGTGTTTTTGACGTTTCCAACGCACAAAACAACAATAAAGAGGCATGTTGTTTTTGTCAATGTTCTATTTGTTGTAGAGCTGCTACTATCTAGTATAAAAAAATTATTATTCAAATCTAATAAAGAAATAAACATATGGTTTAAAAAGTTAATAAATAATAGTAATCAAACAGACAGCACAAAACTTTTTATAAAAGTAAAAAAAAATCGTTTTTATATATATATGAAAGTACGATGGATACCAACTGCAACATTCATAAAAATAAAAAAAGTTTAAATGTTTTTATGGCAAATTATTCATACAAATAATAATATTGGCTTAAATATAGTTTTGAGACACCGCTTTAAAAATTAAAATCGGGTAATAAACTGCAATTTTAAGTAAGTGACAAATTTGGATGCAATCCTTCGTTCAGTAGCCACGGAATTCCGAACTTTGTAGGCAGAATTTTTTATATACAATATGGCATATATCAAGTATTTGATAGGTCAATATTAATATCACTGGAAAGGTAATTTAAGGGTTATATCTGTGATTATTATTAGGTTATTGCAAACAATCCACAAAATTATCTAGGGTTGAAAACTTAAATTTGAAGCAAAAAATTAAAAAGATAATTTTCGGGGAAATCCTTTGTTTCTGAGTTACAAAACTTCAAAGTTTTTAAAATTTTTATTTTTTTAGTTTTTAATTTTAATTGTATACGTAGTACCTTAAATAACCTTTCCAATGATACATACATTATCCCATTCCGCCATCAAATACTCGATATATGCCTTATTATACATAAAATGTTTAGAGTTACGTAACTCCAAAACTATGGGTTGCCACCATTTTTTTCACTAAAGTTTTTTTGCTTAGAATATTTATCAATAATTCTGAAATATTGATTTAAGTTAAAATTAAATTGGAAATTTACTAGATAAACTTCCAAGATCCTTATCCAGGTGTAGATCGCTGTAAAGCCTTTTTCTCAAGGCATATCAATTAAATATGCTCTGTCTTTGGCATCTCATAACAATTCGTATATAACCCCCTGCTTAGATTAGACATGCTGTCATGACAATGACAATACATACACAGATTTTCAATAATACATGTGCGTATTTTAATTATTTGAATTACTGTCTTGAATATTTTGAAGACAGTAAATAAGACAGTGATTTGACGTGTGCTGAAAATTTTATTATAATTGCTTTAAGTAAATGACATTTAAAATATATTATCATTTTATTAGAAAAATTTTCTTTCCCTACAAATATAAAATTGGAAAAAAAAGCAGGAAGAAACGATAAATCTATTTAAACTTTTACGATAACGCGAGGTTTTTGCTCAAAATGAATTATCATAATTATTGTCTGAACGCCTACACTACAGAAGCAATTGTCAGCATTTTTGACAACTCACGATTATTTTATTGTCATGACAGCACAGTCGAATGTTAACGGAGTGTAAAAAACAATCGGTATAAAAATACAACCTAAAATTATTTTCTGGCCTGGCAACTCTGTCTTACATATGATTCAAATAATTAATATATAGAATTATTTTGACATTTTTTGTTTTGTGGTTCCATTCCTTCGTATTTTCCATCTAACACATAGTGGATCAGATTTTCTGTGGTGATTTCTTTTAAATCTAATATAAGATAGATTAATAAATTAAGTCCGACATGGCTCTAAATGTATTGCTGCGGAATGCTACAAAATTGAACAGTAAGTAGTCGTAATTTACTTAAATTTTAAAATGTGTAATAAATTTAATAGACATTATATAACTTGAGCTAGTATATCAATTTATAAAAATTATGAATATGATTACAGGTTCAACTGTTTTGATGAAATCCCTTCGTTTGACACCATTGAAGACTTATTCCACAGTAGTTGCAGCACAACGTAATGTTTTAGTTAAACCATTAAGTATGTTTAAAATTGGTGCCGTAAGTATCTGCAATATTATTACTATTATTGTTTATTTTTTTGCATAAATTATTTTTGTGGTAGAAGCCTGTTATCCGTAATATTGCTTTGAGTACTCCACGTATGTCAGCTGAAGGTGGTAGTCACACAGTTTTGTGGACCATAGAACGTGGAGTTGCTTTAGCTCTTTTGGCTGTTATTCCGGCAGCCTTTTTGGTACCTTCTCAAACTATGGATGCTTTGTTAGCCGTATCCTTAGTCTTGCATACTCACTGGTATATTATTAGTTAAAAGTAATTTTCTATATTATTTTCTTTAAAATTTAATTTCGTTTTAGGGGTATTGAAGCTATGGTTACCGACTATGTTCGTCCCTCCGTTGTTGGCAATGTGCTACCTAAAGTTGCTCACGCTTCTTTATTATTGATTTCCATGGCTACTTTAGGTGGTCTGTTCTACATGATTTATAATGATATTGGAATCGCCAAATCTGTAAAACAATTGTGGACCGTTAAAGGTGCTTAAACAAATGCTTTAAGTCAAATGATTTTAAATTTTCTGTGTGAGTTTTTATTAAAACCCACTAAATATCCATTTTAAAATGGAGAACAGTGGTAAAACTTTTTAAAACCTTTTTTTGTTTTAAGTTAAAAATGAATCTGGAATACCAGATGGTAAGAATAAAATAAAAATAACTACTTGAAAAGAAAATAAATTATATGGTTTTATTGTTTTCATTTACATACCTTCTTCATTTATACCTTCTGGAACCTATTAAAACAACGTTCCTCCTTGTCTCCTTCTGGTTTTTTTTATTCAAAATTGGCTTACAAATTAGCTATTGGAAATATGTTTAATATATTTTTGCTAACTTACCGTTAAAATAACGTATAAAAAATTGTAATAGAAACCTTCTGCAACTAAATAAAAAAAACTCAGTACATAAAAACAAATTGTTTTATTAATTGTAAAAACATTTTTTACTTGTCAACAGTTAATAAATATTTTTCCCCCTCGATACAGAAAAAATTAATATATTTTATTAAAAATTGCAAATACATGGCGTCTGTGTTTCTTTTGAGAAATAAATCAAACAAAATTTATTGTAAGTTTATCTCTTACAATATGTAATCAAAATTAAAAATTATTAATTTTTTTTAAGTTAAATCTTGTTATCAAATAATTAGAAATTTAAAAATATTGACAAAAAATGGCTCTGCGACAAAGCAGTCAAATCTGCCAACACAAAAACAACCAATGCCATGTCGTATTACACGTGCAGATTCACCCAAATCTCTTGCAATTAAACAATACCAAAGCAGTCGCAAGTACACAATAACTTGGAAATTGGAACGCCTTTTGGGATGGTCTTTGTTCATTTTAATACCAACAGCTTTTGCGGTAGAGTCAAAAGAAATAGAGATGGCGTTGTGTACGAGTGCTATTGTCCATACTTATTTGCAAGTTTTAACACTTCTCCATATCTATTTATTTATGTAATATATGATTTATTAACACAGGGGCTGTCAATCCATGAGCAGTGATTATTTGCGCTCCAACGTTGTGGGCAAATTGTTGCCAATTATTGGACGACTTTCCATAGTATTTTTAACTATTATATCTATGGCCGGTGCATATCAATTGGTATATGAAGATGTTGGCCTAATTAATATGATAAAAAAATTTTGGTGCATAAGAGGAAAAGATTATGTTCTTCCTAAACATTTACAAAAAGTCGAACACAAACATGAAGAAAAATCTAAATCGTTTTTCAGTAGATGGTTTTAAAAATACATTTTATTTAACCGAATAATCTTTTGTTATTTAAATAATAATAAAAATAAATATTTAACACAATAATGAATTAACAACGACGCACACTTTATTGTTTATATTTCCTGTTGATTTTTTTAAGGTCATGACTTTTGTTGTAAATGATTTTTGTGGAATAATCTAAGAGCATCCCATTGTTTGGAGTGCAATAATACATGAGGCCTACAACTTCTCATGTGCTCAACAGCTTGTTCAGGTGTCCATCCGTTTTTCTAAAAAGTGAAAAATAATTGATATTAGTATTGTTTAATTTTTATGTTCTTATTTTATGCAAATTAAAATCTGAAATTGTTGTTTCGCCACCTTTTTTGGTTAAATCGAAAAGTTGGGTTTGTAATTTCGACATATTTGTTGTTGGTACTTAAGTTTTCAACGTTTCTTATTCTTTTGTGCTTATTTAAGTTTTCAGCAAATTAGTATGCGTATTTCCATATACTATTTGTTTTGTATCGAAAATTTGAAATTGTTTATTTTAAGTAGTTGTTTGCTGTAGACCTTATTCTTCTATGTTGAGTTGAGGTCCTTTTGTTAATAAAACTAAAACTCTTTGTTGTTTTTCTTTTTATTTTTAAATTCCAATATTTCAACAAACTTTGTTGGTCATCTTCAGGGAAATATTAAGTAATACACTTTGTCATTTTATTTTATTAATTTTTCTTAAAATTTTAATTTAACTATTCCAGAGTTCTGTAGACTGTGTTAAAAAATTTCCATCTACAAATATTAAAATTGCTGACAACTTTTTTAGTACCATTATACCGGTAAAAATTGGCGCTTTCACAATTGTATCTCTATTTTGTCTACCTACGAAATGACCTACATATTAAAAAAAAAAGTATTTTATATTGGAATCAAGGTTCTAAGGGACCTCTTTACAACATTTTGTTTAAATCCAACCAGTAGTTTTTACGTGATGCGAACACAGACAGACACACAAAAACTCCAAAAATAGGTGTTTTGTATCCTATATCGATTACTACCTATCTACAAAATATTTCATGCACAGAAGTGACCCCTTTACAGTTTTATTATATTTAAAGTGTTTTTTTTTTACTACATACCATCATTAAATAACAGCCAACTAGTGTAGCACTTCGGGTGCGTCCAGCCTTGCAGTGAACATATATGGTACCAACATTTTCCGGATATAAACTTGTAGACAATCCCTTGATGCGATTATTTTTTGGAAGAAATTTATTTATGAATTCTACTCCCTTTAGCAGCTTATCCTGACAAGGGGACTCAAATATGTCGGTGGTGGCTAGTTGTAAAAATTCGACACCCAACAAATTCCACTTGGAAGCATTATTCGAAAAAACAGTTAATTCGTAGTCTTCATTCATAGAAACAACAGCTTTAATATTCTCATTTTTAATAAGCTGCGTCAACAAAAACAAAAAATTTAAAGCTTTTCATGGCAAATAAATAAAAATTAAATTATGTTAACTTGCATTATTTGCCTGTGAGCGAAACGGTAATGCGCCTAATATAACGTTTTCATCGATACGATCATACCAATTACGGGAAGTGACCTTCTCCATTAACACATTGTATAGAAGAGTTGGATAAAAGCTGACGCGAGCAAACATAGCAACCTATTATAAAATAAAGTAAATGTTAACGAAACATTTTAACAATGCTTTTTGCAAAACAGTAAAAACACAAAATCTATAAAACAATTTCAATAGACATACTACCAAAACTTTCACTCGATGAATTCAACAGAGATTCTTATTGCAATTCAAACTCGCGATCTATTTCTTACAACTTTTAAACTAAACTGGCTTAAAAGTTAATGTGCGAGCTTTGCTGAGCTCGAACTGAACTTTAAAACAAAAATTCAAAAGTCGGAATAAATTTAGCCATTGTTCTACAACTTACACTCATTTCCATATCTTTGTTGCTTTTATACTACAGTAAACAGCAACAAGTTCAGAAATTTCAAAAATATTTTTTTTATTATTATAATGATTTATTGTCAATATTTATTGACTAACTTGTATTTCTGAAAACATGCACATTTGTAATATTTTTGGAGTGATAAAAACAATTCTACTTTACATAGTGTCTACATATGCGAAAATATCGGACATATTTATTACTACAAATGATGAATTCTTTTCCAGACCTCAAGTTAGTGTTCTCTTGCAAACAAAAGGAATACGTTCTCGTAATATTCGGAATAAATCTAGTTTGGCGAAGCTATTCCAATAAAAAAAGATAATCAGGGTGATAGAGAATTGAAAAATAAGTGAAAAATTAAAGTACAGATATTTACAATTTGCAAAAATTACAAATTAATTTTATTTTTATTTAAAAATGTTATGGAATATTAGCATAATATAATAAATAATATTATAAAAATTCTTAAAATATAAAAGGTGAATCGATTTTTCAAATTTAGGGAGTGACTTACATGTCACAATTTTGAACAATAGCAAAAACGTCAAATTTATTTCATAATATAAAAATTACAATAAACAAAAACAGAACAAAAAAATTCCTTAAAAAAAAATTCATCCCCATTTTAAAAATAAAATCCCCGAATTGGGGATAAATCCCGAATGTGACAACCCTGACACTGTGTAGTTGACAGTCCTACAAATCCACGTCAAATATATTTTAAATAGTGGAGCATATTTTAATCGCTAATTATTTCATTCATTACTATCCTTTAGTTAAAATAATACAGAGATATGGTTAGTTTAATTAATACTATTGACACCGGTCACGAAGACATGATACATAATGCTATACTAGACTATTATGGTCTGCATTTGGCAACTTGTTCTTCAGATGGTTCCGTGAAAATTTTCGATGTAAAAAACGGCAATCAAGTGTTGGTGGCCGACTTAAAAGCACATCAGGGGCCAGTGTGGCAAGTAGCCTGGGCCCATCCAAAATTTGGAAATATTTTGGCAACATGTTCTTACGACCGCAAAGTGATTGTGTGGATGGAAGGTGGATCCAATGATTGGTCAAAAAGGTATGTTATTTAAATGACCAAGTTAATTGTAAATATTAAAAAATTGTTTTTAGCTATGAATACAGTAATCATGATTCCTCTGTAAATTCGGTAGCCTTTGCCCCAGCCGAATATGGTTTGATGCTAGCTTGTGGCAGTTCTGATGGTTCTATTTCAGTTTTGACTTGTAACACAGAATATGGCGTTTGGGATTGTAAGAAAATCCCTAATGCTCACACTATTGGCTGCAATGCAGTTTCTTGGTGTCCTTCGGCAGTACCAGAACCTGCATTTGATCAAAAGTCATCCACGCGAGCTTCGGGCATAAAGCGCTTGGCTAGTGGTGGCTGTGACAACTGTGTTAAGATTTGGCGTGAAGACAACGATCGTTGGGTAGAAGAAAATCGTCTAGAAGCGCATTCTGATTGGGTGCGTGATGTAGCTTGGGCACCCTCAATTGGTCTGCCGCGCTCCCAAATTGCTTCTGCGTCACAAGATCGTCATGTTATTATCTGGAATAGTACAGATTTAACTACATGGTCTCCAACAATTTTACATACATTTGATGATGTAGTATGGTCGGTAAGTTGGTCAATGACTGGTAATATTCTGGCCGTAACTGGTGGAGATAACAAAGTTACTCTATGGAAAGAAAACAATGAAAATCAATGGACTTGTATAAATGATGATGCTTCAACTGGGAGCGGCCAACAAACGGAACAAAGGCCACATTGAGTCTTAATTTATTAAACTTTTCTTATCTCGAATTTAAAATTTCGTCTTTTGTAAAAGTAATAATTGCAAAGGCCAGTCAACTTGAAGATAAGAAATTTTCTTTTTGTTTTAAAATATTTTGTATAGTTCTATGAATTGTTTAATGTATCGAAAACGGTAAAAAAATTGCTTCTAGCGTTCTCGATGACTTAAGAATTCTGCAAATATTATTTTATATATTTTCTGCATAAGCATACAAATATTATATACAAAATAAAATTATTTGATAAAATAATTGCTATAGTTTTATTTTTAAAGTAAAGTACAGTACTGTAGGAAATTTGGAAATTCTTCGATTTAGTGTAACTTAAAGTTCTCTTAGTTGTCAAACATATGTATACTGTGACATATACATAGATAAAGTATGTACAATGTTGAGGATTTTTAAGATAGGTTAGTCAATTGTCGGTACGCGCCTATCCATTCCCCCGCGTTAATGGCACCAGAGGAGCTACAGAAAATAGCACTAATCTCTCGATTACAGTTTCAAAAATTTGCCCATTGAAAATTGGTAAAATTGATTTATTAACCATAAAGATATACACGAAAAAAGGCGAGCCTATTATTTTTCTTAAATTCTAGACTACCAAGAAATCGGAATTTCAGTTAATGATCAAAATAAAACTAAAAACTATTGATAACTGAAAAAGTTCACTTAAAAGCTAAGTTTAAAAAAACAACATGTTTTTAGGCTAAAACTACTAAACACAAATATGTAATTAACAAAAAATTTCATTTCAAACATGGTTAAAGTAAAATGCAAGGCAAATTGATAACAGGTATACTCACGGCGAACATTTTTTTCCTTCTTCGAGTGTCAAAAGTTAAAATCTCCTTTGATTTTGACAGCCGAAAACTATTTGTACAAAAACAAAATGTACATGTTTCTATCGCAGTGTTGTATTTATTTTCGCCGTGAGTATACCTGTTATCAATTTGCCTTGGTAAAATGGAATTCACATTTTGCTAGGCGGTTAAATATTTATTTTATTCTTAGGTTTTGAATTAAAAAGTAATAAAAAAATAAGTACCATTTATAATTTTACATAAAAATGTTATCGGCTCTTAATGGGCTAAGCATTTTTAAAATTTGTTTAGTATTGCCTTAAAGATCTCATCAAAAGCTTTTAAATGATACCCATATTGATATTTTAAAAACTTTAAAAAATTCAGAGGCCTGTAACTCGGAAAATATGGGCGAGGGCCAATTTTTTCACTTGATGTTTTGTCTTATTTTTTTTTTCTCTATTGCCCCATATAATTGTTTTTTTGATTCGAGTTATTATATTGTTCATTGGTGTTTTGTCCGCTGCCTCGAAAGACGTGGATCGATCATGCTTATTTCCATTAGCGCCTCTTTCGACACTATGTGCGATCAATTGGCGTATTTAAATTTTCTCTAGCTAATCTAGTGCAAAGGCAAACTTGATTTCAACACTAACACGGACGAACAGACGGACATCGCTTAATCGACTTCGCTATGCATAAGAAGTCAGAATATATATACTTTATGGGGTCGGAAATGGATATTGTAGAAATTACAAACTCAGCTACAGCAACAAGTATAAAATTTTAAATTGGAAATTAAAGGGTGTCCAAATAGTTAACGTAATTTAATGTATGTGACCAAAATTTTGAACACTAGCAAGTTGGACAGAATAGTAATAGTAACAAGTATTAATATTCAAAATTATAAATAAAAGGGTGTCCCAATAGTTGATATAATTTGACAGCTGAAACTTACAAGGAACTTGTATTGCTAAGTCCGCTATTACAGCAAGCTTATAATTTAAATTTAGAATTTAAAGGGTGTTTTCAAAATTAATGTAATTTGATCGTTATATACAAACACTTGAAAATGATACAGAATGTATAATATGGTATAATGGAATGTATAATGGTATAAAAAGAAGTATAAAAATTATAATTTAAAGGATGTTACAATAGTTTATGAACCTGATTGCTAAATCTTCTACAACAGCAAGTATAAGATTTGAATTTGGAAATTAAAGCTTGCCCCAATAGTTGCTGTAATTTGATGTATAAAGTTGAAATTACCTAGGAGCTATAGTGCTAAGTCTGCTATAACCAGTATAAAGTTTGAAGGTGAAATACAAGGGTGTCCTAATATTTAATGTAACTTGATGTATGTGGCCATACTTTTGAACTGTTATGAACAGACAGATGAAATCTGTTTTGAATTCGGTTTTTTTTCGCAATTATTTTAATTTTGATTATAATTATAATATTATAATTATAATTGTAACAATAAATAAAACGGTAAGAAAAATTTGTTAGCCTGATACAGAAACTTTTTCATTGGCCAAATTGCGACAGAAACTCTAAGCAAAACTTACAAATTTCAGAAAAAAATGCTTATTTGAACAGATTAACTTTACGGGGGGAAAGAAATTCTTTTGCTGATTTAAACGTATGTACATGCTGTTATATATATGTATATAGTGAAGGGTACATAAGATTCGGCAAAGCCAAACAAAGCACGCTTTATACTTTTAATTTTCATAATTAATTATACTTTTAATTTTCATTATTACCTATTACTTTTCATTTTCTTATTGGATAGCATCATCCAGAAAAAAATAGAAATTTTAATATCAAAACGAAAGTTACAGTAAGAAATTATAATATTTAACAAGTTAATCAAGGCAGATTTATTTTACTAGGTAGTGTCGTCCGCCCAGCTGGTTTGTAGTTGGAAATGTCAAAAGTTCTTGTATTTTCCTTTGTTTGTTTACGAACTTCAAAAAAACACTAACAACAAGCGTTTGCGAGACAAAGCAAGCATGTGTATTGAGAGCGATTATTTTTTATTTCTCTTTGTGTTTTTGAAGTTTCCAACGCACAAAACAACAATAAAAAGAAATGTTGTTTTTTCAATGTTGTATTTGTTGTAGAGCCGCTATTACCTAGTAAAATAAATCTGCCTTGAAGTTAATATTTACAAAAAGGTCAAAGAAAATTAAAATTAAATATGAAAATTAATTTAATTTTTATTAAATTATTATTTGAACTTTTGAATATTATATAAATGAATTGAAATTATTTTTGCTTAAGTTCATTTATTTTTAATTTCTAAAAATCTTTTTTAGAAAGAAAATTTATTTTTACAAATGAATGCGGACGTTTTCCAAAGAAAACAAGAAAAATTAGACGCTACCAGAATTTATTAATTAATTAATTCTAAAATACACAACCAAGGTAGATAGATGCGAAGAATGCTGATGAAGGTCGTAGCGGTCCAGAAAGTGCAACATTTCATTCTGCTAGCGTCTAATTTTTCTTGTTTTCTTTGGAAAACGTCTGCATACATTTGTAAAAATAAATTTTCTTTCTAAAAAAGATTTTTAGAAATTAAAAATAAATGAACTTAAGCCAAAATAATTTCTATTCATTTATAGTTAAAATTAATATTACAATTTCTTACTACATACCGCTCATTTACTAATACAACGTCATAACTCAAAAATTCAAATTTTAGAGTTAATTTGTACTTTCCCGAGTTTTAAGAGAGTAAGTCGTTACTACGATTTTATTATTTCATTTCATGTTTGGAAACTTTGTTCGTCAATAAAAATGACACATTTGAGCTGTGGAGTAAACTTCATAATGCGAGGAACATATCGCTTTCTAAAACATCGTCACATTTCGATTTGTGACTGTATATATAAAAAGGTTATCGTTTTATGTATCGTCTTTTAGTATATAATTTTTTTTTTTTAGTTATGGCTGAAAATTTTTATTTAGTATCAGGCATGTCACAACTTCCGATCGGAATAATTTGAATTCCGTATTAACAATTACGAACGATTTTGTTTTACCTTCTTCAGACTCCGATCGATTTTGCTTATTTCTAAAAACTGCTTAATCTTCACCTTTTTATTTAAATGTGGCAATATTGCGCATACCAAAGTAAACAACAAGGCTAATCTAAAAAAGGACAAATAGTAAAAGTAAATTTGAAACTCGCAAATAACAAAATTTCAAAGAAACTAAATTTAACTTTAAAATTCAAAAGTGGTTTCATTTCGAAGGAATTTTTCGTTTTATGTTTTCTGAAGAACGAATTTGCGGAGTTGAAATCACTTTCGATCGGAATTGAGTTCTGTGACATGCCTGTATAACTTCGTTTTTCTTTTCATAAATAACGACACATTTTAGTTTATGACACAGGAGTGAATATATTTCTAAAGCAATAACGTCATAATTCGAACTTTCCGCATTGTTTGTCCAAGACATTCCCTTTAATATATAATTGATAAAAGTTTTCTTGAATGAATTTTTTATTTAAGAATCATTCTACTAATTGTAGAACTTAAGCAGTTTAATATTTTTCTAGATAATGAGAACGAGTCTAAAACTTTAACTGCGATTATCTCGAAATTAATTTTTCTGAGTTACGACGTTCTACTAATAAATGAGCGATATGTGTATTACTCCTATATAGTTTGTGTACACATTAAACATGTATGTGTTAGTTCATTACACTTAAAGAAAGTGAACATGCGTTTGCAGCAAAAAATCCGTTATATTTTCTGTTAATGTTTTTATTAAACAAACCTTGATTACTTTTCGCCCCTTAATTTTTTGTTTTACTTTTTATCACCCACATTTCACTATACTCATTTTAAATAAATATCCTTTATTTGCATTTTTCAATTAATTTTCAATTTAAAACAATGTCACTCAGAGGTTGAGCGGCAAATGCAAAAATAAAAAATTAACAGAACAAAACACAGAACAAGGTCGTTCATAGTTTCAATTAACCTCTAAAAACCTTTTGTTAATGATGGTATTTATAATTTAAGACTTTTGCAAATCGGAAAGAGAAATAACATTAAGGGATTTACACGTTCGTAACGCAATGATATAAATAAAATGCTTTCAGTGGTGAATTTTTTAAACCGGAAGCCTTAAATTAAAAATGGCGAAGGTTGTAAATCGCAGATCGATTAAAAAATGTATTGATGAAAATTCTATTTTATAAATACATACATATTTACATACTCTTGTTGTTGGTAATTTTTCGGTGTTTGGTCTTAACGAATTTTTATTTGTTCTAATGAATTTCTAGTATTTTCTGTGAAATTAAGATACCTTTGCCATTCCTAGCCTCACAACTGATTTAAAGAGCGGTATTATGCGACCATACGCAGTTGCTTTGCAGTCACGCGCAATCCTTAGTAGAAGTAAGCATATCATCCACCACCAGTTTTTTTGTGGATAATCCATGCAAACTTATGATCTACTCTGGGTTGAACTTATGACATACGCAGCTGAAAATTCAGCTTTTACATATAAAATAAAGATTAGAGGAACAATACATTCGGTTGAAGCAACGCTGCAGTTAATGATCAGGGTCTTCAGGTATACATTTTGTCCCTTATAGAAACCTGAAGAATAGAGAATTATAGTCAAGAAGTACGGCCAATAAGGCCAAATCGTCTAGGGAGAGCTAAACATATGGATACATTGGACAGTAATATTCTTGGCTTCTGGATAAGATGTACACTGAACAAAAATCATTTCATTAGATGCGAGAACTTCTGGGTGGTATATAGATCTAACTTCAAGATCTAAAATCAATCAGGATTTAGTGATCCGGGAAATGTATTACTATTTGCTACCTTCTCAGTTAAATTACTTTACTTTGATCGTACTTGTTTCCTTTAGAAATATAAATATTTCATGAGAATAATATTCGGGCAGAATCCGTTGAATAATAAATTTTCATATTGATCTTTCTCAGTTAACTTTTTCTCTTTTCCTGAAAAATTAACACATCATCATCAATAAAAATATAAAATTAAATTAACGAGCTTGAGTTTAAATAAGTACTACTTATGCCTATAATTGCCTCACTAGACACGCACACATATGTATCACTGCATTCGTACGCTATACCTTATAAACTGCAACGACCTTTTAGTGCAGTCATTTTACATCCCAGCAAAATAATTAACTGAAAATAAACTAATCTGATTGAAGTGATTTTACGAATGGCTGCTAGCATTTGCTGGAAATGCTTCTTATACTTTCTTGTGATAACGGTTGCTTTCTACCGGTTGTGTTTAGAAACAGTTTTCTTAAACATTTTACTTTATTTAAATTGTGGCTTTAGCTTTTAAAAAAGTAAAGACCAATGTAGTTATTTTGGCGCAAAATTGATCTAGATTTATTTGTCAGAGATGGGTTTTGTACTTTTTTGTTAAAATGTTGTAAATATTATTATTGCTTGGGCGAAGAACTAATTGTAGATTTCATTAAACACGTGTTAACCAATGTATAACCGTCTCTATCTGGCGCATGTCGTATGTCTACTACATATTTATTGACTTCGTGTATTCAAAGTTGTAGAGGATAATGAAAATATTGTTATGAAAATAAGATCCGGCAATTCCTGTTGTTGCTGTCCGTATGATCGTGGTGAATAAGATACTTTCGCTAATGGTGTGTGTATAGAATAATACCTCAATTAACTAACAAAAGCTAAGCAACCTCAATAGCCGCGTTGGTAGAGGTGCTTGCTGTAAAACATAAGGTCGTGAGTTCGAGCTCACCTTCGGACATGCGTACACGGAAAACAATAATTGTTATAATCCAATGAAAAATTAAGAAGCAGCAGTAAAAACCTCCCGAGAAGCAAAAGACAATTACTGTGTGAAGCCATGGCAGATAATTTAGTGGAGATCTCTAATTTAATATAAGAGTAACGGGTAATTGTCAAGACGCCCTTTATAATAAAAAGTTCCGGTTAGCACAGGGAAGTGTAACACCATACTAGCAGTGTTATGGTAGACGTGTGTCGTGACTATTAAATAAAGGGGATGACTTTGACTGGCTTGGATAAAAACGTAGATGGCTTAAGGTTCCTACTAAACAATGCATCGAAGCATGTGTCGTCGGAGTAACACAGATGTGGATGGCTGCGTTTGTAATAATTATCAAATATTTATTATATTCGAGACCATAAGATTTACAAGACCGTAGGATCAAGAATTATAGCCAGATAAAGTCAAAAAGTAAGAATACAGAATACAGAATTTAAAATGAGCCACAGTGGTATTTGCAATCAAAAAAGCCATACTTTTGCCTAAAAAGGGAAAAAGATAACAATATGAAATGCTTAGAGGCAGTAAGGATTATTATTTAAAATCGGATTATTATCAAGGAAAATAGTGAAGCTGTTGTCAGTAGAAATATTAACACCGTTGTTCAAAGTTTTACAATCGACCTGTAAATAGCAAAGCAATAATGAGGCAAAGGGTCTTTTTTTTTTTGGAGTGTGTCAATAATTTATTTTCCATGTTTTTTAGACTTGAAACAAGCTGCTATACTACGCAGGAGAACTCAAACTCTATTGCTGCTGGACATAAGGTATGTACATGAGGTCAGCCTTCATAATACCGTTACGATTGGGTTAGAGGTTCAATATGAATTTCTTATTGAATTAATGTTGCGATTATTCGCTATAAAGATGCCTGCCTTAAATGGCTTTGGTACGGGTAAACGTATAAGTTGCAGACACCAATACTTGCAAGACGAAGATTTTTAAGCAGAGAACAGTTAGCAACGATGGCAACTCTGCCGGCAAAATACATTTTACCGAGTCAGCTCAAAATAAATTTAATAATATTAATTTCTGCCAAATAACCACTAAATATGTTTCCCAACGTCCACATGGGCACGTCTTTTTACGCAGTTGTTATCGCCTTAATTCATTTTTTCTAAAGTATATAATCCTTTGACTTTATTATTAAAATTTACATATATTAGTATTTTTCTCAGATGCTTTTAAATTAGGCATATGCTTTATTTTGCAATAAACCGTTGTTTTTGTTTTTTTTTATATGTACATACTTTCTACATATTCATATGTATATATTGTATACATACATACATATGCATGTGTCGAGTTTACTTTAAAAAAAGTGAAGTGAAGAATAATCCTGAGTGACCTTATAAAACATAACAGAGAGTATGTTAGTTTAAATATTTGTTTTTCCTTTTCTTCTTCTACTTGTTTTTAATAAGCGCCAAAAATATAAACTTTACCTAGAAGACCATTGTATTGTAGTCGCGTTACACACTTTTCCTTGTGTAGAAAAGAAAACAAAAACTAAAATTAAAATTAAAAAAGGAAAAGAAAAATCATGACAAAACTTGATTGATGTTGCTGAAGTCATAGATTGCGTGTTAGTATAACGTCATTAATTTTGTAAGGTGTTTTTATTCTATTTTAATTTTAACCCTCTTAGAAAATTGAGCAAAATTTGTTTTTTATTTAAGTTGGAGTGAATCAATTTTCGGGAATTATTTATTTGTCGCGTGATCAATTAAACTTGAAATTTTGTTTTATTGATCACCGCAATTCATCTTTTAGTAGAAAACTGAAACCCACTGAAAGCAATGTAGAGACGCTACTCTGATCCACTAGGGAATATAAAATCTTTCGTTATTTTCACTGTCCATTACATAAATCTACTTAAAAGATTTTTACATTTGAGTCCCTTCATGTGAAATCATCAAATCATTGAGGATGACATAATTCACTTTCTGAATAAAACTTTTAGAAGTGCTCTTTAACGAAAATTTACAATGGCCCTATTCACGATCTTGTGCAAATGGTCTTGCATCATAGCATTTGCAAAATTGTGTAGCATACTTTTAGTCTACACCAACAAAACATATAGTAATGAGTAAAATATGCTACACAATTTTGCAAATGCTATGATGCAAGACCATTTGCACAAGATCGTGAATAGGGCTAATGTTTTATTTTTCCCACTTACTATTTTCAGGCCATCAAAAAGAAAAATTAAGTTTATTTTTAATTTTTGAGGTTTAATTTTACTACACTAATAGTTTTTCTGTAACAGACATCTACTTAACTATGACGACATTTAAAAGCTTCAATAAAAATAGTTTTAATAAAAATATGAATTCGCATAATTTGTGTCTGTTGCTTTGGTCAAAAAAGTATCTAATCTTGAATTTACAAAATTTTCCAAATTTGTACATATACTTTAGGTTAGAATTTGAACGTGTGGAACTAAATCACATAGATTTTATTTATTATAACTAACTTCAGATAATTGTTACTGGTTTTCTTTTCTTTTAACGCTGGCGGATGAGGATGAGTATTGTTTTTGTAAAAAATAATAGCCGTATTCATAAAATATTGAAATAGATTTGTTAAGTATTTTAGGATAAATTTGTATGAAAATTTTGTTATAAAATACATTTCAAACTTATTTTTAACCGATTTCAAAAAAGAAGGAGGTTGTACAATTCGGCTGAATGTTGCTTTTTTATATTTGTGCCCGCAGAACTCAGTCATTTCTGATCCGATTCTGAAAATTTTTTGTAATATGATAGATTATGCTTACAGATTGGTCCCGGTTTTAAAA
Source organism: Gymnosoma rotundatum (assembly GCA_916610165.2). Classification (NCBI taxonomy): domain Eukaryota; kingdom Metazoa; phylum Arthropoda; class Insecta; order Diptera; family Tachinidae; genus Gymnosoma; species Gymnosoma rotundatum. The sequence goes on from OU744336.1 coordinate 24,534,665, forward strand.
ACCGCTCATAATCTTAAAAATTAAAGGGTGACCCCATACAACATACACATTTTTTACGTGTATTATGAACTCTAAAGGGTGATTCTGTAAAATTTAAAATGACTGCGTATTACTACAGCTCCCAAAAACAAAAAATTACACAAAAATAAATCTAAAAATTAAAGGGTGCCCCCATAATCGATGTATATTTACTTATATGGGCCTATCTTTTGAACCGTTATAGACAAACGCTTGGAAATTGGACAGAATGTCGATTGCTATGAACATTATAGTAACAAGAATAATATTACAAATTAAAAGGTGCGCTAATAGTTCATTAAATTTGATGTATGTGGCCATACTTTTGAACAGTTGTATACAGACGCTTGAAATTTACAACGAACCTGTATTACTAACTCCTCTATAACAACAAGTATAAAATTTGGATTTTGAACTTAAAGGGTTTTCAAATAGTTAATGTAATTTTGTGTATGTGACCAAACTTTCGAACCGTTATAGACAGAACGCTGAAACATAAAAGAGACCTGTATTGCTAAATCCGCTATATCAACGAGTTTATAATTTAAATTTAGAAATTAAAGGGTGTCCCATAATTGATGAAGATTTACTTATATGAGCCTATCTCTTGAACCGTTATAGATAAACGCTTGTAAATTTGACGCAATGTCGATTGCTAAATTAAAGGGTGCACCAATAGTTAATTTAACTTGGTATATGGCCATACTTTTAAACAGTTGTAGACTGACGATTGAAATTAAAAAGAACCTGTATTACTAACTCCTCTAAACCAACAAGTATAAATTTGGATTTGGAAAAAACGGGTGTCCCAATAGTTGATACAATATGGTGTACGTGGCTGGACTTTTGAACCGTTATAGACAGACAGCTGAAATTTACAAGGGACATGTTTTGCTAAGTCCGCTATAACAAGAAACTTATAATTTAAATTTAGAAATTAAATAGTGTTCCCAAAATTAATGTAATTTGTTCTATATGGCCGTATTTTTGAACCGTTATATACAAATATCTGAATTTTAGACAGAATGTCCACTATTTTATTTGATATAATAAGAAGTATAAAAATGTTATATTATAAATTAAATAGTTGATATAATCTGATGTATATGGGCAAACTGTTCAACCGTTACAGACAGACGGTTAAATTTACACAGAACCTGATTGCTAAATCTACTACAACAGCAAGTATATAATTTCAATTTGGAAATTAAAGAGTGACTCTATAGTTGCTGCAATTTGATGTATACTGCCAAACTATTGAACAGTTGAAAAAGTATAAAGTTTGGAGATATAAGTGTGTCCCAATAGTTAATGTAACATAATTTATGTGGCCATACACTAGAGCTGTTATAGGTAGACATATGAAATCTGTTTTGAAGTCGGTTTTTTTTCGCAAGAATTATTTTTTATGAATATAATAATAATTTACAAGTTATTTTTTTTTCATCTTCCATATTTATGGGGATTATAAAAAATTTTGTCTATTTTTGTTGGTCTTCTAAAAAATAGGCGTTAGTAGAATGAAAGAAAGGAAGATATTTTTGATCTATGTATAAATAGGCACTACATTTTGTTGGACCTGAGAGTAAAAGACTACAACTTGACGGAATTAGAAAAAGGGTATATATCAGTTTATTATTCCGCGTGTAATTTCTACAATATCAATTTCCGGCCCCGTAAAGAATATATATTCTGACTTCATATGCATAGCGAAGTCGAGTCGATTGAGCGATGTCCGTCTGTCCGTCCGTGTTAGTGTTTGCTTCGGCGAACTTGATTTGACAAAAAAATAAATATGTCAATCGATTAGGTACTCGTATAGTGTCAAAAGAGGTGCTATGAAATCAACATATAGGTCCATGTCCTTCGAGGCAGCAGGCAAAACACCACGTCTACCTCTATTTTTTTATGTTATTTAGAAAAATAAAGTGACTTAAATTAAAAAAAAAAATACATAGGGCGATAGAGAATTAAAAAATAAAAAAAAAACAACAAGTGAAAAAATTGGAGCTCGTATATATTTTCCGAGTTACGGGGCTATGAACTTTTCAAATTTTTTAAAATATCAATATGGGTATCATTTGAAAGCTTTTGAAGAGATCTTTTAGGAAATACTAAAATTTAAAAAAAAATGCTTAATGCATTAAGAGCCGATGACATTTTTATGTAAAATTATAATTATATTATTTTATTTATTTTTATTTTTTAATTCTCTGTCACCCTTATATTTGCTTTTTGGATTGAAGTTACGTTACTAAACTAGATTTGTATTTTTTTTATAAATTACACTTATTTAACTTAACTGATCAGTATGTTTTTATTTAAAGACGTAAGGAAGTACTGACTTCTATCTAAAAGTGCTGTGCAAATGCTTCATATCATTGATTTGTGTGTGGAAAAGAAATACAAATAATTACACTAAAAAAATTTAGACAAACGTGTGAAATGCATATATGTATGTACTCGAGTATACATATGTACGTTTTGCCTAAATTGTGGCGTTTACATTGAATTCATATATAAACGCACTTTTGTTTTAGTTGTATTTTTGGTCATTTAAAAATGCAAATTTTTTTTCATTTTACGTGCAATCAATAATTTTACAATTTGTAGAAATAGATTTGTACATATGACTAAAAGTTTTAGGTTGTTATTCGCCTTAATACTATAATATGTATGTATGTATATGTAAATAGCTAAAAATATTTTTAAACAATATACTTGGAATTATTCACTTTCTAGCATTATTTTTAACATTTATGAAATACATAATTCATATAATGAATTTATGTAACTTACATGAAGCAAAATTTATGTAAATGTTAGAAAAACTATGTGAGAGTGCTACATTCTGCTATGTCGAATCTTGTAATCACATGTACTTACATAATAATCGGCTTGGGAAATTCTTTCCTATTGTTAAGTTTTTCTGTTTAAAATGTAGGTCTTGCCTAAGGTTGTAGATTCAACCTAATTAAAATTGTTGCTGTATCAAATCCCAGAAGTGTTGCCAGGGATAGACAGGAAAAAGTTACGGTTTCCTTCAAAAAAGTTACTTTTTTAATTAAAAGTTACATTTTGAAATTATCCTTAAACAAATAGTAATTTAATGTAATTTATATAAAATATAGTAATAAGTTTTATTTTATATTTCAGGGAAAATTATAACAAATTAAAAAAAAAAGTATTATAAAAATATCTAATTTAATTTCGATAGAATTTACTACTTTAATTATTTTAAAAATACCATTATATAAGACAAATTAAACTCTTATTTACTTAAAACTTTAAGTTAAATTACTGAACATTTTTTTGTAATATAATCCGGCACTTTTGCAAGGAACTTAAAAGACAACTCTCTTCATAATCGAGGTATTGCTATGGTACCACTACCAAGTTGTCAAATTTTTCAAGCAGAATAGTTAAAGTTGCTAATAATGTTCGCAAGTCTGAACAGAATACTTAGTTTATCGCTCGAAATGCAGCTTACATTATTTCACAGTTGGGAAAAATTTTCATGTTTCTAAACATGAAGCAAAAAAAAAAAAAAAAAATTCGTGATTTCTTACTAATAAAACTTCACTAGTAAAACTTAATCAAAGTTATTTTTTATTTATTTTAAATTTTTTATGTGGGATTTTAGTAAAATCGCATTGTTATTAAAATCGCATTGTTATTAAAACCGCATTGTTATTAAAATCGCATTGATATGTTAAGAAAAGTTGATATATAAAACGAAGTTCTTACCCCGTGTCTGTACCAAAAGTTAAGAAAATTTGGCCAAATATAACAAAATTAAACATGTTACGTAGAGCCTTCAAAAGTACCAAGAAATGTAAAAAATGTAACCAAACGGTAACTCTGGATTCCAGCATAACTGTGGTGAATAAGTAGTAAGAGATGAATATGTAGTAAACACAAACACCTGCAGGAATACAAATGAAAGTTGAAACAACTAAGAGTTTACCAAATGTGTAAATCTAGTTTAGTGAAGTAACTCTAATCAAAAAACAAATATTGGGGTGACAGAGAATTAAAAAAAAGGAAAAAATAAGTACTTCATATATATAAGGCAACGGTTAAAATGGCTATAAAGAACCACTACCTCAATTTGGCTCGCAAATTATGGGTGAAGGAAAGTTCCTGCTGTATCTCCAGACAACTGTGGACTACACTAGACCTCAGGTGAACCAGGCAGCTGCTCGCACTGGACAGGAAATCTATAATATTACGGTCTCGGTACTTACTGGTCACTGTCTAATTGGCAGGCATGCTGAAAGACTGGTTTTGCCCTATAATGATTTCTGTCGCAGCTGTGGCTCGGAGGATGAGAAAGATACCGTACTGCACCTCCTGTGTAATTGCCCATCCCTGGCTCAAAGAAGATTTAGAATCCTGGGCTCTCCTTTCTTCCAGACTCTTAGGGAGCTATCATCTCACTCTATAGGGGACATAGCGAAGTTCATCCGGAAATCTTCAAGGTTCTTAATTGAATAGGGGAAGTCGCGCCGCCTTCCTTTTGGTATCACAACGGGCCATACAATTTTTGCTCAAGTGAATCCTATGGTCACGTATTTACTAAACATGCGTTAACAGCCATCCACGCTACACTACTGTGTTACTCCGGCGAGACATGAACTACTCGATGCCTTGTTTAGTAACCTTAACCATCCACAGATATCTCCACTACATTATATTTTACTAAGCCAGTCAACCCATTTAATCCAATAGCTACAACTCATGTCTGCCATACACTGTTGTTATGTTGTTACACTTCCCTGCGCTGACGGTAGTTCTTGCTTTTTATTATAAAGGGCTTCTTGGCAATTATTTGTTACTCTTATGTTAAATAAGACGTCTCCACTAAATTATCTGCCATGGCTTCACACAATAATTATCTTTTGCCTCTCGGGAGGTTTCTACTACTGCTCCTTAATTTTTAATTGCATTATAACAATCATTATTTTCCCTTGTATGCTTGTCCGAAGGTGGGCTCGAACTCACGATCTTTTTGTTTTACAGCAAGCACCTCTACCAACGCAGCCATTGTGGTTGCTCAGCTTTTGTTAGCTAATTGTGGTATTATTCTATTCACACACAATAAGTGGAAATAATTTATTCACCACGCTCATACGGATAACAACAACAGGGGTTGCCAGATCTTATTTTCGTAACAATATGTATACACTCCTTCAGGTTGGAAATAGGTTCTGTAGAAATTACAAATGACAAATTTAGATATACCCATTTTCACCTATATTGAAGCGTATGTATATTTATTATGTATGTATGTATTTGTTAAAGTTCTGGCTACGTAAACAGTTACACGAACATTAACCTTTAACATTCTAATCATTACGTGCTAAATGAGAAAATTACGCATAATTAAAATATTTTCGCATTTCTTAAAACGGCTAATGGTTGACGGATGATGTGGGTGGTTTGAACAACAACAAATGAAACAGCATATACTCTGGCTAAGAGCCTCAAAAATAAATTTTAGTTATTTCAAGAACAATTGATACATTCATATTAAAGATTTGTATGACATTATTCATTCATGTTATTATGTTTTTTGTTTCTATACAAACTTCTAGATTTGCGGTTTTTAAATAATTTTTATTTAACTTATTATTATTTTCCTTCTCGAAAGTTTTAATTATATGGTAAATAATTAAGAAATATTATATAATTTGAATACAATTAAATTTATCTGATTTCATTGAACTTTAAAAATTGTAACATGAAAGATTAGAAAATTCAAGGGCATATTACACACAAGGTGGAAAAATTCCATCATCAAATGCTCAAGAATTCACGTGAAACTTGAAAAGAAGAAATTGTGAACAATCATAAAAACGAATTTAGTTTTTTAAACTAAATGGGAAATAAGAGACTGAATTCATGTTAATTATTTCAAAGACAAAAAAGTATGTTTTAACTTTTATTACGTAAAAGACAACTTAGTAAGTGCTTCGTAAAATTGAATTCGAAGACGTATAACTTATATGATATAGGATTTACTTAAAAATTTGTGTCCAAGATTTTTGAACCTATTTATAGGTGGTATTGTTTTTATATACTTACTGTTGAATATAATATTTAAAGTAAGATTAACTATCGAAATTATTCGTATGATTCGTTAATTTGAAAATCTGATGAATTTCTGTCAGAAAATATCTGGAAAATGTTTGTTGTGGTGTCACACTGTCACAGAGAAAAGATTCGATCCGAAACGTAGCAAAACGGGCATTACTTTTAGTGCACACATAAAAAGCAAGCAAATCCATATGGCCATTTCGCTAGTGCTCATATAGCTCCGTAGTGGATTCCACCCAAACTACAGGGTGTTTTTTATAGACGTATAGAACTTCGAATTGAAATAAAACACAAGAAAATCGTTTTAATGTCCATCAATTTGGCTTTATTGGAAGGATAATTTTATGCCATTAATGTTTAAATATGATTTCGGGCATGTGGCCGCCGCGGCTGGCTCGAATAAAGTCAATTCTACAGGTCCAATTTTCAACCACTTTTTTGAGCATGTGGGGCCGTATGTTGGCAATAACGCCACGAATGTTGGCTTCCAAGTCCCCTAACGTTTCTGGTTTGTTGGCGTAGACGAGCGACTTCACATATCCCCAAAGAAAATAATCCAATGGTGTCAAATCGCACGATCTTGGTGGCCAATTGACAGGTCCATTCCGCGAAATTATGCGCTCATCGAATGTTTCCTTCAATAAATCGATTGTAACGTGCGCTGTGTGGCATGTAGCGCCGTCTTGTTGGAACCACAACTCATGCACATTCATGCCATCCAATTGGGGAACAAAATAGTCGGTTATCATGGCTCCATTAACGGTAACTGACTCTCCAGCATTATTTCGGAAGAAGTATGGCCCAATGACTCCACCAGCCCATAGAGCACACCAAACAGTCAGTTTTTGTGCATGTAATGGCGTTTCAAGGGTCTCATGTGGATTCCCTTCACTCCAAATGCGGCAATTTTGCTTGTTGACGTAGCCATTCAACCAAAAATGAGCCTCATCACTGAACAAAATTTTGCTATGAAAATCAGCATCGAGATCAATCTCATTTTCGGCCCATACACCAAAATCCCGACGCATTGCATGGTCTCGCGGCTTTAATTCTTGCACAAGCTGGATCTTGTAAGGTCGCAAGCCAAGATCTTTGCGCAAAATCTTCCATAAAGTTGATGGACAAAGCTCTAATTGCTGTGCACGGTGGCGAATCGATTCATTCGGGTCCTCTTCAACACTTTGCTCTACAGCGGCAATTGTTTCTTCGGTGCGCACTGTTCGACGTCTCTGCGGATGCGTATTATCACTTAGAGTAAACGTAGTGCGAAAACGATCCATGGTTAACCGAATTAATTGCTCTGATGGCCGATTATGTCGACCATAAAATGGACGGAGCTTGCGGTAAACTTCGCGAACTGAACCATTATTTTCGAAATAAATTTGCACGATTTGCAAGCGTTGTTCTTTTGTCAACCTATTCATGATGAAATGGCAAACCAAACTAAATATTAATCACTTGACAGCTGACAAAATGGCCGCCAGTTAAAAAAGTGATGCCAACTTAAAGTTCTATACGTCTATAAAAAACACCCTTTATATATGTATAGAGAATGCAAGAGTCTTAAATAAATAAAAATAATTGATTAAAAGAGAACTCTATTCAACCAACAAAACAAAAGGCAAAATAAAGTTTTTTCTAATCAAAGATTATAAGGGTGCACCGAGCAGTAGAAATAAAATATTGTTACGAAAATAAGATCTGGCAACCTCTGTTGTTGTTGTCCGTATGAGCGTGGTGAATAAGTTACTTCCACTAATGGGGTGTGTATAGAATAACATCACAATTAGCTAACAAAAGCTGAGCAACCTCAATGGCAGCGTTGATATAGGTGCATGCTGTAAAACAGATGATATTGAGTTCGATCCCACCTTCGAACATATGTACAACAGAATATAATAATTTTTAAAATGCAATTGAAAATTAAGAAGCAGCAGTACAAACCTCATGAGAAGCAATCTCATGTGAAGCCGAAGCTATGGCAGATAATTTAGTGGAGACGTCTTATTTAATATAAGAGTAACAGATAATTGTCAAGACGCCCTTTATCAAGGCGAATCACCTACCAGGCGGCAGCGTAATTGAATTCTTTATTTTTTGCTGGTAAAAATTACTGCCAAACTTCATATATTAAAAATATACACAGGTTTTTTATATATGGAATTTGACAGTAGGGTTCACGGAGAAAATTAATGAATTCGCCTACGCTGCCACCTGGTAATTGCTTCGCCTTGCCCTTTATAATAAAAATAATGAACGGTAGCGGTTAGCGCAGGAAAGTGTAACAGCATAACAACAGGGTATTGCAGACGTGTGTTGTCGCTATTAGATAAAGGGGATGACTTGGATAAAAGGCGTAGTAAAGTGTTCTATGGATGGTTAAAGTTACTAAACAAGGCATCGAGTAGTTCATGCCTCGCCGGAGTAACACAGTAGTGTAGCGTGGATGGCTGCGGTTGTAATAATAACGCATGGTAATAAATGCGAGACCACAGGATTCACAAGATCGTAGGATCAAGAAGTATAGCCAGATAAAGAGCCACAGTGGTATTTTCAATCAAAAGAATCCGTACATTTGTCTAAAAAAGGGAAAGAATCTTCCCAAATAATATTAAAATTTTGAACTTTTGCATAAACCATAACTATTTAACAGGCAACAGAACGATATTCAAATGAAATTTTGTGTGAAACATTCGAACCTAATTTCAAATATTTCTCTGCTACTGGCATGAGTCCAGCCGTTTATAAACTGATAATTAATTTGCAAAATAATTAGTTTCTTCCTTCTGGTCTACTGTCCAAAGAAAAATATATTTATTTCGTTAAGCCATACGATCCCGACAATACATAAAGATGAGAGATCTTGACCATAAAAAAATGGCTTCAAGAAACGTCGAGCTATGGTTCACTCTAAAAATCGACAATTCTTATTTTAAATTCAAATTTACTTATTCATAATTAGTACTCGTAAACAAAACAAACACATTGAATGAGTTTTAAAATAAGCAAAAAAATATATATATGAAATAAGAAAATCCATGTTAAATAAATGGGTTCATTCCCATGATCTTTAACTAAATGGAAATTTTTTATTATTTCCAAAAAACAAAACAAAAAATTATTATTTTAAAGCTCTGCCTCAAAATTTAAAATATCAGAAAAATAGTTCCTTAAAAAGTTTCGTGTTTTTTTGCATGAACTAAACAAGTTATTTTCATATTTGTATTTTTGTTGTTGTTATGGATGTCGTTATTAAAGCTCATCACAAGTGCAAGGAAATAATTAAACCTCAATGCAGTTTTAATAAGATGTATAACTAAATACATATGTACATACATACATAAATATGCACTTACATGTACAATATTTAATATATAATTGCACGAAACAAGTTAAAAAATAACGGTTTGTTATGAACTCAATTAAAGATGAAGTTCAGGAATTTTTTTAAAAAGCTTGTAAAGCCCAAACATGGAGGTCCCTTGCAATTAGGAAAAAAAATAATATTTTTTTTTATACTACATATTCTAAAATGAAAATATTTTTATTTGAAAAGAAAAAATTTATAATTACAGTTCATGTTAAAATGTTATATTCCGTTATACGGCAACCAATTTTTATTACTGCAGACCTAATTAATCAAAAAATGGTCAGTTCTTTTACTTTAATATTTTGAAAACACTTAACAATTATAAATAATTTTCGAAAACTTACTAAAAGAATTGTATTGCACACAACTGGAGAAAAGGAAATGAGAAAAATCATATTGTTAAATGTCGTGAGAATTTGAAATAATAATTTATTGTTCGATGTAAAGTTATATTTTGTTTTTTCTTGCTTACCCTACGTTTGGGATTTTAAAAGAAAAGAAACGAGTTGTTCAATAAATGATTTGTAACATTACATATAGTGAGGTTTTTCATCTTCAAAACGTGACCGTGCTAATTACATGGCATTCAAATTTGTTGCAGAAAAAAATCTATTATTTTTTTTATTCTTTATTTTGTGGTGCTACTTTTAATGACATTACCATAAATACATAAAACAAAAATATACATTAAATTGTAAACAAAAATAAGTAAAAGTGCTATATTCGGCTATGCCGAATCTTCACCATCTAAAATCTATATTAGTGAAGTAACTCCAATCATCAAAGCAAATGTTGAGGTGACAGAGAATTAAAAAATAAAAATGAAAAAATTCATAATTAAAAAAAAATGTTATCGGCTCTTAATGGGTTAAGCATTTTTAAAAATTTTAATATTTCCTTAAAGATCTCTTCAAAAGCTTTAAAATGAAGCCCATATTAATATTTTTAAAAATTTAATAATTTCAGAGGCCCGTAATTCGAAAACTTTGGGCGAGCGCAAATTTTATCAATTGATTTTTTGTTTAAATTTTTAAAAATACTTCACACATTTCTAAATACTGCGAATGTTTAAATTTTTTTTTAAATAATGGTATCAATTTCTTTGTAAATAATTTTCGAGCTTGAAGTTCCTTGTTGCAACATATAGTTTATTTTTCTCTCTGAATCTCTGTCTTTAATTAAATTTGGAAAAGGTTTTATTAGACTGCTAAAGCAGTTTTGAGGGTCAGTATAAGAAAGCTTTTTTAAGGTTGCGTCGTTAAAGTCAAAGCGTTGTGTTATTTGTTTGCAGAATTCAATATAAAAAGTAGCGCAATTATCAATGAATTCATTTAATTCAGGTCCAGTAAACTTTGTATCGATAATTTTAGTTTTTATAAACTAAACATTTTTAACATATTCATCTATTAGTGACAGTGATAAACTTTTTTGTCTTAGAGTATAGTTAAAAAAAAATTTTTTTCATTGAGATTAAGAAGAAGAATATCAAGAATTTTCAATTTAGGTGTTAAGCAACTAAATCAAAATATCTTATTTTTAGAAAAAAGATCTTCAAATCTTATTTTCAATTTAATTTAAAAAATTTTAATTTGAAAAATTAATTTAAATTTGAAAAATAATTAAAAACAATTAATGTACATAAATAAGACTACAAAAATCAATTGAAAATAATAATGTGTTTAAATTTATAAATAAATAGCTTTTAAACATACACAATTTACATACTTACAGGTTCATTTTGTTTTTATTAATTTGTTATTTTGTAATTTCACTCTTTATAAAACATACGCATTTAACTTCACAACTTAATAATTGGAATTTTACAACCGACTGGTAAAAAAAAAGCATCCCTATTAAAGGGAACGCATCTCAAATGTTCAAAAAAGCCAAAAATCTTTCTAGAAAACATCAAATTATTATAATGAGATTTAGAATGGGACATACTAAATTGACCCACTCTCACATCATAGATAAGTCCAACCCTAAACCTTGTGCCTTTTGCAACAACACCCCAGTAAACCTAAATGACATCTTTTCAAATTGTCCACACATCAATAAATTTAAAAATAGCATTTACGACATCCCGTGACATCAAGCTAATAGTAGACTTTCTAACAGAGACCAACCTTTACAAACATATATTAGTATTAATCCTAATTGAGCTTAAGGACTACGTTGCCATAGCTCCTTTTACTTTTACATTATACTAATAATTTAGTTATAAGTATAATATGTTGATAAATAAATAAACTTAACCGATCACCGCACAAGTCGCACTGAAAAAGAGTAGTTTTTTTATAGCCTTTACCACTAAGATTGTCATTCCGTTTGTAAATTCTACAATATTTATTTCTGACCAAAAAAAAGTATATACGAGTATGTTTGTTCTGAGTTTTTATACATTGCGAAGTCGATTGAGCGATGTCTATCTGTCCGTCCGTGATGGTTTAAAATTGATCAGACATATTATCGAAAGAGGTTCTATTGGAAATCAGCAAGATCGGTCCATGTCCTTAGACACACTGGGGAAAGCACCACGCCTACCTCAAATTTTTCTATATTATTTGGAACAATGATGTAAATCCTATCAAAAAAACAAATATAGGTAGCGAAAGAGAATTAAAAATTAAGAAAAAAAAACCTCAAGTAAAAAAGGGTGAATTCGAAAACGTCAAAACACATTGCAGTGATGCGGTTTTGCTACTGTTTTAATACAAAGTAACTATGTTGTTTACTTTGTAAAAAATAACTTTGCAAATTTTTTACATTTAGAAACACTTTTTTGCAATCAGTTTTTTTTCAAGATGGCGATGTCAACAATTAAAACTATAATCTTAAAAAACTTGATGGGACTATTGGACGAAACACCTCAAAGCAATTATAAAATTGTACAAAAATACATAAAAAGTCCGAGTCAATGGTTTTAATCTCCCGGTGCACCTCTTCCCATTAAACAAATTCTTTCTTTTTCTTAGAGGCAAAATCGCTTTCACTGTTGTTAACAAAAGCTGCTTCCAATCAAAAGTACAATTTTTGTCCCTGAAGATATAAATAAATTCCGTTTAAATAATAATTAAATTTAAAAGAAAATTTTCTTAATTTTCTTCCGCAATGATTGATGTGCTTGTAATTTATTTTCCACTAAATATCAAGAAAGCTGTAACAAAATTAGTGATGCACAGTTTGCTTTTGTTTGCGTATCAATAACTTTTATTATACATTTAGGGATGCGTAACATTGTCTATGTTTCAATGGTTGCGTTTAGGAATGCATGACTTGGTTAAGTTGCATTGCAAATGACGTTTTGGAACTCACCCAAAATTTGCGCGCGCCATATTTTCCTAGTTACGCGGCTTTGAAATTTTCCAATTTTTGAAAATATCAATATGGGTATCATTTACAAGCTTTTGAAGAGATCTTCAAGAAATACTAAAATTATAGTTATAGTTAATTCTTTTTTCTAATTTTTTAATTGTCTGTCACCCCAATATCTGCTTTTTTTTAATGGACTTCAGTAAATTATATTTACATAGATGGGGAAGGGTATATAAGATTCGACATAGCCGAATATAGCACTCTTACTTGTTACATTTATATTCAACTAAAAGCGACTGTAAACAAACTTTAAAATTTTGTTTGCTCTTAGTTTAGTGCAGTAGGGTGATTTATAAAAATGGATTTATTTCGTCAATAAAACTAACAAGCGCTTGTTAAACTCAAATGAACATTTCTTCTGATTTCTTTTCTCCACTAAAAATCTCACCTATTTTTATGGTTTTAGCTTTTATAAACTGTAAAAGCAACAATTATTATTGTTTTTTTTTGTTTTGGTCCAAAAAATTTATTTGACATTAGAATTTTAGGTAATAAAGTAAACGGGTGATTAAATAAAAATGAAATTTATGCGAATAAGTAATGCTTAACATATATTAATCATGATTTAGCTTATGCTATTTTTTGGTTTGATAGTTGGCAGAATTTTTATTGTTAAATTAAAGTTTAATTCAATTGTAAATGAAGGAAGAGATGGGATTGTGAGTACGTTTTTAATATTTTTTACAAAATACGATTTGGCAATCCTTTAAACATCTTTTAAAACAAAAGTTAATGTCTGTTTGGTAAAACAATAGGTCGTGACTTCAATTCTCTCAGGAGCCAAAGTAGTAGTCTAGATGTTTCGCAGCTTAATGGCGCCTCATAATTTCTAAACAAAACTTTGAGTAGTTCCGGTATTGCATAAGCATACAACTTTACATTTGTTTAAAACTAAGAACATTCATTCCTAAGCTTTCTAACTAATTTGGCTGCAGGACAGGTAATTTGAGTTGCTAATGAAAGATGGATTACTATTAAATCTGAATGTCATGATAACGTTAAATTGAATTTTTCGAAAATATAAACTAACTAAAATTAAACGGGGGTTTTTTTTGGTAAGAAAAATTAGTTGCTTATCTGGTAATATTAAAAAGGCATTGAACAGAATATTGTAGGGACATTATTCGCATTTATCACAATTGGATATTAATTGCTATACTAATTGCTCCTAGTTAAACCAATTTTGATGAGATATGGATGACATTAGGTAAAGTTTTTACTAAAATCGGTTACAACTCTTACAAGGTAAAACAAATATCAAATAAACAATTTTTAATATTATTATTTTTATACCCTTCGCCATAGGTGGAAAAGGGTATATTTAACTTTGTCATTCCGTTTGTCCGTCCGTATTCCCATACTAAAAAAGTGTGAAAAGTTCAGAGGCCCATAACTCGGAAAACATGGGCGAGCACGAATGCTTTCACTTGATGTTTTTCTTATTTTTTAATTCTCTATCGCCCCATATATTTGTTTTTTTATTGGAGTTACTTCATTGTTCCAAATGGTATGGAAAAATCAGAGGCAGGCGTGGTGTTTTGCCCGCTGCTTCGAAGGGCATGGACCGATCTTGATAATTACTAATAGTATCTTTTTCAACACTATGTCTGATCGATTGGCGTATTTAAATTTTCTTAAGCTGATATAGTGCTTTTGCAAACTTTATTTCAACACTAACACGGACGGACAGACGGACATCGCTTAATTGACTTCGCTATGCATAAGAGCTCAGAATTTATATACTTTATGGGGCAGGAAACGGATATTGTAGAAATTACAAACGGAATGACAAACTTAGTTATATCTTTTTTCCATTTTTTGTGGTGAATATAAAACCAATATTTAAAATATATAGGTAAGTCCTTGCATAGAGGGCGCAATAAGCATTGTTAAAACCCAAACCTAAAAAAAACTTAATAGACTGAACTCGATAAGCAACGATGTTTTTGAGACAATGAAAGTTTAATATTAGATATTACTCTTGCGATTTCAGTAATAGCTTCTGCTGTAATTGAGCGTAACCACTTGGGGAAAAAATGCCACTAGCACTTAAATCGTAATTGCTCAAACGCATTTAATTCTTACTCAATTGATAAATGTCACCATTTAAAGAAAGCCAGTGTTTCTCGACATTGTTTGACGTACTTTCATTACAAGTGATTTTTAAAATCAGCAAATAATATAAAAAATTATATTATATTATTATTATATTTAAATTTTAGTTAAAACAATTAAGTGAAATGAAAAAAGTAAACATCTACACTTTATATAAAAAAATCAAGGCGAATTAATTATAAGGTGATAGCGATGGCGAATTCAGTCATTTTAGCCGGTATCCTAACTCCATATATAAACTTCATATATAAAAAATCAGTATAACAGATAAATTTTTTATATATGGAGTTTGACATTTAGACTACCGGCGAAAATTAATGAATTCGCTACCGCTATCACCTTATAATTAATTCGCCTTGTAAAAAATAAAAAATTTTGGTTAAACTAACCAACACGGCAACATTGGACATGACTAAAATCACTTTTGGCAAATATTAACAAAATTCTTTGTAACATAAAATACCTATGTGTTGAGTACAATTTGTTAATTTAGTTAAACATCCCTGAAAAGAATAAAAAAAGGAATAAACTGAAATCTAAAAAGTGACAGCAAATAACGAGCATTTATGTATGAATTGTGTGCGTGAAACTAATTAATTATGCAAGAAAAGAAAAAATGGTATTTATAAGTTGTGTGTTGAATTGTGGAAATCGTAGAGTAAGTAGATCTGAAAACGGTTTATTGTGTGTTTTGTTTTTACTTTCTTAAAAAAGCTTTTTAGCATGAAATGTAAAATAACATATTATCTACACTTGGTTTTCTCAACTTCTATTAAATTAATGTTCTCTTCATTCAACCAAAATGTCTTACCAAAGAGCAAATTTCTGAAGTTTGACAGCAGGAAATAGCCTTTTTACTTTTTTCCTCACATCATCAAACACTTTTTTTTGAGTGATCGCGACACCATCTGTTGTAAAAGCTTTTTATGTTAAAATATTTATGATAAGTGTTATGTACCTGCTCTGTTGAGTATATTACGGTCACATTTACCTTACGTTCTCAACCAATTAACGATATTGAGCGCGGTGATCTATTTTCGGCTTTTTAAATCTTTTTTAATAAAATAATTTCCCTTAAATTGTCTCGGTCCTGGAAATCAATCGGTACATAAAGAAAAAGTGTTCTTTAAAAACATTTCTTTGCTTGTCTAGCATGTTCCTTAAAGTAACAATCTATTAAGTGTAATTGTAATATAAAAACCCTAACGAGCTTATACTCGTACTGAAAACTAGAAGTAGGAATTTTTTTTGCCTCACGATCTTTTTGCTTGTTTGCACCTGATAGGAAGCTATTCTGATCGTTTTAAAATTTTGCAATCGGCTTACTGACGAACCGAAGTTTTGTTATTTTTTCAAACGGGCGAGAGAATCACCCATACAATGTAGTTAATAATTATAAATCTTTGATCACCTGTCACTCTATGATGCGACATAATGTCCACCAACTTAGAGTCGTAACGTCCATGGATATTATAGTTACATTTTATGGTATTCTATCTAAGAAAGGTGCAGCGTTTTTATAAACGGGCTTGCAGAAAACATTTGGTGTTGCTTATACCATAGAGGAGAACATTCTTGTGCTCGGCCGAAGGCTGGCTATGCAAAAAATCTTTGGTACGCGAAGCCGGTGTTGGTAAACCATGGAGGAGAATTTCCTTGCGTCCAGTCGAAGAAAGGTTATCCAGAAATTCTATGGCAAGCGAAGCCGTTGTTGTTTAAAGTTCGGACATTATGACACTTTCATAAGTGAAACTAAACTAAAAAGGACACAATGTCCATGGAAATTATAACGTTTTCCAAAGCGACATAACATTCGCGGACATTATGTCACTTCTGAGTGAGACATAAAGTCTATGTATATTATATCCTTGGACACTATGGCAAGCCAACCATTTTAATGATTCTTTTGTTTCTGTATTAATTTGTACTAATATCAGTGTTAAATTTACATTACTTTTCTGAAAAGCAATTTCTACATTTTTTTAAGTATAAAATAGTGTCAGGTTTATTAACTAAAAAGGCACTCCACATTAGTGCTGGCAAAGTATTAAGAAGTGAGTATCGAGTATTCACACTATTCACTTAAATACCGCTATATTAAGAGTATAATTCTATGTGTAAAAATAAATAGGTGCACAAATGTCCATTTCTTGTCAAAATAAAACCGTCAGCATTCTAAAGACTCGTTAACAGTATTGATTAGTAACAAGTAACCAAATGAAATGTGTGATGTTTTTAAAATTAATTAGTTTTGCCAGTACTAGTTCATATTTTATATTTAAAACAGCTATTTCCGGTGTGCTTTGTTACCCCCATAAGAATAATAGAACCTTTACCACTCTTCTAATTCATCCAATTTTTTATTTTACTTTTCACACTAATTATAATTATGGGCTTGTTCGGAAATGCAGCACTGCTGCGCATGCGTGATTAGTTTGCGATGCCGATGCAAAACAGCTGACAGAATTGGTTTTACTTGTTTCCTTTGGTTTTTACTTTTTTCCTTTCAATGTTAATTTATAACAGAAAAGCACTTTTTATGGTACGAAAATAAGATTTGCAACTGCAAACCAAAAAAACTATGTGCTATTTTTTTAAATTATCCCGATTTAATTAATTACCGATACTGATTATTGAGGGTCAAAGAACGTCTCGATGGCCATTTCGCTACCGCTTACTTAGCTCTTCAGGAAACTTCTGCGAACATTTTAAATAAACTAAATATTTTTGCCCAAACAATAAAGTAAGGACAAAAATCAAAGTATAAGCAAAAACAACAATAACCAACGATAATTCTGTTTTTCTTTCTCCACTATATACGACTGACTTTTTTTTGGCTCTTTTATACAGTTGAAAGAGGATAAAAAAAAATTATCAAAAACACTAGAATAATTTATTTCTATGCACAGGCACTTTGAAAATTATTAAAATTTTTAAAAATTATTTTATTTTTGGTCAAATGTGTTAATAACATGTTCATTGTTAAATACTGCTGTAATCAGATGACCTCTTGCTTTATTTCAAGTATTCAACTGTAGAGTCTATGGTAGGAAGTTTGCAGAAATGTTTTATAAATTATTGTTTTGAAATTAAAAAGAAATAAAACAAATAAGAGTGCTATATTCGGCAATGCCGAATCTTATATACCCTTCATCATCTGTGTAAATCTAGTTTAGTAAAGTAACTCCAAAGTAAAAAGTAAAGATTTGGGGTGACAGAGAATTAAAAAATAAGAACAATATTGAGTGCTACATATATATTAGTTTACATAAAAATGTCATCGGCTCTTAATGGGTTAAGCTTTAAAATAATACCCACATTGATATTTAAAGAAAATTAAAAATTTCAGAGGCCCGTAACTCGAAAAATATGGGCTAGCGCCAATTTTTTTAATTTTTAAAATAAATTCTTTTTTGTGCTTTTTTCTATTATCCCAATTAATTATTTAAGTCACCGATATTGATTATTGAGGGTCAAAGCACGTCTCGATGGCCATTTTACTTAACTCTTCATTTTTTTTCTTACTTTCTAATTCTTTATCGTCCCATTTGTATATTACTTTATGTGATGGGGGTTACTTCATTGTTCCAAATGATATGAAAAAATTATAGGTAGTCGTTGTGTTTTGCCAGCTGCCTTGAAGGACATGGACCGATCATGCTGATTTTCAACAGCACCTGCTTCGACACTATGTCTGATAGATTGGAGTATGTAAATAAATTTCTCTAGCTGATCTAGTGCCTCGGAAAACTTGATTTTAACACTAACACAGACGGACAGACGGACATCGCTCAATCGACTTCGCTATGCATAAGAAGTCAGAATATATTTACTTAAGGGGGTCAGAAATGGATATCGTAGAATGGTCTTGAAGCAGTGCTCTTCGACGTAAGCGCGTCCATTAGCAAAACTTTTCAACATTTTATACCATGTTGGTGAGTTCCCATCACGTTGGAAGATTGCTAATGTAACACCAATCCACAAAAAGGGAGAGGCTAGCAACTCTAAAAATTACCGCCCAATCGCAATTTGCTCTGCACTCTCCAAAGGTATGGAGAGTATGCTTAATTTTCATCTTGTAAAATATTTGGAGTCCAACAGCTTACTGGCAGTATGGCTTCCATAGGGGACGCTCTACGGGTGACTTACTGGCCTTCCTTTCGGAAAAGTGGTGTCAATTCATTCACCATTTCGGCGAAAGTAAGGTGATGGCTCTAGATATTTTCAAGGCGTTTGATAGAGTGTGGCATGGTGCACTCATATCAAAACTTATTGCTTTTGGTGTCGGTAATAGTTTCTCTCGACTTATATCGAGTTTTCTCAGGGATCACACTATATGAGTTGTTATAGATGGGATCTCATCAAACGAGTTTAAGGTAAATTCAGGGGTACCGCAAGGTTTCGTTCTTTCCCCTACCCTATTTCTTATTTTTCTCAATGACCTTCTACGTCAGACTTGCAACCCTATTTATTCTTTCGCAGATGACAGTAGCATATGCCATTCATTTTCTTTTCGCAATGGACCAAGCCTTTGGGAAATTGGGGCTATGCGAAAGCACATGGCCGATACCCGTTTTGGTAATCTCCGAATGGGGCCTTGCGAATAGGGTTCAATTTAACGCTCATAAAACCCAGTGCTGTGTTTTTTCGCACAGGCGTACGGCTGAATATGCTACCTCATCTGTAATTATGGGTGATATATATATTAAGGAATCAAAAGCTTTCGATGTTCTTGGCATGAAAATTCAATGCGATGTTCGTTGGAACCAGCATATTTTTCATGTCGCAAAAGAAGCATTCAAGTGCCTAGGTTTTTTGAAACGGTGTAAGAAATACTTCACTCCATCTGATATCCTTACTATCTATGTCACCTTTATCAGACCGAAAATGGAATACAACTCTTATGTGTGGGCCGGTGCCCACACACATTTGGAGTTTCTCGACCGCGTGCAGAAGAGAGCGAAAAAGCTCATCTGTGACAGTAGGGTATCCAGCTCTATTGGTTCACTGGAGCATCGACGCAATGTGGGGTTTGTTTAACTGTTTTATCGTTACTACAACGGAATGTGCTTTTATGAAATCAGGGAACTTGTTCCTGAAAACCGTAATTTCGTACGCGCAACGCCTTGTGCATCAAGCATTCCCTTGTGGTCGATTGAATCGCACTACAGAGAACTCATTTTTTAGCCGAACAGTTCGTATGTGGAATAAAGTCCCCGCAGAAGTATTTCCTGCCACTTTCAATGTGCAAAGATTCAAATCAAATGTCCACAAGCACTACTCCCTCTATCCCCCTTCCCACAACCTAGTTCTGGCACAATGCATGCATAAGTAGGGTCATCCCCTGAGTGCTGGTCCTAAAAAAAAATAATTACAAACGGAATAACAAACTTAGTTATACTCTTAGTTATACAAAAACTGCTCATAAAGTTAAATGTTTACAAACATACATTCATACATATGCATAAACTACTTAATTCTTTTATAACGTTTAAAAATAAAAATTTCTCTCCAAACTGCTGCAGTCATATTTTCAAAAGCTTTATTATTATTCTTTTGCCATAAAACTAATAAAAAAGGTGTCGTTGATCTTGTACTCAAGGTTGTTTTGCAGCTAAAAGTTTAGAAGTGGGAGCACATAAGTTTATTATACTAACTTTGTATTTGATTGTAAAGTAGGTAAATTTTTTAGCTTGATATTCATTCATAACGAACTATAAAAGGGACACATAGAAGATTTTTTGTTATTTGAGGTTCCCTTGCTTTTTATTTTTTTGTTGATATTTTCATGTCAGGAAATTCTCACTATCTTCCCAATTGCTCAAAATTTTTTTTTGGTAGCTGCTGATTATTTCGCGCAGTATGAAAATATGTACAGAAACAACCGGCAAAAAAAAAAAAACATAAGTATATATGTATGTATGTAAACGATTTTTATTTGACACATTTTTTAAATGATTTTAAAATAACATCTAATTTTGAGTAAATTGCTCAAGCAAAAATTGAATAATAAACGCAAAAGATATTTATCAAAGGGAATTAATTTTGTGTAACATTAAATAAAAGATTTCGAAATTGCATGTTGATTTGTTGCTATTTAGCTAATTAATACACATACACAAATGTGTTGGTAAAGTGTAAAAAGTTCATAAAGCGGTAATTACCAAAAACTTTATACACACAAATGTACATTCGTTTACATATGTATATAAATATGTATGTAGTAGAACTATTTGAATTTAGTTTCTTAATTATTGTTTTCTTTGTTAACAAAAAAAAGGGAATAAATAAGAACTAAGGCAACAACAAATAACCTCTCATGCTACAAATATCACTAACAGAACAATATGGGGCTTAAGTTGTTGTTTTAGCTTTGTTTACATTTTTTTTTTTTTTTGGTAGTTGCTGTGATTGTTGTTTCTGCTAATGCTACTCCCACTTTAGCTTAAATGATTTTTGCTGTTGTTTTTCCTTAGTAATGTAAGCGTAGCCTTAAACGTTCTAAAAAAATAGCCCTAAATATTGTGCTCTTTATTTTGCTACAACTTGAGTTTTTACGAAGCATAAAAGAGAGGAACGATTGCACTGCTTTTAAGAGTTGCCATATTGGGTTTCAAGTGATTAAAAAGTTAATATTTGAATATCTCTTTAAATTAATTAAAAGTGTTAATTTTTAAACGTTTTTTCGTGATATTCTATAAATTTTATGTTTTAAGACTGTTTTAGAACATAAAATTTTTAACAATAATAATACACAATTTTATTACCTTTTTGTATAGTAGATGTATTGATAATTTAGTTTTAATTTTTTATAAGAAATTTTTTGTATGAAATATTAATTTTTTGAGGAAGTTAAGATTTTTCTTGCTGAAGATAGTTTTGAATGTCCTATTAATTTGGTGTTGAAACTCATATTCTATTTTCTAGTGATTTTTTTTTTTTCTGAAATACTTTTTTTAATACTTCGTTTCTTTTTGTGAATCTATACCGATCTTTTTAGTATCATTTTTTTCGCCAATATTATATTTTTGGTAAAATGTTTATTTTTGATAACATCTTTTTTTTCGATTTATTGTTGAATATCGATATGCATTTGTCAAATTTAATTTTATTAACGAAAAATAATGTTTTTAAAGTTTTTGCTGAATCTTAGACTATTTGTTGTAGCTATGGTTAAATTATATGTGTATTTTAATGGTGAAGATAATTTTTAATGAAATGTCGTAGGTTAGTTGTTTATTGTTCATTATTTTGTTTGCAACTTGATTTTTTTGTGAGCTTTTGTGTAATCCGATTTGTTAGTTAAATTTAGATTTCTGATGTAAATACAATGTTTAAAAAAATTATCGAAATTCCTATATATATATATTTTTGATTTTTTGTAAATTGAAGATATATCATCATCGTCCGTTTTTGTTAATTTTTAATACCATAAATACGATATAAATATAGTAATTGAAAGTTTAACAAAAATTTGTATTATTATTAATTTAAATAATTAATTAATTTATAATTAATTTAATTACTAATTTAATTAATTAATTATTGCTAATTTAATTTAAGACTGTAAATTTTTTTTTAATTTTCCAAATAATTTTTGTATTCTAAAACAAACTGTGTTGTGGCAACTCCCTGTTAATAAATTTTTATTTTTTGATATTAAACTCGTATTCAAGAATTTGCTGAGATTCATGGACTTTTTGCTGTCGTCATAGTTTACCTTTCAACCTTAAAATTATAGTTTCGTTTGGAAGGCAAAATATATATATAAAAAAAAAAATAAACTAAGAATAAAACGAGGACGTAGTTAAGGTCTTTGTATGTTAAATTATTATTAAGTTCGAAGAATGTAGTGGTAACTTTTTTAAATTACATGTTTTGTATGTCAGAGAAAAAATATCGCCATTAGAGTGGACATGCTGTTTCGTTACAAAAACATGGTCCTGTGAATATAGTGAACCTTTAGTTGTGAAGTTTTTTTTATTGTTGTTAAGTCAAAATATCTTAAGGTGTTCATTTGAAGTGTTTAACTTAGCTCTCGTGATTTCTAGTATTTACTTTTCTCTCACTTATACACATACTCTCACTTTTAATTGTTGCCAGTATTGTCAACTTATTCCTGCATTCTTTAGTACTCTTTCTTTTATGTTTTTTTTTTAAAGTGTAGAATAATAAAGTATTAAAAATATAAATCATATAGCCCATGTGTAATAATGCCTTAAAACTCATTAAAGCAAAGTACAAAGAGACGATACGAAGCAGTCTTGCGACGGCTGTAAATATCTTTTACTGTGCATTTCTTTCTTGACTCGTTATCGACATCAATTTTGTTTTAATTTGTGTTTCTGGCGCAAGAATAACTAAAATCTTTTTTGCAGGCAAAAATCAGAGTGGGTTTCTGTAAAATAAATAAAATTATTAGAAAATAAGTGAAATTTATATTTAGCAGTATTAGCACTTCATGTTTTTCCAAATTCAAGTTTTTTTTTTCATTTTTTTTAATGTTTAGTATCTTACCACAAAAGCAGTGATGGTGTATTTCTGCCACAGATCATAATTTTTGCGTTCAAAAACACTGCAGATTTAATAATAACTTTTTTTTGTAAAAAAAACTTTGTGTTTTCTTGTTAAATATCTAGTTTTTGTTTTGTTTATTTTCCCTTCCTTATAATAAAATAAGCACTATATTTGTCTCTTTCTTAAAAAGCTGTAGAAAACCTGAGAAAATTGTTTTCTATGTGCCAAGTGTTTCACTTCTGTATACTTTAGTTCCGACAAGGGGAAAGACTTTTCCTGAATATCAATCATTGACTTCTACTAGAATAAAAACGAACGAAAAAATATCCTTGGTCACTATAGTTTATCCAGAATCGGCTCATAATTTAATGATATGCGTCTTAGGATTAAAGAATTGAGATTTTAATTTCTAATTAATTATTGAGAATTTAAAAAAATGAACTAAATATTTGAAAAATTAAATTCCATTAACATTAAATAATACACAAAAATACACTCTATTAGATGATATTGTCAGTGAAAAAATTAATGAGTCGAATGAGGAATTTAAGGAACTTCAGCATCGTTATTAAAAACATACAATATAGAAATTTTCGTTTATTATTTTTGTGTATTTACGAGAAGAAACTTGAATTTCTATTATATTTATTAAATAATAATAATAATAATAATAATAATAATAATAATAATAAAAATAATAATAAATTGAAAAAGCAGATTAAATTTTAAGCAAATCTTCCACATACTTGGATGCTTCATGCTTTAAAAATAAAACAATGCTACCTGAACAAAGGGTTCTAAAATAACACAAGCCTAAAACGATCACAAACTCTTTTCTGAATGAGCTCGACAATTTCAAAGATTATTGACAGTATCATAGCTTGCGTGAATAAATCTTACATAGCAGCTGTTTTTTGGAAAATTGGCTGTTGGAACTTCATGAAAAATTCAAATTCTTAAAATAGTTTTGAGCTTTTTCTTCATATGGCTAATAACAATAATTCTTTGGCCATAAATTAAAGAGTTTGCTTTTTAAATATGCAATTACTAATTTAACTGTTTGATAAAAAACATTAATTTTATACAATGGATAATTGATTATTTTATCTAGAGTTTTTGTTATATTTAATTAGCAGCTATAAAACGCTAAATTAGCTTTACTAACAGTCCTAAGGTTCATATTTTGCATATTTTTAGGCTCGAAGTTTTGCTATTATTTTGGTTATTCTTGTTATTTTTGTATTTAACTTAGACCTCTTCTAAAAGGACCCATCATTTGAAAATAAAAACAAATAACTGAAAGTACTCGCGCAACAAATAAAATAAAAAGAAAAACTAAACTTAAGCTTTGGAATGATTGAAATTTTATTCATTTTTAAATTGAGCGTTCAAGCAAAAAGGTCGTTATAGTTAATATTGCTTTTATTATTATTTTTTTTAACAACATTAAAAAAAATATATATAATAAAAATATATACGCACACACTCAGTCAATAAAACAATTCGGTTGCAAAATTAATAAAAATAAAAAATTATAAATAATAAATAAATTAATTAATTCCTTATAATTATTAAAACTTGAATAACAAATTAAAATTGTAAAAAGCAAAAATTAAATACAAATAGTTTTTAAAAACTATTTAAAGTGTTTAGCTAATTAAAGCTTTTAAAAATAAACTTCTAAGTAAAAAGTGTTTTGAAAGTTATTTGTTGTTTAAAATGCAACCCCTTAAACGCTTCACACAATGTGGCAGTTTGACCATGTTATTTGGGGTTTTTATCGTATTATTTGGCGTCAGTTCAACAGCTTTAACTACATTCGGCAAATCAAGCAATAATCCGCCACCCACTCCCGGCCCGATTGGTAAGTTTAAGTCTAACTGCTAGTCTGCACACTAAGATGTAGTGTTGAATAAAATTATTTTTATCTTCATTATTATTGATATTTTTTGGGGAGAAATTTTAAGCTAAAAACAGGGCGTTTATATCGAAAGACATGACTGGTGAAAAGGTTTTTGTGGAAGAAAAAACATTTTTTTTTGTGAATAAAATGAATAATTATTTAATTACGGTTAATTTACACCAAAACAAAAGTGCGTAAAAATTTCTCATTTCCATGAAATTCTTTTTTACAAAAATAGTAAAAAAGAAACGGCCTTTTCATTGTGTATTTTAGGGTAATGAACGCCCGAACAGTCAGCGAATGAGTTGAGGATAAAATCTTATTGAAATTTAACTGTTTAAAATAATATAAACTTTAATATGGCAAATAAAAGATAATTGATAAATAAATAAATTGCTAAAAAATTTTATTCAACATTGAAGTTCAGCTTTCGGTCTTTTTTCAAATAAATTAGAAAAATTTGTTAAAATTTTTTTAAATCGACATTTGTTTAGTTTTTTAATACTTATTTTCTATGGTTTTCTATTGTTAGGTTTTTAAGGTCAATGTTGGGAGTCTTTCTCCAACATCATCAGATAAATTTTTTATTAAAATCTTTGACAGATTTATTTTGTTTTTAACTGCTTAATTAATTACAACAAAAAATTTGATTAAAAATAAATACACAAATCATAACAAATGTTAACATTTTAAAATTTTTGTAATTTCATCGCTCAACTTAGTCACTTACTGTTTTTCTTTTGTTCTGATTATTGTTATTTAAAGGAAATTCGAGTGTATTTATTTTGTAGCTTACTGTATCTGGCGTTACCTGGGTCTAAATTTAAAGCACTGGATAACCTCTTATAGCCTTATTTTCTATATGGGAACAATATTTTTTAATCAAGACTAATTTCATTATCATTATTATTCATTTTATTCTGCAACTCCGCATACCAATATGAGTTTATTATAAACTAGCGGATTCCGGATTAAATACCGTGTGTATGAAGCTAGCACACAGTATACACACTCTTACATATTAGTTGTTATTTTTTTTTATATGGACATAACTCAGGAACGCGTCGATCTTACGAATAAACCCTAAAAATTTATTCCGATTCGGCTTGACCGATCGAGAGTTGTAAAGTTACAACACACTTGCAACAATTTTTTATATATACATAGGTGATTTAGTAAGTCACATCTAAATAATATTTCAAGACAGAATTTTACTTCAGGTTATAGGTATAGAATGATCGCAGGTGATAGTGTTTAATAAAGTTTAAAATAATTGTTGTATCTGTTGGATTGGTAACCCTAGTTTTAGGTAACAAAGTACTATATGTTTTATATTGTGAAAAATAATTTAAGTGAATAATGAAAGTCCTCTAAAAATATCGAAACAGCAGTTTTTTATATAAGACTTTCAAATAACTCAAAACAATGTCGTGTAATAAAGGTATAATAATTATCTATTCATATACATATGTGTCGGTATTTTTTTTAAATAAGCCGGTTTATTTTTTTTAAATTTATTTATTTATGCATTTATTCAAAGAATTACAAACTGCAAGGCAAAGTGAATTCAGTGTTTTACATGGCAACTACAATTTAAAAATAAAATTTTAGGCTTAATATAAATAATTTAATTTAATAATAATTTGATTTAAATGCTAAGCCACCGTTTTTACGGTTAAAAAATCTTGCAAAAAAAAATATACTCAAATCACTTTAAAAATTTTCTTTGAAATCTTTGCCCAATTTAAAATCTTGTGCATATCAGATACAGAATTCACACTGAATTTTCTAAATGAAAAAAAATTTTATTAGAAAACCGTTAAAGACAGCAATGATGAGCACTGTCGTGCCCTCTGCTCTCTCCAAAAAAAAAAAAAAAAAATAAAACTCGACGGACGTTTATGTGTGACTATAGAATTGTTTCAACGCAAATCAGGGTCAAATTTTTAGAGCTAATGACAGAGATAAATCCTCTTCAGTACCGTAAAGAAAAATACTATCCACCAATAAATATTAACACATGGCTAATACGGTTTAATAATGTTGACAAAAAAACCAGGTATCCCAAAATTTATAAAGTATTTTCCGTTTTTTTTTTGTCCATTCTGGTCACTAGTTGCACATGTGGGAGAAGTTTTTCAAAATTAACGATCATCGCAAAATAAGCTAAGATCTACAACGATGCAAAAACGCTTAGAGCCTCTTATTAAAGGTTTCGTCGAGCAAGAGTTTTTGGTTCTATTTGATGCGGGAGAGGAGCCCCTGTGAACGCAACTGATGATGAGGATAGATTCCTATTGACTTGGTTTACTGACTGTCAGCTGTCGGTTGGCAATTAAGTGTCGCAAAATTAGAGTAAATATAAACTATCAGTTTTAAGTGTTGTATCCTAGCTGACATTTGAAAGTTTGTTTGACGAACGTGATTATTTTAAGATTCTTTTTTTTCAATCGCCCAGTCGATTGTACAAGAAAGTTTGTAATTTGTTCTTCCAAATTATGCTTTTGTGAGCCACCTTGACCATTGTTAGAAGAGTAAATCGTCTAATACTTATATTGAGGTGTACTGGAAGATTGTTAGTAGTCAAAGATCGCATTTGACTCTTGTAAATGATGTTACGAGCTCGATTATTTTTTTATGGAATTCCATAATAGTAACTGGAACTTTCTGGCGAGAGGTAGTTAAACTTATTTAATTTTGAAATATATATTAACATATTGTGCTTATTTAGTATTTTTCTGTAATTTTTTGTGACTCCAACATGTTTGTTTTTACTAAAACGTTCTTTCGATTTTTATCAATTTAAAAGGTGTAACGCAGTCTATATTAATTTAAGCAACGTGGTAGAAAAAAAAATTGTGTGTCAATATGAAATTCCTTACTTTGATTAATCCTAATTTTTTATTTCTATAGAAGCGTGCTAATAAAACTCCGAAATTGGTGACGAATTTAAAAGACCAAACCGATGAACGATTTGGCTGAAACCTAGTTTTAATTTCAGACATTTTTATTTTAAGTTTATCTTTAAGATCTTATTATTTACTAATTAATTATTATTGTTATACCCTGTTCAGACATACGATTTAATTGCGCAAAAAAGGAATTTACGTAATTAAGGCCTTAATTGAGCTAAATATACCATATAAGAACTCAAATAATAAATTGAGCAATTAGTACTTAATTGCATCACTGATTGAACTAACAAGCCGCAAGTAAAAAGTATAAACAATCAAATAAAAACAAAATGGCGGGTCATATGAAAATGTTATTTTAATACTTCACTTCATTAACAACTTCAAAGCAATAACAAAAAGCCGTGTTGTTTTGGTAATAAAAAGAAAAATAAGCTGGGCGGACGACACTACCTAATAAAATAAATATGCATTGTGCTAATTGAATAAGCTTAATTGAGCATATGTAAACACCAAATTAAATTGGGCAATTAAAATTAAATTAATCCAAATAAGAAAACATGTCTGAACAGGGTATTAATTAATATTTATGTTTAATTTATAATTTAAACTCCCATTTTACAAAAATATAACAGTATAAAACTTTCAAAAATCACTTTTAATTTGTAGCATACTTTTAGGACTCATAAAGGCGATTGTTTCACGACTCGTTTTAAGTAGCAGTTAAAGAGTCTTAAACGAATGTCGTCGGTCGTAGACATTGTTGGCTAACGGGAAACAGTTTCTCCCGTTAAACTAAATTTGTGCGATCGGAATAAGACATTGCAGACGAATGATTTCCTCGCCTGCTCCCACTCTGGAAGAGTTTTTAACGTTTAAATAGGATGTTATCAAAAGAGTTGCAAGTGTTTTACTGTATGTACTTTGTTGGTACAGAGTAAAAATACACTACACAATTTTGCAAATGCTATGATGGTGAATTGGGCTAGTATAAATTTTAACCAAACTGTTTTAAAAAAAGAAAATTTCGCAACACCCAGTCAATAACCAGTGAATTAGATTGAAAATGGAAAAAGTATTCTTTATTAAAAAAAAAAAATTCAATGTGCTGTACCTGAAAAAGCGAATGCCATTGCAACATTGAAATCACTGCCTATATCTGGCTTTGTGCTCCGTCTCTGCGGCACTTGTAGACGACTCACTATTTAATTTTTTGTAACCTTTGATTGATTTCAAGTGAATTATATTACTATCAAGAATTTTAAGGTTTGTTAATTTTTTATATATATTTTTTTTACCAGAAAGTGTATTTTTGCAGGTAATAAAATGCAAAAAATATACGTATGCTTAAAATATTCCAATAGATTTAATTATGCGCTTTAGACCTTAAAGATCAGGACATATATATATTTCAAATTCTTTTTAAATGAGATTTTGTTAAGATCAGATCAGTTGCATAAAATTGCACATTTCTGCTCGTCCGAACTCCACACTTTCCCATCCGATTCCTCTTCTTTTAAAAAAATTATGCAATATTTTACCTTCTACATAAATATCTGTGTTTAAAATTTTTTTAACATCGGTACAGCAGTAAGTAGCAGTTTTTGTTGATTTTTAACTTTGCGGTCTGTTTGATGGCCTGATGAAATATAATTCTCATTTGATTATATTGGTTCACATGAAAATATCAAAGTCGCTCTGTCTTAAACAGTGTGAGTTAGATTTATTAAAAATAATTTTATTTAAAGTAATAAAAAAATTCATGATTAACGGTAGCTCACCCTGTTTGAAATAAGATGACTATGACCTTTTTAAAAGAAGAAATTGTCACTTAAGTTATAGAAACTGAAATCTGAATTTAAGTGCCAAAATGTGGTGCTAATAAATTCATGGTCTTTGATAAAATCCTGTAATTTTGTTGTTATTACAGTTCACTTTTTTCAACTATTTTTTCCATCTGGGTTCAAGTTTAGAAGAAGGACAAATCATTTTTACACCATCTAAATAAGGACCGATTTATGTTCCAAAAATTTTTTAAATCGGTTGATCATTATATGTATTAGATAAAAAAAAAATAATAAAAGATCTGTGATGCAACCTTGTCAACACCGAAATCCTTGTTCAAAATCCATAATTTATAATTGAACTAGAAAATTATTGACTGTTAAAAACCATGTTCTTTACTTCCCAGCAAAAACTTTTAGAAAAAGTAATCGAGTGTCGAATTAAGAATTTTGGACGGAAAGACGTCCCAACCAACCTAATAATTTTAACAAGGCATGAGACTTTTATAATCAATTACTAAGAATTATTTACATTGATTATTGCAGGAAATAAGGTATTCTCTTTTAACCTAAAGAACTAGTTCAAATACTGCTTCCTTTTTTGCGAACTAATGTAATTTGTTTTGTAAGCGAGTAACAAAGCATGGAAATCACAAAAGTAAGTCATTATATGGCAAGTACTTTTTAAGGTAATGTCTAATTTTTTGCTGGGTTAGTATATAATAAGAAATATGAAACTTTTATCAATTACCTTTAAAATGATTAACTTCTTAAAGAAGTCGGAACTAAATATGTAGTATGAGAAGAAGCTTGTATTACAAAAATAATAACAGTAAAAGTTTTCTTTCAAATTTTGTTTAAAGTAAATAATAAGAGCTGAAGAACATGTTTACATACCAGTTCCTAAGCCGACGAAGAGGCTCAATGGTCTAGGGGTATGATTCTCGCTTTGGGTGCGAGAGGTCCCGGGTTCAAATCCCGGTTGAGCCCGTTCTTTTTCTTACAATTTAAGGGAAAATAAAGTTCATATTTTCTACAAAATATGTGCATTATTATATATGTATTTATGTACGATGTATATATCAATGATTTTTTGTTAACTGAAACACAACCAATAATGGTTTCTAAAAATCTTTTACATTGTAAAAATATCACCATTTTCCACGTTTAAAAAAGAATAATAAAACGTAAAATTGTGAACACTAAATTAGTAAAAAGGGTTGAAATACAATAAGACAATCAATTAAAATAAATTCTCCTGTCAGGGATGGGAATTTCAGCTTTATTTTATTCCTTTTTAATGTTTTTTTTTTAAATACTGTGAAAAAAGTATTTGAAAAAATAACCATTAATACTTATCTATTATTTATATTTATGCGTTTCATTTGATTTTAACGAAATTTCTGCCTGAACAGATTTTAATGAAATGTGGGTCTCTCTTCTACACCTTGTTGAAAAAGGGGGAAAAAGTAGAGATATGAAAATGTGAATAGTAGTGAACCGATGTTTTGTTTTCGAAACTCTGAACTAAAGGGAAGAAAAAAAAAATTGGCACTTTTATACGGCTTAACTGAATTTAAGAAAATTGCAACATGCATGAAAAGAAGAAAAACACAAGTAGTTTATGTATAAAATATTTATATTCGTAAATATTTATAATTTTATTTCTTAAATTATTCTTTTAATTTCAAAACTTGTTTCTGTTGTTTTAGAGTTGGCAAAGGCTCTAAAGAACTAGAAAGATTCAAAATAATTATAGTAATATTTTTGAAATTTTCTTTTCTAATTTATAGCACACTAGATCAGTTTTCAAAATAATAACATTGTTTTTATATTTTTAATATTTCGCAACACCATTGGGTGGCACCTTCATGAAACAAGGCACAAAAATACTAATAAATTGAAAAAATTTGTCAAAAAAAAATGTATAAAAAAATTAAACATTTTAACATATATGTACATTCTCATCAATTTTCAATACTCAAAAAACATTCATGTTATTTTTAGTCAGTTAGCATTTGGAAGGATATATTAACAAAAATCACCAAAGTGAATATTTGAAGACTTATGAAGATGACTTAAAACTGATTTGTCAGTTGTGCGTTTAAAAAGATACTCGAATATAATTTCGACAAATGCAAAAAAAAGCGACTTGTTTAAAATACAAAAGGTACAGAAGCAAATGCTCGAAATGTATTTTAGAGTTTTATTTAGCGCAGCGAAAAAGATTCGTATTTGATTATAAACACGATTGAAAACAGTGTTAACAAATAAGAGTGCTATATTCGGCTATAAATTTTATATAACCTTCACCATCCCCCTGTGGTAACATAGGCTTTGACACTGGTATCTTCGGGGTATAGGGGGAACCAGTCTTCCGGTGTGCAGGCACTGAATCTGGATAGACAATTTTAAATTGTCAAGGAATGCACCAGTTTCCTAAGTAAGCTGGCACCACGAGAATCGGTAGTCCATACAGAGAGCCGCCCATCTCTGTTAAAAGTCTATATCTGCGGGTCAGGCACGATATAGGTGGCAGTATGCTGTTGCACTTTTAACAGACGGGGTTGGATAGTCACCAATCCCCAAGCAAGGGGAAGTTCATGGTCCTGCAAGCCATGTTCTTGAAACTGCAACTCTGTTGGCTACGACCGATGCAGG
This sequence comes from Gymnosoma rotundatum, assembly GCA_916610165.2. Lineage (NCBI taxonomy): Eukaryota > Metazoa > Arthropoda > Insecta > Diptera > Tachinidae > Gymnosoma > Gymnosoma rotundatum. The sequence continues at coordinate 24,567,419 of OU744336.1, forward strand.
GCGCTAGTCGACCCTTTGTATTTAATTCAATTGGCAGGTATTGACGTTAATCTGTATCACGTATACCCTTCACCATCGATATAAATCTAGTTTAGTGAAGTAACTCCAATCAAAAAAGCAAATATTGGGGTGTCAGAGAATAAAAAAAATTGGTACTGCATATATATTATTTTACATTAAAATGCCATCGGCTCTTAATGGGTTAAGCATTGCGTTTCCTTAAAGATCTCTTTAAAAGCTTTTAAAAGATACCCATTGCGATACTTTAAAAAATTTCAGAACCCCGTAAAGCGGAAAATATGGGCGGGCGCCATATTTTCACTTGATGTTTTTTTTCTTATTTTTTAGTTCTCTATCGTCCCATATATTTATTTTTTAATTGGAGTTACTTTATTGTACCAAATGACATGAAAGAATTAGAGGTAGGTGTGTTGTTTTGCCTGCTGCCTCGAAGGACGTGGACCGATCATGCTGATTTCCAATAGCACCTCTTTCGACGCTATATCTGATCTATTGACATATTTGTTTTTTTTTTGCCGAGGCAAACTTGATTTCAACAATAACACTGACAGACAGTGGGACATCGCTCAACCGACTTCGCTATTCATAAGAAGTCAGAATATATACACTTTATGGGGACGGAAATGGATATTGTAGAAATTACGCACGGAATGACAAACTTAGTTATACCCTTTTTCCACTTTTTGTAGTGAAGAGTATAAAAATCATTAAAAATTGCGAGTCATAAGGGACTCGTTCATAAGAGTCACGGCTAAGGTACCATCTTCGCCCGAAGAAATAATCATTTCGACTCTAAACGAGCGCATAAACGATTATTTTAATCGTAAACAAGAGTAAAAAAACTATCTGGCTTAATCTAAAAAAAACAAAATACATATGTGCCCAGAATTATGAAAGTGGTCTAAGTAATATATTTCTTGTTTCGAGATACTTAACGAATTTCATGTGAACAAAAAACAGACAAAAAATATTTTACACATTATTATTATTATTTTTTTTTTTGTAGAAATACCACTTAATTTTTAGTGTCTAATGAATCAAGTATTGAAAACAAATAGTTTAAAAAGAATTGTGTTTCTAAACATTTTGTTTTTAGATAAACGTCATCCACCACATTATATTTTTTTTCTTAAAAGCCAGCGTGTTCCATGTGGAAATGTTTACTATTCATTTTCAGTTATGCTAAAGTTCGTTATAATTTCTGAATACTTGCAAAGTGCAGACAGTAAACGTCAATTATATATATCGATTTCTAATTTCCAATTTTTTTAAATTTTTTCAGGGAGCTGAATAGCGCACTTGACAAATCAATGTAAAACAAGTTGATAGTTCGTTCTATAAATTAATAAAAAAAATCCACTGGGGCTAAATTATAAATGCGATTTTTGTGCGTCGAGCTTTGCATCATAAAAATGTATAAAAATGTTAAACTTCCCATCCCTGTCACATACATGTAAATTAATAAATATGTATATGGAGCAAGAAGTATAAAAATTTTAGGTTCTTTTAACCTCTTGTTGCACTTTTATTTTTATTGTTCTTGTCTAAAACTTTTTTTAGGTGTCTGAAAAGTGATAATAAAAGTACAAATTATGAACATAAATTTTTTATATGAAACTTAAACATGACAAATATTTTTATAGCACATTGAAAGCCAATGCGATTTTATTCAATGTAGACATGAGAGACATGGACGGCTATGTTCACATAAATTATTCTTCATTTAAAGTATATTATACACATTGTGTCAATAAATTTTTTATAAATCCAAAACTTTTTTATGATTTTGAGCAATAGAGTTTTCTTTTAGTTTTTATTAGTTATTTTATATAAAATTGCTTAGGATCCATGACAATGATATCAAATATATATTTAATGTTGCCATAATTTAAGTTTGTTTAAATGAGTGCTCACATGACACTATTTATTCAAATCTGTCAATCAAAATTAATTTTACCTTTTTATAGTTATGACCAAACATCATCAAAATACTTTCAAAGGGAAAGGAAAGTTTTTTTGTTTTACAAATATGACATTTACACAATTTATTGAAAATAATTGTTTGGTATCATTTTTTTAAAACTACGAGTAAAGTACATTTTCCACAAAATTGAATATTTTAAATTTCTTTTATTATTTTTCTTAATTAACATTTGTTTCAAATTTACTATTTAATTTTATTTATTCAAAATTGATATTTATTTTACGTTCTTCTTATTACTATTCTTTAATTGGAAAAAGAGTAAGTCTGAGTTTATCATTCCGTTTGTAATTTCTACAACATCCATTTCCAACCCCATTAAGTATATATATTCTGACATTTTATGCATAACGAAGTCGTTTGAGCGATGTCCGTCTCTCTGTCCATGTCAGTGTTGAAATCAAGTCTGCCAAGGCCGCTCGAGCGATACGTTAGGTTATTTAAAATAAGGAATTTCATATTTTTTACCACGAAATGACTCAAAAATATACAGAAAAATAGCAGAAATGAAATAAAAAAGCGTTGCTACTATTTTCTGACATAAATGTGAAATATTTTCTTGTACATTGAGTAGGATCTTGTATTTCTTAATAAGTATTTGGGAAGAGCAACTAATATTTCTTTTCATATTTTTTTGGTTACGTCTTTTTGGTCAAACATTTGTCTAATCTGACCGTAACTTTACTCTCGTGCAAAATCAATAAAACGGTTCGTAACAACATTATTTACAAGAGTTAAATGCAATCTTTTTATAAAATTCTTCTTATATTACTCCCAGACGATTAACTCTTATAACAATCGTCAAAGCAGCTCGCGAAAGCATAATTAAAAAAAAATACAAATTTAATGTACAATCGTCCGAACGATTAAAAAAAAAAAGAATCGTAAAACGAACGGGCTCGTCAAATAAACTTCCAAATACCAGCTAAGAATGAGTGAGCGAAACTTATCCATACACAATTTTCAACTAACATAATTGCAATAATTTTATACTAAAACGGCGTTGCCGGTGTACTGCTTTTGGCATTAAATTGAAATTAATTTTTTTTTAATTTTCAAAATAAAATCTTTTTTTGTGCTATTTGATTGATTATTGAGGGTCAAAGCACGTCCCGATGGCCATTTCGTTACCGCTAACTCTTCAGGAAACTTCTGACAAACATTTTAAATAAACAAAAAATGTGTGTCCAAACAATAAAGCAAAGACAAAAATCAAAGTTTATGCAAAAACAACAATAACCAACAGTAATTCTATTTTTCTTTCTCTACTGTATACGGCTGACTTTTTTTTCTTTTATACAGTTGAAAGAGGATGAAAAATAAAATATCATAAAACACTACTATAATTTATTGATATGCAAGTACACTTTGCAAATATTTAATTAAATAAAACAACGGAAATTTTTTAATATATTAATTAATTTTCAAAATAAAATTTTTTTCGTGCTAAAGTTTTGTTACTAAATCTATTCCAAAAGTCAGGCAAAATGATAGAATTTTTGTTCTACGAAATGATGGATGTTTTTATCTTCAGGGGTTGTCATTTGATGGTCATTGTTCTTGTAGGGTCATTGTCGATGTCATATTCTTATTCATACAGTGTTGTCAGAAGATTTGTGCATACAACGATGCCATCAAACATCACTTCCATTTTGAAATTTCTAAAAAAATTGAATCGAGGCGGTATTTAAAACAAAAAGCCTGTAAATTTTTTTAATATACAAATGTAATACATCAGTTGTTTTTGATAATAGTTATAAATACATAAATAAAAATAAAACATTAACAAAGTTGTGCTAACAAAATTGGATTTAACAAATATTTTCTGCTATTTAAAATTTTTAATCCCATGTGCAGAAAATCCCATGTGAATTTTTTAATAGTTAAAAAAATAAATCTATGCAAAATAATAATAAATTAATTATTGTTTTATAAGACTTGATCATATTGGATTTTTTTCATAAATTCGTGACTCTTTCTCTATTTTGTAAATTCGTTTGATACAGTCTTCGTTTCAGCAAGTCTCTATTATATTTTATAAATCGTTTTCTTGGTCTTCCCTAAATGGAATTTTGAAAGAACCCTTCTTTATAAAGCCATTCGTTAAAAGTGATTGAAAGGTAAAATTACAATTTGTCATTTTATAGAAAAATGTAATACAAATCTAGATTGTGTAGTAGTCATATTATTAATATAATTTGAATAAATATTTCTAATAAAAAAAAATCGAAATTGTCACATTAATATACAAATAACTATTGTATGTTCTACTGCACTCACATCCTGTCGATTTATTTAATTTGTATTTCATTACAATAAGATAGATATCGCATTCATAAATTGTGTGTCAACAAAATGACGTACAACAAACACTTTTGTCAATTTCATATTAAATTTAATATTTTCCAAAATAAACACAAAATATAATAACACTGTGTTATATTTAAAATTACTTCTTTATTTTTATACCTGTCACCACAAAAAGTGGATAAAGGGTATAACTTAGTTTGTCGTTCCATTTGTAATTATTACAATATCCGTTTCCGACCCCGTAAAGTGTATATATTCTGACTTCTTATGCATAGCGAAGTCGATTGAGCGATTGTCGTCTGTCCGTCCGTGTTAGTATTGAAATCATGTTTGCCGGGGCACTAGATCAGCCAGAGAAAACTCAAGTACGCCAATCGATTAAAAATAGTGTCGATAGAGGTGGTATTGGAAATCAGCATGATCGGTCCATATCATTTGAGGTAGCAGGCAAAACACCACGAATTCCTCTAAAATCTTCATATTATTTAGAACAATAAAGTAACTGCAATCAAAAAAAAAAAAAAAAAAAAGCAAATACATGGAGCGATAGAGGATTAAAAAATAAGAAAAAACAACAAGTGGAAAAATTTGGCGCACGCCCATATTTTCCGAGTTACGGTCCTCTGAACTTTTCAAATTTTTTCAATATCAACATGGATATCATTTTATGGCTTTTAAAGAGATCTTTAAGGAAATACTATTTTTTTTTTTTTTTGAAAAATGCTTAACCCATTAAGAGCCGATGTCATTTTCATGTAAAATTAAATATATGCAGTATCAAAATGTTTTTTTTTAATTACTTTTTTGATTGGACTTACTTCACTAAACTAGATTTACATAGATGGTGAAGGGTATATAAGATTTGGCCTAGCCTAATATAGCACTCTTACTTGTTCTGCCTAATTTAATTTTTTTTTTTCTAAAAACTAATTGTTCAATTATTTTCCATTTTGTAAAATCTTAAATATTTTCAGAAAATAGTTAAAATCTGGCTCAAGATTTTTTTCTATGAAATTATTTTGCAATGATCGTCATTGTTATAATTAATATTACGAAAATAAAATGTTTTTTTTTTTAAATTTATTTTTTTTTCTTTGCAGTTAAAGGACGTGAATGCAATACACATGATGACTGTGCAGCGATAGAAAGATCAAGTTGTGTAAAAGACCCAGATGATTTAAAGCTGCGTTGTTTATGCGGAGATGATACGCCACCAAACAATGGATTATGCGCAGATGTTTTGAAAGGTACGTCCTTGTTTCTTTTTTCTTACATTTTAAAAAGTTGAAATGTTAAAAATAAAATGGTGAAATTTTTATTTGCTTAATATTTGATTTACAAACGTTTTTAAGGTGTATGTAGTCTTATTATTTTTAAGACTTTGTTTATTTTGTTCTTAAATGGTTTTTTTTTTTATAAAAAACACTTTTTGCATTTTGTAGATGCATTTCTTATACTCAAAATAATTATCTAAAAAGGTTGAGTAAATTTTGTTTTGCTTTAAAAGAAAATTCAAAAAGTTTTTTCAAATAGTAAAATTTTTTACACTAAAGATGACGTAAAAATAAAAGGGAATAACTGATTTATTAAAAAAAAAACTATGGCGAAATCGTTTACTAACCGTCACTAGAAATGTCTAGCTCCATATGTACGAGGGCGGTTAGGAAACTTCTAAGCCTATCAATGATAGAGAATAGTTAGTTTTTCAAAAATATTTTTATTTTTTAATATAATCTCCTGAAACTTCAACACACTTAGCTTAACGCTTTTCTAGCAATTCTATCCCTTGATTAAAATAGTTTTCCTCAAGGTCTTTAAAATAGTGGTTTACGACTATAATTGCATCTGCGTTTGAGGTAAAACGCTTGCCAGCAAGGGTTTTTTTTAGATTTGGGAACAGGTAAAAGTCACTGGAAGCTAAATCAGGAGAATAAGTTGGGTGGTCAAGCAACTCGTACATTAATTCGTTGATTTTAGCCATTGTTAAAACAATCTTGTGCGCTGGTGCGTTGTCTTGAAGAAAAATTATTTTTTGTGCTGTAAGCCAGAACGTTTTTCTCAAATTTGTACATTTAATTGATCTAAAAGGTTGCAATAGTACTCTAAATTTATTTATTTAATGTTTTGCCCTTTTGCAGATAGTCAATCAATAAAATACTTTTGAAGTCCCAAAAAACCGTTGCCATGACCTTACCAGCCGATTGAATTGTTTTTGCATTCTTTGGGGCACTTCCTTCAGCTTTAATCCATTGTTTGGATTGTTTTTTTGTCTCTGGAGTATAGTGGTGGATCCATGTCTCATCAACAGTTATGAAACGACGCTTAAAATCCGTTTTATTTCGCTTAAAACGATTAAGCGATTTTTCCATTGTAAAATAATAGCGGATGCGTCTTTTGAACACCTGCATCTATATGAAGGAGTTGCCAGATCGAAACAAAATTTGACAAGTGTTCATAACAGAGATGGAAGTTTCCAAAACACTTAACTTTTTTCTGTTTATACCACGCTTTTTGTGTTAGTCAAATTTTTTATTTTATGAAATTTGTCATTCGACCAAAGATAAAAATTAATTAATTTGCTAATACTATGAAAAAAAAGCGTTAAAGTTTTAAAGTGTTTATTGATGTAAATTTGTGTTCGACAGGCCAAACATTTTTTATTTTTGTATATGGAAAATTTTTAACACTGTTTAAAGAACTCTATAATAAATATATAAAAATAAATTTTTCTAAATCTGATTTTTTAGAAAATTAGAGATGACACTCGTATGAAGATAACAAATTGTGTTTAACGTTATGTTATCCCTCTTTAATCTCTTTAACTTTTATCTTAAGAAATAAAATGAAATCTAAATAAATCGGATAATAGAATAATTCAGGAACAAGAATTTAACCGATTAACAGCAAATCAATTAAGTACCATAAATATGCGGTAGTGTATTCTTATGCATTTGCAATATAAGAAAAAACCCTCGTCAGTGTTTAATTTATAAAAAAAATAAAAAGTCCTTGCTGTTATTTATTTTATATTTTCATGCTTATCAAAAAGTTTTTTTTTATCACGGATTAATGTTATAAATTAACGAAGGCGAAAATTTATTTTTTTTCTTTCTTTTACTTTTTATTCATCAGCCCTGACCCTAACATTGTACAGGCTGTATGAAAATATAATTATTTTATTTAACTAGAAATTGAAAATAACAAAATGTATAGGGGTGTATCATAACATTTTGGGTAAAAGTCAGACAAATGATAAAAAAATATTCAAAAGTAAAAGAAACCTTTGAAATTGTATTACCAGACTTAAAGTGCCTTTAAAATATATTCTGACGTTTTTTAATAGTAATCAAATAAAGATGAGTAGTATAAAAATTTTAATATTTTCGGATAAGACATATTTGTAATATATATTTATAAGGATACAAGGGGAATTGAGATTGAACGTCGAAAGCCAACTTTCTGAGGCGAACAAATTTTTAATTTGCCTTAAGAAATATGGACACAAATACTAATTTAAATTTATTTCATATTAATGTGCATATAATGTTAGCGATATTTACTACAAAAAAAAATGTTATGTTTTATTTATTCGGTGCTCGCAACTGCTGTTTCTTACTTCAGGCGGGTAAAAACGTCTAAATTCTTAAAATATAAAAAGATATGGCAGGTTTCTTTTTCAGTAACTTAAAGGTATTAGATCTATTTTCGTAATATCAATTTAACACCACGAAATATGCTGTAAATAAAACTCTTGATTATTAAAAAATTATTTTTAGTTTGCAATAATAATTTTTAATAAACTATTTTCTGCTGTTTGAATTTTTTTTATTTCCAACAGGATTACGACACAAATGTGTCAGTAGCAATGATTGTGAAGATGGTCTGGTGTGTCAGTATGAAAATTCTAGTGGTACCATTGGTGTTGCCAAGTTTATTTCAACAAAAGCTAAAATTTGTTTATGTGATAATGAAAACGGTTATTTCGAAGATTTAGTACATGACATTTGTAGTGGCGGTAAGTATTTACAAATATAAAATATATGATCGTTAAAAAATAGTTAATATACGATTTAATTGTTAATCTTTTATTATAGCGGCAAATATTGTTTTATCACTCTTGACGGTCGTGATGCCATTTGTGGTTTATGCCAGCTTAAAAAGTTATTTCTAAAATATATTACAAAGCACAAATAATTTTTATTTTCCTTTGTTCTAGTTATTTTGTTATGTAGTAGTGTAGTGAAAGCACAATCTTTTTCTCATTTTTAAAAACAAAACAAAAAAAAAAAAAACAACACAAAAAAACAATCAAATACTTAATATAAGTTTTTACAGTTTTCTTTTGTTAATTTTTAATCATAAACACAAAAGTTTTAGCAAGAATTCGTGCATTCTTACAGATGTACTAAAATATTAAATATTTTTTTATTAGCTTGCATGTAAATTAAGTAGCAAATAAGTTAAACACTTCTACGTACAGAGATATTTGGCTCAAATAAAATTTAGAGATATCATTATTGAACCAACAAAAAATTGTCTGATTTAATTATTACCATTATTGCATTAAGGGTCTTCATTTTCATTTACATACATATGTGTATAAGAAATTGAATTCGGCAGTATGATGGATATTAATTTCAATCAATAGAAAAATATAACGAAAAAAAGACAGAGTATCTTTTTTATATTAGTTGCAAAGCAAATTTAATGCTAGGTACAAGGCAAATCAATTACCAGTTGTTAGCGATGGCGAGTTTATGGATTTTCGCCGTTAGTCTAACTGTCAAACTCCATACATAAAAAAGTTGTGTAACTGTTTAGTACATAGAGTTAATTCGCCTTGACTAATACTGCAGGTGATCGAAACAAACATTTAAACATTTTTCCGAATCCAAGGCGAATTAATTATAAGGTGTTAGCCATGGCGAAATAATACAGGTGAACGCACGGGCGAAATTTTTAATTCGTAGGAATATGCAAGAGAAGGTCGCTAAGTACAAGCATTCAAACCGATATTAATTAAAAATTAAAAAAAAGAGCACGGAGAAAAAAATTTTAGCCTTAATTTCTTGAAAAAATGCATTGCGGAAAATGTGTTCCAACTTAAAAAATCTGAATATTGCAATGAAATAAATTCGCATCCACTAGGGTTTGTTCTTGCACTGCGAAAAACTAACTGTTGGCGACTCACGTTACGTTATTTTGGCGGTTATGGCACGAGTAAATGTGTGAATAAAACGTTGTGTGAAACAGAAAAGAGTGTATGTGCCAAGAAGTGCACATACACTCAGCGAAATTATAAATTATCTTTTTTTTAGTAAATGAATGAAGAAGGGCACATTAACAAAAAAAAAAAAAACTTTTAGAACACGTTAACAATAATTTAATTATAAATGCATATTTGCATTCAATCAACATTACCACTTTTGTCATAAGTTAATTATTATGAAATACACTCGACACTTTATGATTTAATTTAAATATTCTAAAATATTGTATTTTTCTTATAGAAAATAAATAATAAATAAATAAAATGTAAAATTATATACAAAAAAATCTTGTAAAATAAACGTTTCATAACCTTAAATTTTTAAATAAAAGTCCGAAACCCAAACCCAAAATATAGCACAGTGATGTTTTTTAGTCAATAAAATTTAAGAAATAATTATATTAATCGTGTTTTAAATAGTTTTAAATTTCCTAAAAGCAGGCAACTTTTTAATCCAATATAATAAAAATACATAAAGGGACACAAGGAAGCTAAACTTTTGCATTTGAAATAAGAAAATAATGTAATTTTTTACACAAACTGTTTCTACATGAACTCAATTCTCTTCAGGGAGTTTACTTCTGTGGTATCGGACTCTATTTTGACGCAGAGGCAGTGTAAGTTTAGGTACGAGGTCGAGTAAGTATGTTTCTTAAAAGTCATATATAAACAAGAGTGCTATATTCGGCAATGGCCAATCTTAAATACCATTCACCATCTATGAAAATCTAGTTTAGTGAAGTAACTCCAATCAAAAAAGCAATTATTGGGGTAACAGAGAATTAAAAAATTTGGTACTTCATATATATAATTATGGATAAAAATATATCGGTTCCTAATGGGTTAAACATTTTTTTTTTAATTTTAATATTTCCTTAAAAGTTTTTTAATGATACCCATGTTAATATCTTAAAAAATATGGTGCACAATCACACTTTTCTATGAAAATCGCACTGCTCTATCAAAATTTAAGAGGCCCATAATTTGGAAAATATGGCCGTGCGCCAATTTTTTCACTTGATGTTTTTTCTTATTTTTTTAATTCTCTATCGCCATATAGTTTAGCTTTTTGGATCGGAATTACTTCACTAAACTAGATTTGTTTCAAATGGTATGCAAAAATTAGACGCTGGCGTGGTGTTTTGCCATGTGCCTAGAAGAATTGATTTTCAATAGCAAAATTTCTTAAACTGTCTTATCGACTGGCGTATTTAAATTTTCTCTTGGATACACCCTTTTTCGACCAGTGGTGAAAGACATACAAAAATAATAAAATAAAACTATCAAAATAAAAGTTTTTTATGTAAAAGAATTATAAATTATAGGTCACAAATTATCATATTTGAGTTGATTATCATCTCATGCCCTTAACTTTCTTCAGGAGTAAAAGGTCTGTAAATAAGTGCATAGGGTTGGAGTGCCTTGATTAGTTCGGTTTCAAATAGTACGGCAAAATGTTGCAACAGATTAAGCGTACTATGCGAGGTATTCCTGTATATATTTTACTTTAAACCTTATTAATGATAATTTTTCTTTTGAATAATGAATAACAATAGACTTATCAACAAATAATTAAAAATAAACAAATAAATTATGAGAGTTAATATATATGTGTCAAAATTAATTTTGCAAACGACACACACGTAACAGATATTTTCAATTTATACAGTTTTCTATTTTTTCCAAATGTAATGATAAGGAAACGGAAATATAAACTTTTCAATAAAAGGTCTTAAAAATTCAGTCTGATCACCAAAAAATGTGAATGTATATTAAAAATAATAAGTTAACAAGCCACTGTGCATTAAAAAATTTTTTTTTAGTGTTGACTTTGTATTCTTGCAGTGTCGAAGGTAATAATAAAATGGTTCATAATATTGTTACGAAAATAAGAATTGGCCACCCATGTTGTTGTTGTCCGTATGAGCGTGGTGAATAAGTTACCTCTACTAATAGTGTTTCTATAGAATATTACGAGTACCACAATTAGCTAACAAAAAGCTGAGCAACCTCAATGGCAGCGTTGGTAGAGGTGCTTGCTGCAAAACACAAGATCGTGATTTAGAGCCCACCTTCGGACATGCGTACAACGGAAAATAATAATTGTTATACTTCTCCCGAGAAGAAAAAGACAATTATTGTGGCAAGCCATGGGCAGATAATTTAGTGGAGACGTAACGTAAGAGTAAAAACTAGTTGTCAACACCACCTTTACAATTAAAAGCAAGAAGACTAGCGGTTATCGCAGGAAAGTGTAGCAGCATAACAACAGAGTATGGCAGACGAGTGTTGTGTAGAGCTGAAAAACAATCGATAGTACTATCGTTAATATCGTGGTTTTATTTTTGGCTGGCTATCCATCGACAGTATCGGATAGCGATAGTTTCCAGAATCAGCACTTAGAAAAATTTGATAGTAACGATAGTATCGACAGTTTTAAAAAAACTATCGGAACTATGCTATCGATAGTTTTAAGGTAAACTAATGAAACTATCGAATATGCCGTCTATCGATAGTTTTTCAGCTCCAGTGTTGTGGCTATTAGATAGAAGGGATGGACCATTGGCTTGGATTAAAGGAGTAGTGGAGTTGTCTGTGGATGCTTAAGGTTACTAAACAAGGCATCGAGTAGTTCATGTCTCGCCGGAGTAACACAGTAGTGTAGCGTGGATGGCATGCGTTTGTTTAGTAAATACGAGACCATAGGATTCACAAGACCGTAGGATCAACAAGTATAACCAGATAAAGCCACAAAATAAGAATACAGAATTTATAAAGAGCCACAGTGGTATTTTCAATCTAAAAGAATCCGTACGTTTGTCTTAAAAGGGAAAAACGTAACAATATTAAACATTTCAGTTTAGTTTTTCGAAATAGTTATTTTAGGCCAAATTGTAAAATTTCCGGTTTAAAAAGGAGGTCATGTTATCAGCAGTAGTATATTTTGTTCAAAATATATTTTAATGTATGTGTTTCAAACATGAGATGTCTTTTGTCTGCAGAGTTTTTTGAATAAAATTCTTGAACACAGCACGCGATTTAAAAAGAATAAATGTCAGGGCAAAATTCAAACAAACAACGAATTTGTATTTTTATGCTTTTTCTATATCAAGGTGTAATTAATCTGTGATTTAACATTAACGACGTCACAACAAAATGACAAATTACCAACAAGAAATATTTTTATTATTATTTTTTTTAAAAGTTTGCGGACAAAACTAAATCTAAGGGTCGCATGTTACTACAGTAAAGTTACAAAAACTTGTTCGTTTTTTAAACAATTAACTCTAAATGTCGTATAATGGTCTGGCCGTAAAAGTAAATGGTGTGAAATATAATTTCGTGACGTCATCCTTTTAGCGCCCATCGGACAACTAGGGTGAATGGCGTCATTAATTTTTAAAGTCCAACAGAGTTCTTGTTGTAAGATGGTGTTTGAATTAACAAAAACTACTTGTAATCATTCATTTTTCAGTCGCTTGTTAAAGCAAAAATAATAAAAAAAAACGCATCCAACATAGTGCTGGTCATTGTACTTGACATTTCTTCTTTTTACATTAACACAATTTGTAGCTTTTTTTTGTTTTTAAAAAGAAAACAGTTGTTTGAAATTTATTTTATAAAAATACAAAAAATTGGGGTATTCATGTAGACTTATTACACAAATTATTATTTCAAAATTACGGCTTCACTGAAAGTTTTATTAAAGCAAAATAATTTTTTTTATATTTCTTGTCTGCTCGCAAGTCTTTGAAACGAAATTGAGGTTAAGTTGAGCAGCAAGCGTTGATCGGCTTATTTGGGTACGTCTGGTGTTTCCTATGTAACACCTGCAGAAGAGAGTAAAAAGGATAATAGGTAAAGGAAGATAGAATGGCAATCTACGACCAATCGCTTTCCTATACAGTTCGCTACGCGGCTTCCACGGTATCTTTAATTCTTGCTGTGTGTCATCCACCCACTACTACCTAAAAAGGCACTTTCTCATCCCAGGTCCAGTCCTTGAGCAGACAATCAGGATAACGGGCAGCCAGTACATTACAGGACCAGAGCAGCTTAATCATTGTCTTCTTCTATTCTTCATTTTAACAGCTCCTGCAGTAATCGTTGCAATGAACTTCCATTCTTCTGACATTGGCAGCGACCAGCGTTCTTGGACATCCGCTAGAAATTTTATTGCAATTGGACTATCCTTAAAAAGATGAATATCCCTGCCAGCAATTTTAAACTACGACGCCAAATTTGCATTCCACTTTATAGCGGAAAATTCTGGCTGTAGAATGCTTCAATCATCTTGGAGTCTGGATATCAATAATTTTAAACCGACTTCAAAACAAGAAGAAGCTTATCAATTTGACTGGATTTTGCTTTTTTATGTTTGTGCCTGCAGAACTCAGTCATTTCTGAACTGAATTTGAAAATTTTTTGTAATTTGATAGATTATGCTTACGGATTGGTCCCGTTTAAAAAAAAATCATAATCTAAAAATTAAAGGGTGTCCCCATAGGTGACGTAAATTTACCTATATGGGCCTATCTTTTGAACCGTTTTAGACAAACGCTTAAAAATTGGACAGAATTTCGATTACTATGGCCAAACTTTCGAACCGCTACAGACAGACAGCTGAAATTTACAAAGAACCTGTATTGATAACTTCGCAATAATAACAAGTATAAAATTTTAATTTAGAAATTAAAGGGTTTCCCGATAGTTGATGTAATTTGATGTATGTGGCCGAATTTATGAACTGTTATAGACAGAACGCTGGAACTTAAAAGAGACCTGTATTGCTAACAGCCATACCTAAATAAAAGCAGAAAGCAGAACGTTTTCTTCCGCATAGCTTTTACGCTGAAATGCCATACCTAAACAAAAGCGGCAACGGTATGTCAAAATGATAAAAAACAGGGTTGTTAAAAACATTAAGGTTTAAGTCTAGTAAACGGACGCACCTCAAAAATGAAATAAAGTTGTCTACGGGGTGTATGAAAATCTGATGCAAAAAATTACTTTTCCTATGATTCCCATATTGTCTCATTCCGCCATAAATTACTCGATATGTGCCATATTTTACATACAAACGTTGGAGGCCCGTAACTCCGAAACTAAATGTCAGCCCCAAATTTTCACTTAAAATTTTACACCCGGACACAATTTTTTTCATTCTGAACTAGATTTTTTTCCAAAAATATATAAAACTTCCCTAAATATTTTAAAAAGAATAACAATTCAACAAATAGCAAAAAAAGGGTTTTGGTTTTGTTTATTTTTAAATATTTTTATTATTAAACGCATTGTCAAAATCGGATTTTCCAATTGCAAAGCGTTGCCGGCACGTTATTTCGCTATGCTTCATACAAAATCTACAGGCATGAGAACTTTTGACAGCAAAAAAATGCTTTCCGCCCTTGTTTAGGTATGACTGTAAGTCCGCCATAACAACAAGTTTAAATTTTGAATTTAGAAGTTAAAGGGTGTTCCCATAATTTATGTAATATGACCTATATGGCCGTATCTTTTCTTTTTTTCTTTTATCGGAGTGCAAAGCACCGATTAAAAAAAGGTTAACGGTAAGTCTCCGAATTTTGGCTACATACTTCAAAAAGGATTTGACAGCCCCGTGATTAATTAAGGCCTCTTTTGTAAAAAAAAAAAAACAATTTTATTATGACATTTTCCCCCTTTCCGGGAATTTATATGTTAAAACAAAAAAAATTTAAGTTTATTTCATTATTTGATTAAAAACTCTTAGCTACATTACTTCAAAATTTTGTAGGAATAGCCCGATCCGTTATGATATTTAATTTCTCAAAAAACCACCTTAACATTAATTTTTCAGTTTTTGAAAATAAAGCCCAAAAAATACAATATTATTAATGTAGATGTCATATGATTTCCTTTGATGCTACTTACATGCATATATTTAAGCTAGCTTCTTAAACCTGGCATCCTCGTGATTATGTTAGCTTATTTTTTTATATGTAAAAACCAAAAATGTGTATAAACACTTTTTGTACAAAACTTCTTGGTTTTAACATATAAAATGAGCAAACAAAATCATGAGGAGGCGGGGCCTACAATTTTTAAATAAAATCCAGTTTCAATAAGTGTGTGAAACTTTTTTGTTTTATAAAAATATTAAATACCTGCTGTAGTCTAGGTGGTAAGCACGTTGACTACAAATCTGGCTGCCCTGGGTTCAACCCTTCCGGCAGTCAAAAAATAAAAAATGTTTTTTTCTGTTTAATGGTATCAATACATAATCAGAGTTAACATAAAAGCATGCAGCATCCTTCGTCGGTACTTCTTCATAGCATATTCGCCGGCGAAGTAAAATAATTAATAAAATGGCTATATCTATCTCCTTTCACCACCTGTCTTCTCTCTCATCTATCCCTTTCCTAAAGAATGTAGCACGGTTGCAAAAACTAAGTAGGTATTAATGCCTGAAGTGCTACTTCTCTTTAAAAAAAAATATATATATATATATATTTCTACAACACCACTGTATGAATTTTGTAGGGAAAAAATAATAAGTGTAAACAAAATTTGACATCTAAAAAAATAAACAAGAAAGTCAACTGATCTACTGCCACTACCTAGTATATTAATCTGCCTCGGTTTGGAGATAGAATATAAGGGTGTCCCAATAGTTAATGCAATTTGATGTATGTGGCCATACTCTTAAACCGTTATATACAGACGAAATCTGTTTTGAGGTCGGGGGTGTTTTTTGTAAGAATTATTAATAATTGGCATTTGTAATAATAACTGTAAAGAAAAAATATGAAATTTTAAAGTTTAGTTAAAGTGAAACTGTAAAACGATGACGTGGGTACTGTTATGTAATTTCCTAAAGGGTTCGTGAACATAATTCAGTGCCCTTGAATTTCGTACTGAGTTATTCTACTATTTTAATTAATTTTATAAGTTTCCAACACTTAAACATATTTCTATTTCAGTTATTTGTTTCTTGATTCAAAATAAAAATAAAAAAAGGATGTCGTGTATTTGTCAATATTTTGTTCATTCCACAGATCGAATTGAAGCTGAAAATCCCAGCAATGTTAACAAAGATGGCATAGTAATGGAAAATACTGATCAGAGGTATAAAAAATTAAAAATATCAAATCATCCGTATTTTTACAAACTGTAATTCTTTAGCTCTGATCCTTCATCAAGAACGGAAATTTCCGCAAGCGATTTAGCAACCGCCCGTGCAGAAAATTGGCTTTTAAATAAAAACCTTATAGAGGCACGAATAACTATCGAAAATCTTGAAAGTTTAGTAAAAACAATAATGGATAAACAGAACGCCATGCTGGCGGAATTGTACCATTTCAAACATTCGAATCAAGACTTGGAGGAGGAGTGTCGTTTGCAACGAGACTATCACGAAAAGGAACGAAATACCATGGTAAAGGAGTTACAAGATGTCAGAGAACTGCTACAACAGCGTTCAAAATTATTGGTAATATATTCTAAAAAAAATCTTATTTTCTGTTTATGTATCTTCTCGTGTTTGTATTTCTTTGCTGTCTGTAGGAAGAAACACTACAAAAGAATAATGAATTAATTAGTGAAGTTCAAGATGCGAATGAAAAGATTTATTCAATGGGCATGAAATATTTACGTTTAAAAAATGAACTCTCTTTTCATTCATCGGATCAATCTGACGCCAACGCTTCAACGGATGAAGAACAATCAGAATGATAGGATTTTCTATTATATTTTTCTTTCTAGCATTTATATTAATGTAAACATATTATTTAAATACCATTAGCAATATTTATTAATGTTAATAGAAATGTATTTTTATGATTTATTTTTTTATTCTTAAAATTGTTTTTTTTTTTTTATTACAAAAAAAAATTTAAAGGAATTTTCGTCCACATAGTTTTTACTCGTTTAGAAGAACCAAAAACTGAGGTATATTCGCTACATCAGTGATCGAATCGACAATCATACGAAACCAAGTTATGTCATACGTTAATCGCATGAACTTAATGGCATTATGACATACGATCGCAAACGGATCGTAATCTTTTAATTGATTTACCATAGTTTTTAAAGTAATAAATTCTAGAGCTAGGGCTAGAGTATTCAGGTTGGTCAGTATTTTAAAATTCGTTGCGTGTAACGCTTGATTCAGGGACTGATGCTTCAACTAACAGTTCTTCAATTGGCAATAGTAGCTTGTCTTCATAAGGGCCTTCTCCAGTCTTCTTTTTGAAAATTAAAAAAACAGTTTTTTCGCTTGATATTTTTGTTTTCATGTATGAAAAAGTCATGAAAAAATGTTGCAGAAGTAGTACTCTGTTTTTACTGTGGAAAAACATATGAAATGTTTCTGGCAACATTTTATCAAAGCTGTGAAATAAAGCAAATAGGCATTATTTCATGTGGAATTTTTTAAACAACAGCTGATCGTATGTCTTTTACATACATTTTTAAAACAATTATACCACACTTTAAATGTCAAATATTCCACATGAAATATTCAATGTTTCTCAACAATTTTCACAAATTTGAACAGAGTACCAGGCTTTAAGCACAAAATTATAAATAAAAATTCTTTTCTCACAAAAAATATAAATTGTATTTTCTCTTGAATGGAGGTAGAAATCAGGTACCAGGTGTTGGTAGTGGCGCATTTATTATTTTCGCCGTTTCAGGAAATATCAAACTTCATATAAAAAAATTTTACGCTGATATTTTTTGTATGGAGTTTGACGACGGCAAGGCGAATTAATACAGGTGACCGCACGGCTCATGGCGAAATAATGGAGGTGGTCTCGATGGCGAATTTATCACTTTTGCCGTAAACGCTAAATGTCAAACTCCATACATAAAAAATGTGTATATATTTTTTTGTATGGTGTTTGACATTTCACGTTTGGGGCGAAAATTATGAATTCGCCATTGCGACCATCTAGTATATTTTCGCCATGGCATGGCTACAACAATCCAACAACACAATAAACAACAGGCAATTTGTTGCTACAAAATTATGTATGTTGTCAAAAAATATTGTAAGAAAATAAACAAAATAAAAAAAAATATATTTGATGAAAAAAGTGGTTGTAATTATCAGAATAAAAATTATAAAAATTAAGTTACACAAAAATAAAAATACAGGAAAAGTGACCAAAATTCTATTGTACCACTAGTTTGGCCAAATCACATGCATCGTTCCAATCTTGCACGTTGACCATTTGAAGACTAACATAATATTCCACAAAAAAAACCAAGAAATTATAAATGTGTTAACAATAATTTCACTATCTTTTAACGCATATTTTGATTATACACATCAGGAACTGCAAATACAGTTCCATGTTGTGGTAGTTTTCTCTAAGAATTTCAATAGTTACTTTGTTTTCTATTAGCAATCAAAAAAATTAAATTAAAAAAAATTTAACAAATTATTTTTTTTTTAAATTTTTTTGACAACTGCAATGTATACAGCTGATGGGCTTTTTCGCCCGTGCCAAAGTATATCTATATTAAGTAGTTGCAAGTCTACAACAAATACAACATTAGAACAACAACAGGCATTTTGTTTGTGTAAAATCATGTATTATGTCAAAAAAACAGTTCAGAGACGGTAAAGTGGCTAACATTTTATCATTTTTCTAACTAAAAAATTAATATGAATTTTTCTTAATTATTATAAAAAAAAGTAAGAGAATGACCTCTAAATGACTATATCAATGTAAATTTAAACAAAAATTCAATAAAAGGATGTTCAATGCAACTTGAGTTCGAAAAGTGTAATTTGAATATTTCGTTTACCATCCCTGATAGAACATAATAAAAATGAAAAGAAACATGTAAAAAAAAGCGCAATATAAAAATTGAAATAAATGTAAACAAATTTTGACACAATACATGATAAACACGCACACCAATAAAACTATCACCTGAACTCCTGCATGTACTTAATATAGATATACTTTGGCCCGTGCGTTCACCTGTATTATTTCGCCATGGACGACGGCAATGAATAAATTCGCCACTGCCACCACCTGGTACATGATTTCGGCATGGAGCTACCCTTCAGTATTTATATAAATTTTTTCGATTCTGATTGATTAAAAAAACGAATGAATAATGTTTATTTTCTGGCATGATACACATTCCGATCGAAATGGTTTTATTTTTTACATATGTGCGTAAGTACAAAAACGATTTGAAAACGATAAAAGGTGTGATGTTTTTTTTTTAGCGAATTCGATTCAGCGATGTCCGTGATGCCTCGGCAAAGTTGTTTCACAAAAAAGAAAAAAAAATATATCAATCGATCACATATAGTGTCGAAAGAGGTGCTATTGGAAATCACCATGATTGGTCAATGTCCTACAAGGCAGCAGAGTTACTTCACTAAACTAGATTTTCATAGATAGTGAAGGGTATATAAGATTCGGCATAGCCTAATATAGCACTCTTACTTATTTATTTATCATATTAGATGATGTTTACAATATACACAACCTTAAAGTAGATAGATGCGAAAAATGGTGGTGTAGATTGTAATGATTAAACAAATGCTCCTGTGTCTTGTTAAATTAACACATCATTTTTAAATAATATTTCTTTTTTTAACAATAAAAATACAAAAAAAAAAACAATAACTAATAAACCCGCGTTCGCGTCAAGTTCGACACTCTGTCGATACTATATCGTAGTGTTGTCTAGATTGATTCGCAGGATAAAAGCGAGTCTTACCGGAGTATCACAGACAAGAGTATAATAAAATTGTATACCCTGGTATTATTAAACAAGCGAAAAATATTGAAAATAGATATTGCTTTTTATAATCTTAATCTTTTATATTTGATAAATCTGAAAAAAGTAAAATAATTTAGGTACTAAATACTTAAGCATATTAAATTATTAACTAAAATGTACTCGTATTTATGTTTTTTCTTAAAGCTTTAATTTTTTAACTAAATTGTTAGGATTACTTATTATGGGTAAGTAAATTATATGTATTAAAAATAAATAAACATATATGTATATGTATATAATATGAACAATATTCTCGGATGTGACTTTATACACTTGATTGTTTTTATTATGTAATTACAATAAATATTGCTTGTTTTTGAAATGTTTCCATTAGGTGTCATTTTAACTAAGAGAAAAGTAAAAGGCTGTTTTGGTGCTTTAAATAAATTTTAATTGTAATGTGTTGAGTATATTCTACTTTAACTATAAGTATTATTAACAATTAAGAGCATTTTGTGATTGTAAGTTTCTAAAACTGTGTTATCATGGTTTTATTGCTGTTAGTCAGATTTTAAAAGAAATAGAAAAGAAATAAAAATGAACGGGGCAGTCCTGTACTCAATTATTTTTTTAACTTTAAAGCAGGGTACAAAAATAAACAAAACGAAAAAAAAAAAAATTAAAAAATAATAATGACAACAAACTTTATAAATTTTAAGAAAAAACGTTTCGGAAACGTTTGCTGATTTACTTGCTCGCACTATTAAAGACTACAATAGCGCTTAAAAATAAACACTTACAGCCTGTTTATAGAACACATCAGGAGCGAAACGAAACCGGATGGCATATGGACAAATACGTAATAATTAGCGTCCGTGTAACACGTTCCGGTTTTTTCGTGTAACTTACGTTGTGTTTCGTATAAATAAATGTTGTGTCAAATCGTAGTATTGCCAATGTATTAATTAAGATTTTTTGTTTACTTTTTTTCATATACAAACAAAAAGTTTTTGCCTTAAATGATGGTAACCCTGCTTCGGCGCTTAAAAAGAAACAGCTGAGGTAAATAAACAAAACAAAATTATCAAACAATTAAATAAATATTTTTATCTGCAAAGCAAAAAATTGTTAAAATAAAAAAGTTTAAACAATAGTTGTTAAAATAAACAATAATTTAAATGTATGTATAACACTAATAAATGTTTTTATAAGTGAAAGTATTATGACAGGCAGTTGCCCAACAATATTAACTCCTGACGAATGCGCGATACATAAACCAGAAACAATCGCTATTTGTTACGTTTTTTCAAAAATATGAATGTGTTTTCATCAGGTATGTCATATAACCCAATTCCAGGCGAAAATGGTTTCAATTCCGCAAATTGGTTATTCAAAAATGAGAAACGAAAATTTTACTCAGAATAAAACCACCTTAAAATTTCAATGTGGGATTGAATTTCTTAAATTTTTTTTTTGCGGTTTTATAATTTATTTTAATTTTGATTGGATTGTTTGTTACTTTGGTGTGACTAATGTTCCCATATTAAAATTAAAAAGTAAAGATTTGGCTTTTTTATGAATATACAAAACCGATTGGAATCTGCAGAAGATAAACAAATTCGTTTGGAATGGTTTGAATTTATTTTTTCTCACTCTACGATTAAGCATTAAGTGATCGTGATAGCTGCCGATGTATTCATATTCCAATTTAAGTTAACATCGGGTGAATAAATCAAGATTTGTGCATCGATTTTAATGAAACAAAATGGCTTAACCCTACGTCTTAACGAGCCATCAAATTGATAAAGACATGCACATAACGCCGGCAGAGCAACGGTATTAATTTTTTATGTTCTTGTATATTGCGAAAAAATGTCGATGTTCATGCTCTTTTTGAGCATAATTTTCTATTTGTCGTCAGAGTTGTTTCCATGTTTTTAACAAGAAAGAGAGTATTCGCATTGGTGATTAATAGATGGCGTTAATTCGAGGAATCATACCAAAAGTCATATTTGATGGCAAACATCATTGTTCTGAAAAATGTTCGGCCAATGATGGTTGCACATGAACGAAACATGAACATTGGGTGTCTACATTAGCCGAATTCATGTGCTACATGATTTTCGTACTAAATTGATGGCTCGTGGTAACGTACGGTTAGGAAGCATAACATACGTGAGTTGTTGCAAAAAACGGATATTTTTTTGCCCTTTAATATTCGTAATACATTTTTAAAAAGCATAAAAATAAAAGGTTTAATTGGACCAAAACTTTTTCGCTACAAGTTTCAGAAACTGACGATTAGATAAGAAAATTCATCCAATTCAAATAATAGCTTTTCAATTTATGATGAAATTTGTTAATGTGACCACTTTGTTATTTAAATCTGTACGTGATAAAGAAAATCTGAAAAAGGTTTTTTATTAAGCAAGTTAAGCCTTTCACATTTGTCCTACAGTTTAATTAAGAAAATAGGAATTTCTAAAATTATTTTCTCTCTCTTTCTATCGCCGACCTTAAAGATTTTTTTTGTTAAATGCAAAAGAACAGCAATAAAATTGAAATGGTCTGCTTAAAATCATTATTTGCACATTTCTTTGTAGTTTTGTTTAAGATTTACGGTTTTAATGTCATTCGCATGTATTTCTTCCACCGACCTCAATAAAAATTAATAATAGGCTTGTTTAATCGCGGCACTAGTGATGAGAAATGCTGAGCCAATCAATATAAATGTTATTATCTTAAGGGCACTTGGTCTATCGGAAGAATCTAGAAATGAAAAAAAAAAATTTTTTTTCCAAATTTTGGTTAAATTTTTAGAAAAATTGCGGCATTAAATTGATTTGCTTACTTTTGTTATTGGATGCAACACAGGACCGATGTTCATGATCACTTCTGTAACCGATTTTACATTGGCACACTGAATTACGGCACTCAACATGTTCTGTACCCTTTTTAACAAAACACTGACCAGCAGTCGTACACACTTCATTAAGAGCTTTAAAATTAATTAAAAAAAAAATAATAACAAAAATTATTTCAACTGGTTACTAAATTTAATGATGAACCCACAAACCTTTTGTGGTTTCACAACGACCATTCTGGAAATGTTGTTTATCGCTGCAGGAACATTTGTTATCAATACAAGAGGCCAACAAGGGTTTACATTGTTCGCTTTCAATGCACTCCTCCTCAATAGTCTCGGCTAAAGAAAAATAAAAATAATTTCATTATAGAAATACGACAGCTGTGGAAAAAATTTTGTTTTTTTATTGTACCTTCTTTAAGACACTCATCTTTAAAGTGTACGAAACCTTTGCGACACTGACAGGTTTTCGATTGATCTTGGGTGTCATTGGAAGCTGAGGTTGTGGCGCATAATGAATTATCCATCAAACAGTCATCATTATCCAAACAATCAGCACCAACACCTTTAGAAAAATAATGAAATTGATTAATTAATATAATTAAGTCCTCCAAGTGCAAGTTAGAACTCGTACAATTAAGAATTTGTCCAATTGTATGGGCCACCTTTAATTATTTGTTGCTAAAATATGGTTCAAAAGATAAGATAATATACATATTTCAAAATAAGATGTCTATTGAGACACCCTTGATGTTTTAACTTTATTTCATAGTTCTGCCTATGGCGGTTCAAAAGATAGGACAATTTGCGTCAAAATTATATATTATAGAAATTATGACTAGACACATACTTTGTGTAAATTTAGTCTGCCTGTGAAGGTTTTAAAGATAAGGCATTATACATTAGAATCAGATTATATTTTTTATACCTTTCATTATGGCGGACACACACTTTGAGTAAATTTCAAAAGTCTGCCTCTGCAAAGACAATAAATAAATATATTTACCCTTATTGCGAATGTCGACGTCGTTACAAGTGATGTCGACAACACACTCATTGTATTGCCGTTGTCAACATTGAGAGTAATTGAGAGTTATCGACAACAAATTTATATTAATGAAGGCAATATTACGCCGACGTTGACTAATATTGACTTTGTTTTTGTCAACAAAGTTTTTTGTGTCGACATGGTGAATTTTTGTTTCCATGTAAGACATTGTCTAAAATTTTAGTGCCATGTAAAAAAAGGTAAAAACTACAACTGTAAAGCAATTCGAGACCCTTGTTGCTGAGCTCAAGAAATACAAGTTTAGCAAAAGGGTTTCTAGGAAACTCAAACCCTCACAAGTTCAAACAAGAGTGGGAAGAAATAGCTTTAAAATTAAATTCTCGTGGACCCCCAGATGGAGAAGAGATGGTGCCTGTTGGCAAAAGGTATGGGTAAAGAAAAGTTTTAAACATGTGTATATG
Source organism: Gymnosoma rotundatum (assembly GCA_916610165.2). Classification (NCBI taxonomy): domain Eukaryota; kingdom Metazoa; phylum Arthropoda; class Insecta; order Diptera; family Tachinidae; genus Gymnosoma; species Gymnosoma rotundatum. The sequence goes on from OU744336.1 coordinate 24,592,067, forward strand.
TACATTTTATAGTTTTTTTTTTTTTTTGTATGTAGGGAGAGATTTCAGTTGATGAAATCGAAACGGAAAATGTTGCCAACGTGGACATTACAATTTTGGAGGATGAGGAAAACGTCCGTATAACTTCGGCAACTTCAATTTAAACTCAAGAGGAAACCATTTCTAATAGAAGAAAAGTGTACGCGAGGAATTGTTTTACAAGCAACGCCATGTACAAAGAAGCTTTTGATAAAATTTCTAATATCATGACAGAAATGAAAACTGCTTTGAAAGAAACTACTAGAATATAGATAAACTATGGGAGCGGTACCAGCGTAAACTTTCGGAAGTTGAGGAGAAAAAAATGAAGATGGAAAAGCATTACCAAAGAGAAGAAAAACTTTTTGAAACTGAAACTGAATTAAAGAAAGTAAGAGTGGAAATAAAAAAAAAAGAATTAGAAGTTCTTTATCACTGCTTCCACTTGATTAAAACATAAACAAATCTTTTTCACAAAAATTAAAAAAATAAATTTTAAGAACTGTCAAAATATATGGCGATGATATTTTTTTTTTAAATTATCAATAACATGTCGACGTCAACACATGCGCGAAAATTAATACCAACTGAGTGTCGAGTCAACGTCTGCGTCGACCAAATTTGGCTGTGGCTAAAAATTGATAACGACGTCGACTTTCGTAATAGAGCTGATTGTCTTTGGGCTGCGTCTGTTCAAAAGAAAATACAGTTTACGTAAAAATCAGTTCTTATATGGGGACACTCTTTAACTTTTTATTATATTTTTAATAATCGGGGTTGTCATGGAATCCAATTTTATTGGAATTGGATTTAAAACCGACAAAAAAATCGCGTTGGTGTCATGAAATCCAAGTTATCGGTTTTGTGTTCGAACTTGAAATTTTATCGGTTTTAGGTGTTATAGAATCCAATATTATCGTTCTTTTTATTGGAAGTAAAACAAGAGGTTAACAGCTGACGGAATTAATTAATTAATTGTTTTTATTTATTACAGTTAAATATTTTGCAAAAATGTAAGCAAATAAAAAAGTTAAAAGTAACATACGAGTGTTAAGCACATCGTGCAACACTGTTGATACAGTACTTCTACCAAAACTTATACTGGATTCCTTGCGAACAGACCTCTGATAAGATCCTTCAGCTAAAAATCGTAACGTGGCGGCTAACTGCAACACAGGTGGTATATTTGAACGTTTCAAATGTCCTTCAATAGTATCAAGAACTTCTCTCTTCTATATATATCATTCTATATATATCATCTTCCAAATCAATCAGCCCAATTATGAATATTCTCACGGAATTTCTTTCCCACGGAAAAAATTTTTCTCGAGATAAGATTCCTCCAATTATGAATTCCATGGGAATAAAATTATAAAAAAGTGGCATCATCGTAATTTGAAGCGAGTTTTTTTTGTTTATTTTCATATAATTTTTATTTTATAATTTAGAATACCTACTTTTTTCCCCCGGATTTTTTTCATTTTCCGCAGTCAATCAAAAGGGGAAAAATTTATAGTTGGAGAAAAGGGTAAAGTGAAAAAACTCGCACGGAATTTTTGTTTTAATTGGGCTGAATATTTTATACTTGTTGTTATTGCGGACTTACCAAGTGAGGTTCGTTACAAATTACAAGCGTCTGTCTGTAACTGTTAAAAAGTATGGCAATATACATCAAATTAAATGAAGTATTGGCGCACCCTTTAATTAATATTTCTTAATATTAATACTTGTTACTATAACGTCCATAGCAATCAACATTCTGTCCAATTTGCAAGCGTTTGTCTATAACGGTTCAAAAGATAGTAAATTTACATCAATCATGGGGCACCCTTTAATTTTTAGATTTACTTTTGTATAATTTTTTGTTTTTGGGAGGTAAAGTAATACGCAGTCATTTTACAATTCATAATACACGTAAACACAACTTTTAGAAATATTTTAGTACAATTTGGAAAATTTTGTAAAAAAATACACTTAAAATTGCAAACAAAAGAGCAAAAACAGAAAACAGCTGATTATTTCCAATCAAAACTAACAAAACCGACATGTTTTCATGACACCAAATGAATCCAATATCGGATTTCAAAAGCGATCATTTTCAAATCCGACTTGGATTTCATGACAACCCCGAATACTTTTTAGTAGATGCATTTTTTGTGTAAATTTCAAAGGTCTTCCCGTGGTTTGCAGGTTTAAAAAATAAGGGAAAATATGTCAAAATCAGTTTCCCTATGAGACACCTTATAGGTTTTAATAATCAATCATGTCACAAAACTCAATTCCGAACGAAAGTGGCTTGAATTCCGCAAATCGGTTCTTTAGAAAAAGAGACAAATTTATTCGGAATGAAAGCACTTTTAAATTTAAGTTTCTTAAATTTACGTTTATTATGTGTCCTCACTAAAATTAGACCTGTGATTTACTTTGATATGCGCAATATTGCCCCATAAAAAATTAAAGAGTGGATCTTCATCATTTTTTAGGAACAAACGAAATCGATCGGAATCTAATGAAGTTAAAACGAAATCGATCGGAATGGTTAATACGCCAATAAAACCATTTCGATAGAAATATGTGACATGCCTGAATATTTCTTTTTAGTTTTTATTATAGCCGACACGAACTTTGTGTTCATTTTAAAGGGCTGCCCGTGATGATTCAAAAGATACACCTATGTACACACAATTTTTCTTGGAGTCCCTGTTAATTTTCAATATTATGTTTTTATATTGATTGTTTTAGCGGGGTAAGCCTATAAAGGATCATAAGGTAAAGCTATAATCATATTTTATGGAGACAACCCCAGATATTAATTTTATGTTGTAAAAATTGTGAAAATATATCACACTCGATCAACATGAGGATATTAACTAAAAATTTTAAAATGTTTAGTAGAGGTGAAAAGTTATTTGTGTTTATATTTTAAGAATTTTTCACAGTATTTTAAGAATACATCATAGTAAGCAAATTCCGTTCGAAAATATAATTTCATTGTCTTACCTTTAAATCTGTGAAATGATGGCAACAAAACCCTTAAACAGTGTTAAGAGTAATTTTGTAATTTATAAAAAAATAGATTAATTTTACCTGGCAGACAGTCATCACCCTTCTTTATATAATTAGGCTTGCAGACGCAACTACGATTGGAACACATTGAATGTTGAACTTTACAACCATCATCGGTTTCACATCGAGAACCTAATCCAGTCTTATATGTACACATTTGCAAAAGCTGATCGTATTCGGCATACTCTTTACACGTACAACGTCTTGGTATTTGCGGATGACAATAAGCAGCACCAAACGGACTACATTGATTATCATTAGTACAGGATAAATGATATTGTATGGCTGTCGTCCATAAAAATATAAAATACATTAATTAAAAAAATATTTTTTAATTTAAGTTTAATTATTCACTTACGTTTACGACATCCTCTTAAATTACTGTCATAAAAGAAATTCTTTTGGCAAATACATTTTTTCGTTTCAGCATCGAATTGATGTTCACACTCATCTGAACTTTCTGCTATCTCCCCAAGTTCTAAAAAAAGACAAATATGTATATTTTTCTGTTTAAATTTCAAATTCAAATAATCAAACACTACAACTAATTGATTATTAATAAAGAGTTCTGAAGAAAAAGAGTTTATAGCAAGGCGAATTTATTTTACTAGTTAATTTTAATGCTTAGTTTTATTATGTGTAGAGTAGCTGTCAAAAGTGTATCATTTTATATTACAAAACAAGGCGAATTAATTTTATCAGGTGGTATCAAGGCGAATCAATTACCAGGTGGCAGCGTAGGCGAATTCATTAATTTTCGCCGTGTACACTACTGTCAAACTCCATATATAAAAAATCTGTTTACCATTTTTTTTATATGAAGTTTGACATTCGTTTCACCAGCAAAAAATAATAATTTTTCTAACGCTGCCACCTGATAATTGATTCGCCTTGGGTGGTATCGTTGCGTTGTCAATTTAGAAAACAAAGCTTATTGAAACGTTATTAAAAAGGGTAAGAAAAAAGTGCAGCAATTAATTATGTTTTAAAGTTTACCTTACAATTAATTGCCCGTTTTACTTTCTATTGTTTTATTGGCGTAGTAGTGCTGCCACCACTTATAAATTCGCCTTCTATAATACATTGTGCCATCACTTCACTGTTTAGTTAAAAAATTTGATTACTGTTAGACAGCATTTGAAAGCTGTTATGTTTTACAGAATTGATAACAATTAGGCGTATTTCACTTGTCACGTTTACATTACTGAGGGATCTAAATAGAAAATTGTTGACCACAGAACTGATATCCTTGACCCAATCTATCAACAGCCACCACTTGGATAAATCTATATCGTTATAATTTTGTTTGATTAGAAGAACGTAGGGTATAAGAATTTATCTTATGTCAGATATTCATGCTGCATTAGAGGCCCCTTTAAAGTAATGGCTCTCCAAATTAGAGCTTTTAATGAACTTGAGGCCCACAACAGACGGTCACACAGTGTAGCGAAAACAATATATACGAAATTCTAAAAAATACCAATTCAATTTAAGAAATATAAACCTTAGGCCGACTGTTCGCAAAACGTCTGCGCTTCACTGTGTCGCGATTTCATACAACGAGTAGCCAAAAGTAGAAGCATCTAGATTAAGAAAGTAAAACTTGTCACGAATTTTTTTTAGGAAAAGAAGTATTTGTGCGAAATTTCCAAAAAATCTAACAAGTGCCACGCCCATCTCCCACACAACCTAAATTAAAAAATTGTTAAAATTTAGAAATTAACGAACCGATTAGATTCAAATTTTGCATGTAAACATATTTAGTAATATTGTAACATTTTGCCAATTTTCGAAAAACCGGTCAAACGCCACGCCTACATTCTACACAACTAAAATTTAAAAATCGTCCATTACAAAAAGAATTCGGGCAATATCGGGCAGCTGAACTTTAAATATATTAAAATACAAACTTGAAGCTGCAAAAAAAAAATAAATTAAAAAAAGGGAACAGGAAGAGTCTTATTTTTACTGTCTATTATATTCTCCACGAAAGTTTACGGTTACTTTTTCTAACGGTATCTGACATATGATCAATATTTTTAAATACAAACAGTGTTGTTATTATAATAAGAAGTATAACTTACAACCCTAGGTCTGTCTGGGTACTTTTCCAGTAGCTAATACTCAGTAAATTTTTTTGGGAGAGTAAGACCAATTTTACTCTGTCGGCTGAAAATATATCAAAAAGTACGCAGACAGCATCCAGTAAAATCTTGCAAGAAAACAGCTGATCGGTGTGTAAACAATTGAAATAACAAATCAAAAGATTTACGCAAAACTAAATTGAAAACCGATCGCATAGGATTTTAAACAGTTGCCTCGATATCCGGAAATGTCTTCGAAATTCCTCTTCGCAGTAATTGGGCACTATTTCTTCCACATACAGCTTTGCACAACTTCTTTTTTTTGGCTTCATAAGAAAAGGCTTTAGACTGGAAAATATATCATTGCCTATGCATCTATTTTGTAGTATACTTAAAATTGTTTTGTTTATTATAATTTATTATAAACATTAAAATTCAACACAATTCTAACTATTTACCTCTGCCATTGTTAAATTTCAATTTTTATTTTTTTTCACAAAAATTATTTTATTCAAAAAGTAAATAAAAACAGATGTTCAAACTAGTTGCAAAATCTTGCAAGCAGAAATTTCTCCAGTAACATTTTGCAAGTTCTCTAATGGTCAACTGTCAAAAAATTCTCTTTTTGGCTCTCTCGCTGCAACAGATTTGGAGTACGCAGACAACATTTTGCAAGATTTTGCAACATTTTGCAGAAAATTATGCAAAATATGTGTACGCAGACAGACCTCCTGTTACAAATTTTGGTAGCCGTTACCTTCAAATACTTAAATTCTTAGTATTTTAACAGAAATCAAATTTTGTATAACAAAATTAATTTTGGCAATTTGCCATAAATTTCGTATAGTGTACACAAACCTTACTGCCATCCATAAATTAGGGCGTAAGATGCAAAGCAATGTAATTCGTAGATTTTGCGCTGGAATGATATCCCTAAATAAGAGCGTCAACTTTGCGTCTTTAACAGTAATGGTAACTCACTTTATTTTATAAAACTCGCTGTATAAGAATAAAGAAGAGATAAAACCACTAGATTGCCTTGAAAATAACTAAATTGTCATTACTTTTCAACCAAAACAAAACAAACCAACAACCAGCCAACTTCACTTCCTAACGCACTGTCAAAATTAGATATTCCAATTGTTAAGCGTTGACGCCGTGCTATTTAGGGATGCTTCATACATTTTGTATGTGCGTGAGAAATTTTGACAGATATCTTGCGCTTTACGCGCTAATTTAGGGATGGCAGTTAGTTTTGAAGCACTATAACTTTAAAATTTGTAAACTTTTTAAGAGGATATTTTAAATATCGTCTACCCAGAGTGTTTTAAAAATTAAATTAGAAAAAAAAACGTTCAAATTGTAACATTGACTTTAACCATTTTTGGCCACACTCGTAACACAGTGCGCTGGTGTTTTACTCGTATCTTTGTCATATCATGATATTCTTTACTCTCTTTCTTTGGAAATCTTTAACAGATTACTATTATTAAATTAGCTTGTACCCAGCGCTGCGCAGTATTTCAAACTTAAAATTAAAATTGATCTTTGTTCTTTTATTTCTTTTTGAAGTATGTCGATCTACTTACCAGCATAACATTTTCCATTTTTATTATAGTAACCAGGTCGACACAAGCAAACATTACTGGAGCATATGGAATGAGGAAGGCCAGTGCAGGGTAATCCATTATATGCGCACTGAAAACCATCTAAAATTAAAATTTAATCAAACATATTTCATAATTTTCTTTAATACACAATTTTAATGCGTTTCTTACATTGTTGACTCTCAATATCGTCATCAGTGTTCGACAAAGTTGATATAGTTTTCTCATCATCATTAGAACGAAATGCGGTTGGGCGAGTTCTTGGCCTTTGTTGTTGTAGTTGATGTCTTGAGGGTCTACGACTTCTGGAACTGTTCGATGCTGTTGACGTAAGTGTGCCAACATTTTTAACTTTTGGTGTTAACTCCTTCAATTCAAAACCATCGCTACTAGTCTGTATGGCGATTTCGCGACTTTTTTCCTTAGGAGCTGATGATGAAATATGTTCTTGTTTTGCTTCCGTATTTAAATCTACATCATCTGTATCGCTTAAAATGTTGTTATTATTGTTAACAATGTTAAAATTGTTACTTAATGTACTGCTCAGACCATTAACTAATTTCGTCACTATATTAAAATCACTTTCGCTGGGCGAAAATTCTGAAAGGTTCGAAGTGGTTTCGGTTGGCGTGGAAGTTTGTTTTTTTGTTTTTATTCTTGTGTTTTTATTATTATTGCTATTGTTATTATAAATACTATTTATATTGTTGTTATTTTTGTTGTTGTTACCATTAATATTCGTTTCAGTAGTGTTATTATTTATAACGTTAGATTTAATTTCGTTAACGATTTGACATTTAAGACTTTTACATTTCACATTTTCGCCCAATTCATCACAGTCAGTGTCAACGACACAAGAATCACCAATTTCTGCAAGAAGAAAAGGCAAAAGGAAGTCTAATAATATACGTACCGTAAAAGAAGTTGAATAGAAAAACTTTGTATTCACAAAGCAACTGATTTTTTTAGTTTAATTTAATAGAGAAATAGTTTTAATTAATTAAGTTTGCAGAACTGTTGGCCGATAGGTAAAAATCGTTTGTTTGGTTGGCTTTACTGTTTCGTAAATATAAATTTTTATTTGTATATATTTTGAAATTAAAATATCAATAACTCCAATTTAAGAAATAATACTCCATGGCGAAATAATACTAGGTGGCCGCAATGGCGAATTCATTCATTTTCGTCGCAAACGTTAAATGTCAAACACCAAGGGGAATCAATTATAAAGTGGTTTTCGCCGGTAGCCTAACTGTCAAACTACATATAGAAAAAAATCTGTATACTATTTCTTTATACAAAGTTTGACACATCACCTTATAATTTATTCGCCTTGATCAAACACCATATAAAAAAATTATACATAATTTTTTATAAATGGAGTTTGACATTTAGCGTTGGCGGCAAAAGTTACGAATTAGCCATCGAGACCACCTGAATTATTTCGCCATGTAATTATCAATGAATGAAGTTTTAAAAAAGTGTAGTTAAAAACTAAATAACTTACCCATCGATTTACGTCGGCATATGTTGCCATGTCTTTGATAATATCCATTGGCACATGTACAAATATTTTCCTTACATTGGACCGAGCCACGATCATAACCAAAATAACAATCTAAGTCCGTATAACAATGCTGATAAAGACCATTTAATGTCCGACAATGTCCACGCACATATGTTTCGCCATCGGCACAATCACAGACCCCCGATTTACACTTAGCTCCCGTTGGCATAAGATTGCATTGAACACTTTCTTCGCATTTGTCACCAATCAGTGACGTCTTCAGACATGTCGAAAAATTACTTGAAAAAACACTATCGAAATCGGTACAGCTGCATTGGCTAGACACCGATGAACATGATGAGTTTTTGGCCGTACAATGGTCATCGGTATCACATGGCCAGTGGATGGTGTCGGTGCCTAAAAAGAAATTAAATGTTGGTTTATTTTTTAAGTTAAAAATGTATGCGGAAATGAACAATTCAATTTTAATACAATTAAATTAATACACATTTTTTTTTATTATTTTGATGTAATAAATAATAAATTTGTAATAAGACTTAAATTTTTCTAATTTACATAACTTTTTGTTTTTTCTCTTGTTTTGGAATTTTAACATTTAATATTTCTTATCAGCAGTGTTTTCTAAAAATAAAAGTTTGGCCAGGTGTTTAATTGTTTATCTATACATATAATAAAACAGTAAAGGGGTCATTTCTGTACATGAAATATTTTTTGAACATCTTGATGTTGGTGTAGATTTAATCAATATGAAATACAAAACAACCATTTTTGGAATTTTTGTCTGTCTGTGTTCGCATTACGTAAAAACTACTAGAAAATTTTGTGAGGAGGTCCCTTATAACCTTGTATCCAATATAGAATACTTTTTTTTTTTTGTAAAAATAAGTCATTTCGTTAACAAAATAGTGATACAAATGTAGAAGCACCCAATTTTATCGGATAATGGTACTAAAACAGTTGTCAGCACATTTTATAGCACATTTTATTTTTGTAAAAGGAACATTTTCAACACTGTTTACGGAACTCTGGAATAAATATTAAAAGCACATACTTGTAAATTTGACTTTTAAGAAAATTGTAAATGACACGCAGACGAAGTCGTGGGCACTGCTAGTTATAATAATAAAATAAGATTATCAACAAAACGAATTTATGCACAGTTTGTTTTAACTAAATTCTTTTAAATGGTGACTAGTGGAAAACTTTTTTTATTTAACTTTCCAACAAAACGTTGCCCCAACAAAAAATATTATTGCTTAATATTAAGACAAATGTTTGTATGCATGTGTACTAAGTCCTCGGTTTCTACAATAATTATACAAATGTTGCTAGTAATTTGAGTGTAAACATTTATTACAACATGAACGGAATTTTTTCATGTTTATTGAGTGTTGTTGTAGTAGGGAAATGAAGCTATATAAAACAATTACTCCCATTTTTGTTCTATATATTTTTTGCTTTTTTTATTTAAATTGACTTTTTCATTTTAATTTAATTATTTTTTCGTTTAAAAAAGTTACAATAGTAACTTCTAACAGCATGTGTATAATCCACAAATTGCAATATGTTTATGTATCTTTATGAAATTTATTCAGCCCTTTCGAATACAATAAAAGAAAGAACGTATTTTTTTAATAACAGTAATAGATGCAGTTTTATATTTATTGTTAAAATTTAATAATTATATCACACAGTTAAAGTTTAAAGAAGATATTATGCTTCTGCTTCGAAAGCGAAAGTATTGCAAGAGTAGATCTTAAAACACCTCTAGCATAAAAATTAAACTCTAAAAGTTTGTTATAATTAATTACAAGCTATTAAATACTATCAGGAGAGGAATTCTTAATATTATCAAAGAAAAGTTTAAGCGATTTTTTTTCCAGACACGACATAACTTTTTCATTTTAATTTCACACTTGTCATAAAAATGTTTAACTACATTCAACTGATAAAATATATGTGAAAAGTAGTTTATTATTTGCGTAAAGAATGAACAAACCAAAGGAGTCTTCTATATTAGAAAAATCATACATAAATATGTTACAGAAATGGGCGACTAATGTTAACCTTTGCGTAACGTCACAGTTAACATCACTTAAATTTGACAACCTCTGAAAAAAAAAATATGTTTTAGATAAAATCACTATATTGACATTTCTCTATATATAAAAGCAATTCTGCACAAAAAAAAAATTATTATTATTTCTGAAGAAAAAATGCAGATTTAGATTAATAAAAATAACATTGATCATAAATAATACACCCTGATTCAATATATAATAATGAAAGACAACAACCATGTAATGATAATAAAATATATATTTTCTTAATAGTGTTAAAAGGTTGTTACAAAGCATAAATTTTTTCTTCCCTTGCAAAAAAATATAGTTCTAGGGATAAGAATCGCATCTGAATTTCATTATAAATTCTGTAACAATTAACCACACCGATGTTCAATACATTTAATTATTGGAAAGCTCCTAAAAGTATGCTTTAATTAAAAACAATCGGAATTGTTTTAATTCCGTATCAACAATTCCGATCGATTTTGTTTTACCTTCTTCAGATTCCGATCGATGTTGCTTACTTCTAAAAAATGCTTAATCTTCACCCTTTTATTTAAATGTGGCAATATGCGCACACTAAAGTAAACAACAAGGCTTATCTAAAAAAGGACATATAGTAAAAGTAAATTTAAATCTCGCAAATAACAAAATTTCAAAGAAACTAAATTTTACTTTGAAATTTAAAAGGGGTTTCATTCCGATAAATTTTTTCGTTTTCTTTAAAACCAATCTGCGGAATAAAAATCACTTTCGATCGGAATTTAATTCTGTAACATGCCTGTATATTTAATTTTCCATAAAAATATCATCGGCTCTTAATGGGTTAAACATTTTTAAAAAGTTTTAGTATTTTCTTAATATATTTTAAAAAATTTTAAAATTTCAGAGGCTCGTTACTCGGAAAATATGGTCGCGCGCCAATTTTTCCACTTGATATTTTTTTCTTAATTTTTAATTCTCTATTGTCCCATATATTTCTTCTTTTTATTGGAGTAACTTCAAAGTTAGATATATTATGGACAAATTAGAGGTAGACCTGGTGGTTTTTCCGCTGCGTCTAAGGTCATAAATCGGTCTTGCTGATTTCCAATTTCCTTCGACACTATGTCTGATCGATTGGCGTATTAAAATTTTTGCAAAGGCAAATTTGATTTCATCAGTAACACGGACGGACAGACGGACATTGCTCAATCAACTTCGCTATGCATAAGAACTCAGAATACTTAATGGGGTCGGAAATGGATATTGTAGAAATTACAAACGGAATGACAAACTTAGTTATACCCTTTTTCCACTTTTTGTAGTGTAGGGTATAAAAATAATAATAAAATAAAATATTATAAATAACGGACAATACGAGTATGTATGGTAACTTGTGTGACCTTTTTTTTAATGATTTATATATCAATGGTAGGAAAAAGTTTCTGAAATATATTTATTAATAATGTTTTAAACGTGTTGGTATAAAGAATTTAATATAAAAATCGTTGTTAACAAATTATACCGTAATAAGAAACAAAGTTCTTTGACACAAATATTAATTAATGAAACGTATTAAACTGAATGAAAATCAATTTTTCAACTGGAAAATTGTATTTAATGATGAAGCTTTTTTTTTTTGTTAACAGAATAACACTAATAACAATCTTTCTTTTTAATTTGACGTTCAAGTTAATTTGAACTTTTTCAATTATGACTATAATTTGTTTTCTTTAAAAGGTAATAAAACTAGAAATGATCGCTCGTGTTATTATTTTACAATACACTGCAATAGTAAATAACACATCTTTAATATTAAATGATAACAAATATAAATAATTTTATTTATGTTATTGTTATTTTAAGCCAAAATCATTGATAATGGTGTGGGTTAATATGATAAGTTAGTAAAATATTTATGTAAATATAAGTTCAGGGTCATCTGAAATTAATTTTATGTTAAAGATAAACGGTGTGTATTATTGTACTCTATAGACATTTGTTCAATCTAAACGGGTTTTTGAAAGGACATCGCTTCGCGAAAAGAACCTTTGGCTAACGCTGATCTTCAAAAATATCATTATACATACATATATATACTGTAGAAAGAAGGCAACATGCTCTTTCCCTAGTTTTTTATCTGACTATTATATTAAATTTACACTAATAAAGTAAAATTAGAAAATCACAGTTTTCTTATTTTTTCGGGTCCATAATTTAAAAATTTTTTTTTTCAAATTGGTGGTGCTCCATTCACAGTTTTTCTTTTCACAGGAAACACTCTTTTATCATACTAAAAAAAAGTCTAAAGAAATGGTGGGCAAATTATGGCGTTGCCAATACATTTTTATTTCTATACAAAAGTATATATTTGCTGTGTAATTGCTTCCCCGTATTTTTCCAACATTTTATTCTGCTGTGCGGAGCGAAGATAATGTCAGCAAATCAGCAAGTCGTTCACATCAGTTCATCTATTCAGCTGTTCTTGCATTATAAGTTTTGTAACTAATCAGACTTTATTTTTTGTATCCAATAAAGGTCTAGCTAGTCTACTATTTTAGTGGGTTTTTATTTTTGTTTTTCTCTAAAAACTTCTCAATGGTTCTGAAAATTTACTAAGTTATTCTACATGAACCGAAACAGTTTCTAAAGCTAAAATAAGAAACAGTTTGTTATATGTTTGTCCTTTATGCCAATTATGCAGTCGCAAGTGTCTAGAATGAAAATTGTAGCGCATGCCATTTTTACCATTCACCACAAAAAGTGGAAAAAGGTTATACTCGTATTAATGTAAGTTTATTATTCCGTGTGTAATTTTTACAATATCCATTTCCGACCCCACAAAGTATATAAAGGGTCATCCAAAAAACGCGCCTACATGTTTCTTTGAAATAAAACACAAATATTTGCAATTTTTTCAAGCTGTTTTTTTTTATTACAATTATAAGTGGAATAGAATATCCTTCAAATGTCCACCAGGACTGCGTCTGCAGACATCAATCCGAATATCGAAATTTTTAATGACTTTCCGACATGTTGCTGGTGTTATTTCACGAATTGCAACTTGAATGTTGTTCTTTAGATCATTAATTGTTTGAGGCTTGTTAGCATACACTCGACTTTTCAAAAAACCCCACAAAAAAAATCTAATGGTGTTAGATCACATGACCTTGGAGGCCAATTGAAATCTGCATTTCGTGAAATTACACGTTGAGGAAATTTTGATCGCAAAAGCGTAATGTTTTCTAGAGTTGTGTGACATGTAGCACCGTCTTGCTGGAAATAGACGTCAGACACATCAATATGATTCAACTGTGTCCAAAAAAGTCTCTTAACATTGATTGGTATCGCTCAGCATTCACAGTAAAAGCATTTCCAGCATCATCTTCGAAGAAAAATGGCCCAGTGATTCCATTTGCCCAAAATGCACACCAAACAGTAACCTTTTGTGGGTGTAGAGATTTTTCATGAATAACATGAGGATTTTTATCACCCCAGATACGACAATTTTGCCTATTGGCGAATCCATCCATCCATCCGTCTGTCCGTTCGTGATTTCACAAAATAATATCTCAATCGCTCAGATATAGTGTCGAAAGTGGTGCTATTGAAAATCAACATGATCGGTCCGGTCCGTGTGCTTCGAGGCAGCAGGGAAAACACCACGCTTACCTCTAATTTTTTTTGTCATTTAGGACAATAAAGTAACTCCAATAAAGAAAATAAAAATATAGGGCGATAGAGAATTAAAAAATAAGAAAAAAACATTAAGTGAAAAATATGGCGCTCACCCAATTTTTTCGAGTTACGGGAGTCTAAAATTTTCAAATTTCTTAAAATATCAATATGGGTATCATTTTAAAGCTTTTGAAAAGATCTTTAAAGAAAAACTAAACTTCTTTAAAAATGCTTAACCTACTAAAAGCCGATGTCACTTTTATGTAAAATTATATATATGCAGTACCAAAATTTTTTTATTTTTTAATTCTCTATCAACCCCAAGTTTGCTTTTTTGATTGGAGGTTCTACACTAAAGTAAATTTACATAGATGGTAAAGGGTATATAAAGTTCGGCATAGCCGAATATAGCACTTTTACTTAATTTTATCAAAATTTTAATTATTGCGCGTACAAAGGGCATTGTCTAATTTTTCCTCCTTCTTCAAAACACCACAAAAGCCAGATTAAAAATAAAACGGTTAAATTTAAAGTTTAGTTAAATTCATTTCTCATTGCTAAAGTGTTAACTCATTGAAACACTCCTAAACCTAAACTTTGTAAACTAATTGAGAATTATGAAGACAAATATAAAATATAAAAGTTTTGAAGAATTGCCAACAAAATAAGTAGTCATTTTATATTTCCTATAAATTTAATTTTATTTATTCATCGCAATTACAAATAATATTCCATTACCATTTAACGAACTTAACAACAATGACCTTCACCCTTGATAGTGAAACAGACGAAGGTCTTTGGCGGGAGTCAAAGATGCAGCCCCTTCACTAATGCACTAACACATAAACAACAATGGAATATTATTTTTTATTTTCTTTTAACGTGTTATTGGATTTAAAATAAAACTGTTTTTCTTTTTTATTAAACCCTGCAATTTAGTCCCAAAACTTTTTTTTTAATTCTTTTATTTGAAATAATATTTATTAGAACTGCAATAGGCACTTAATTAAAAATGCATACACATGTTTTTCAATAAAATTTATGATAATTAAGTTTTGAAAATTGTATTTATAATATTCGTATAACATTTGTTTTTGTTCTATTACTTTTATTGTTTTGGGAATTTTTGTATTGTTTTGTTTTTATTCTTGTAAATAATTTTTTACCTGTTACTAAAAAGTAAGCGACTGCTAGAACATTTAATACTTTCATACTTTTTGTTTTGAAAATATTTCTTTTTTATTTAAAATTAAGTTTTGCAAGTGACAACTTGAGTACAAAACGCTTACAACAAACGAATTTACAATTAAACTTTAACAGTGCTTGAATAACAATTGATTTTGACTGATTGAAAATGGGCGAGTTTTAATTGAAACTCTAGTGGCTTTTCTGAGCACTCGATTTCTAATCAAATCTTATCAACATCAAGAACGCCAATAATTTAATTATTATCTGAATATAGACGAAAGATTATACAAAATTAAGTTTTCGTTATGGTTTTATTCCACTTAATTTCTTATCATTATAGTATTTTATAAAATATAATTCAGTTCAGTTGGTTTTAAGGTGTTAAAGAAAAAATGTCCACAGAACTTCAAATACAGTTTATTAATTTACCAAAAATATTTATGTGTATTTTTATTTTCGTTGAACACCTGTTCAATTTCCCATCAAATAAAATAATAAAACAACAACAACAAAATAACAATAACAATAACAAACATACTGAATTATATGTCTTAAAATTATAACAACAAAAAAAATTATAAATAATTAACAAGTGGGCAAAAATGTTTAACAGGGAATTGATAAGGCTAGAATTTTAGTTTTTTGTTTTTTCAATGTTATGACAAATGACAAATACACGGCTTGGCACATCTAAAGGACGATGTTGCCAATAATATTTTATTTTTTGCCCATGATTCTTTTAATTTTGTATTGTACTTTTTGCGATGCTTTTTTTCTGCCCTGTAGTCCTCGTTATATTTGTTGCAACAATTTTTTGTTTTTAAATTTTGCGCTTTTAACAAACAACACCACAACACTCTATTACTTTGGCGAGACTTGAACTATTCGATGTCTTGTTTATCAAACTTCACCTTTGATCTGTGCAGCCATTCATGCTAAAATACGTTGCGGTATCGTTGGGACTCGAACTCTTGAACTCCTGTTTTTTTTAACCAGCACTTTTAATTGTCAAGCGTTATTTTGCAAGCGTCTTCACCAATTCACTTAACGGGTTGTTTAACCAGAATGCACGGTGTTAATTATGAGGTCATAGGTCAAATTTTTTTCCCAACTTAATTTTACATGTCTTTTTTTCAGTGTTCGACACATTGAACCGTGTTTTTAACGAAAATGGGCGTTTAAATCAAAATGCATTTCGTGTACTTTATATTTTTTTTTTTGGTCAGCATAAGCGACCAAGTGTGTCCACAGTCGGAAGAATTGTGTGCAAATTTTAAGCAATCCGATGAAAAGCCAGAAAAAGTTACTGTTTTGTATGGTTTAACGCTGCCGGTGTTATCGAACCGTAATTTTTTGAAAATGAGGTCATAAAGGCAGTTACCGTGATTCTCACGATACAATAACGAACTTTTTGTGGCCAGAATTTATGAACATGGACCTAGAAGATTTGTGATTCTAACAGAACGGTGCCTACGGCCACACAGCCAATGAAACAATGGCTTTTTTTCGCTAGAAAGTCTTTGCTTGCGTTATCTCACGTTATGGCGATGTTAATTAGCCGCCACGATCATGTGATTTGACGCAGTGTACTTCACTAAGCCAATAACAATTCAAGAGCTAAAGGATGAGATAATTTAACACATTAACTTCATTGAACCTCAATTATGTCAAATAACAATTGAAAATATGAACTATCGGATAAAGTATGCCACCGAATCCATAATGAGCATTTAGCTGATATTTTATTTCACATATAACTGCCTTAAATCATCCATCTTGCACAATAAAAAATATTAATTAATATTTATCTGAAACCTTTTTGTTTTATTTTCTAAACCAGACGGCGAAAGGTTTAATATACTGTTACATTAATTTTCTTTTCTGGCATATTATTTCATGTCATTGAAATTGCTTTTGGGATTTGAACTCATGACTGGTCTGTTTAACAACATGCAACTCTTAATAACCTGCAACCAACGCTGCTGCTTAACTAAAATTTTCTTTTTATGTTTATAAACGTTTTAAATTGCTGATCAAGCAGATACGAGGTGTGTTAAAAAAAAGAAACCTTATTTTTTTTTTACTATAAAATTATTCTTATATTTTTTTGTCGGCTTTTTTTTAAATTTTAGGGTTTTCGAGATTTTCAGATTTTTTTGGTTTTTCAGGTGCGCTCAGGTTATTCAACTATTTGACCAAAAATTGTGACCACTATTTTTTTTTTATTCAATCCTCCTTGACATGTTTTAGTAACGAATGACGATTTATAAGGAACGATTGTGATATCTTATCTTTTATATTAAACAACAAACATGTTTTGATTTCATAATTAAGTGGCTACGTCTTTTTGATCAAATATTTGACTAATCTGACCGTACCTATAGAAACGCAACATTTTTTAAATAAACACTAATGTTTAGATAATAATAACTGTATTTAACGTGAAATAAGCCGTTAGTTAAACTATTTAATAAGTACATAACCCCACTATTCAAAGAAAATTATAACTTTCTTGAAGTGGTAAGGCATACCTTATTGTTGACCATGATTACGAGTCCATATATTTAACAAACCAAAAAGTTTTTTAAATTAAAAAGCACGGGTGCTATTTATTAAATAAATTAATTTTTAAAAAAATATTGTGCTAATTCCTAAATATCCTGATTTGTATTATAAATATTGATTATCGAAAGTGAAAGCACGTCTCGATGGCCTTTTCGCTGCCGCTTACTTAGTTCGTCAGGAAACCGCTAACTACGGGTAGGTAAGCGGTAGCGAAATGGCCATCGAGAAGATCACAATTATTTTCTGATGGTTTTTCTAGGCTTAGAAAGTATTGCTTTTCAGTTATTTTGTTTATGACAGATAGAAACAAGTTTGCGAAACAAAATATTTAAATATTGACTTGCATGCCTGTGTGTCAAGTTTTTGTATTTATTACACATCGAGTCGTTGCTGCAAGGGTGTCATAACTCAAAAGTAAAAATTTTTGAATTAAACATACGGCAGGATTTTTCAGTGGCTTAGGTTCCTCTAAATTATTATATTTTTAACTGGGAAAATACTACGGATAAATATGTCACTACAAATGACGAGTATATCACAATTACATGGAATTAATTAAAAAATACAATTATATTATACACACCCTGCAGATAATATTGGGCTACGTGGTCCATTGTAACTGAAATGGACTAGCTACAACATGGTCTTATTTAATGCAGTCATGGACCATGTTATTTTCCAACAAGAGTTTGTTGTTAAACGACAAGAGTTCGCGTTTTGACGATTTTGTTGTGTTGCCAAGAGCTGCACAGTTCGTGCAGTTAGAACTACGTGCCATTTATTGTTTGTTTTCGTAAACAATTTCGTGTATGTACATTGTACAATATAAAGTAGTAAAATTAAAATTATTATAAAAGTATGTAACTAATAAAAAGAAATATGAACTGTAGTGCGCGACATAAACGGCGACTTGTAAAAATAGAAAAATTATTTAAAATTATTTAAAAAGACTATGAAGTGCAAGTGAAGCAATTGTGTGCATAAATAACTTTTCAGATTGCCAACACAAAATCCTCGGATACCGAAAGTTCCGTGTATCGGGATTTAGATGAGGGATACGGCAATAACTAATTAGATAGTATATTAGGGCAATGGCAGTTAAGAAGCAGAACTTCAAGGAAGAACATGAGAAAACTTTTGGCAATACTAAGAACTCGTGGTGTAGATGTGCCTCTATCTCCACTGACTCTTGTCGAAAATAATGAAGCACCACGAAACATAGTGACTGTGCAGCCCGGTCAATACGGGCATTTCGGTATTAAACAAAATTTGATGAAGGTGACACAGTTAATTTAAAACGCATCATAATGTGAATATGTTCTTTGATTTTTTTGTTTGTTGCAATCGAAAATGAAAGCTTTTATTAGTACAAACATATGTAAAGGTAATTTACTTTCTGTTTTGTAATACACTTTTCAAATAAAAAATATTTAAGTTAATAAATGTTTTTAATGGAGCAGTAGAATAGAGTAGCTTGGAAACTAGCCCTCCGGGTTGTTTCGTAGAGTAGTGACATGGAGTTGTTTTAAAACAAACCCTCTGGGGTGTTCCATAGTGTAGTGACATAGAGTACTTTTGAAACTACTTCCATGTTATGCAAAGCTGGGTTATAAAGTCCAGCCCTAGGACATTGTAATGTTAAATAGATCATCTCTATACAGCTGCATTACCTTTGGACTAGTCCTAGTCTCTTATGGAATATAAATTACATGCGGGTGTGGACTAGTTACGTTATCTTCAGGGAATCAACACACATACACACAAATCTACGTAAATAAAATCTTATAATTTAGACAAGTGTTAATTTGTTCGTATTGCCTTGTTAATGCACGCAATATATTTTATTATTTATTTTATTATTAACATTAATTTCTACAACAAAAAGTAAAGTTTTATGAAAACTCATGCTTTTTATTGTTTTTGTTAAAAACCTTCATTAGTTGCTGTGTGTTGACGTTTGCAGGAACCAACAATCAAACTTGTTTATATAAACCCATCAAACATTTAGTTATTTAGTTTAGTTATTTAGTTATTGTTTAAGCAGTGCAGTTTAGTTTTTTTTTAGCTGAGTTATGACTCAGTCCGTCCATGTTCGTTTCAAGTCTGCTTTGTTTGAAATAAAAGTCGTGTTATCTTAGGTTTAAGATAAATAAGGAATAGTTTCTTATGCAATTAAACTCTTAACAACTTATAAACTACTTAATCTACGAAGCCTTCGGGAATGAGTTGGCACTACAATACTGTAATGTAAACAGAAGAGCACATGCTGCGGTGTTGTTTTAAAACAACAAAGTCGCAAGAATGATGATAAGGTGTAGGGTTAGCTGGTTCTGAGGCCTTATTCTTTAATTCTCCTAAGCTAAAATTGCTTAAATGTTGAACTAATCCATGTTTATTTTCTCTAATTAATCGGTATCTGTAAGTCTATTTCAATAAATAAGAGGGGTTAAGTATAGGGTTATATGTTCCAATGTCGTATTTGTAGCAAAACACTGCTTTGTTAAAATTAAATAATTTTAGAGATGGCGATTTAGCTTAAGCAACTTACAGAATAAGGCTGCTGATTTCACTCTTACTGTGTTTTAAAGATTTTTTGTTTGCCAACAAATTACCCATTGTGTCAACTTCATCCGTCTTTACTTTGTTTTCGAGTGAATACTTTAAAGTATAACGTATGATGGATTCTATGTACCCCGGCCTTTAGTTCTTTTGTTGAATTTTTGTAGTCTAAACTCAAACCCTTCTGTTTGCTGGGAGTTGTGCTTTAAGCACACATTAACGTTATATGATATTCATACAACAAACAAAGAAAGGAAATACATTAACGTTAGTTTAAAAACGCTGATACCGTTAAACTTATTTTGTAAATCTACTTGAAACATATAATATTTGTTATAGAAATTATCTGATAATCTAGGAATAATTTCTTAAACGTCTGTACATAATTTAAAAAGAAATTTAAATAAAGAATGATGGAAAACATTAAACCTACGAGGCGTCGAGTTTGTATTTTTCAGCTTATGCCTTTTTGCTTTAAAATGTTTGAAAAACAATAGACATGATATCTCATCGCAAAAGCTACGTGGCAGTTTACGTTTAGCTTTAAGCGTTAATTCAGATTTAGTTGTTTCTTGTATTTAAAAAAATTCGCTTAGTTTTGCCACTCACAACAGGGTTGGTAAACGACATTTTAAAATTGTACCCACAGGATTCTTAAATTGCACTTTTTAGACTCAAATTGGACTTAAGATATTATAAACGAATTGATGTATTTATTCATTGAAATTAATAGGTAAATATGTATATTAAAATATTTTTTAATATTTGTCGGAAAGCTCTAAAATTCATTAGCAATTTTTAAGTTTTTTAAATACGTTTTAAGGACAAAAAAAACTTTGTTCTACTAAAAGTGTAAACAACAACAACTTGTTTTTAATAGTTAAAAGCATAATTGTGTTATAAACTAATGCAATGTATAAAAAACAAGTTTTTTAAAGTAAAAACAAGAGAATAAAAATTTGAAAATTCTAAATTGTACCACATGGCACTTTATAGGTTTCAATTATAGCAAAAAACGTACAATGGTATCAGCTTTGCCATCCCTGAGTCACAAGTCTTAACATACAAGTAAACGAACCATAGCGAAACAATACTAGGTGGTCACGAAGGCGAATTCATTAATTTTCGCCGTAAGCGCTAAATGTCAAACACCATATAAAAAGAATTACACATATTTTTTATATATAGAGGTTGACATTCACAGATTATAATACGGAATTAGAAATGACTATAGAAAAATTTTCTTAACATACGGTTATTTTTACATATCGATATTTTTAAGACAAATTTATTGCTCATTAAATGTTATATAAATATTAGCCAAGAAAATCACCAGTAATTCTATAAATCGCAAAAACGTTTAATAGTCGCCATATCAGACTCCATTGATAGAGACTCCTTGATTCAGTGATTTTCATTTTCCATTTGTTATGAAAAATTTACAAAAAAAAACATTGTGACTGATTTAGTAGTGTTACAATGCCAAGATATCACTGTTTATGTAACATAAGTGTGTCTGCCAACAAGAAAACAAAACAGCTCAAAAAAACTTAAAAAATTCGTCTAAGTTATAAAAAAATCTTTTGTTAACGATATTGCTTACGTCCACACTACTAAAATTTTCTTGGCAATAATTAATAATTTGCCATATTCATAAAAAAATAAAATAAGTTTGAAATATATTTTATGACAAAATTTTCATACAAATTTGTCCTAAAATACATTCTAAAACTATTTTAGTAATTATGAATACGGGTACAAATATTTCGTGATTATATCATAAAATATTTATATTTAAAGGAATGAAGCACAATTAAAGATATGTTTATTGATATTTTTTTGCACTCTTACCCTTTTTAAATCCGAATAAAATCTTGTTCTTCCGTAATCCTTATAAAGTGAAGTTGGTTTATTTAATTGATTACTTTTATTTCGCTTCTTAAAATATTTTATATATTTCCATATTGTAATAGTTTTGACTAAATGAATAAACTTTTTTCGATTTTTACTTTTTTAATTAAATTTTCATAAGAGTATTTTGAACTTTTCCTTTCCTTTGTTTTGAATAAATTATTTACACATTTCACTTAGATAAACAAATCGACTTGTGTATATTAAAATATAGTTTGTTGTAGTTAGCTAAAGTCTGTGTATAAAATTTACACTGGCGGTTAAAATGTTCGTTTTAAAATCAAATTTTTTCTCATTAAAACACAATTTCCTATCATTTATGATTTAGTATTAAACTTCTTTATAATTTTAAGTTTAATTATTATTTTAGAAATCGGTAAACTTTTTAATTTTAATAAAATTTATTTATATTTAAATTGATAATAGAACTTATAATGTAAAAAAAAAATTAGTTCTATAAATTTTAAATTCAACTCATCTGAACTTTTTACTTCATATTACTTTAATTTAGCTTTAACCAAATTAATGTCTATATATAATCACAATATATTATTAAAAAACATAATATGACTTGAATTAAAACAATTATATTTAGTTTTTAAAATTCTTTGCTTTCGCCTTTGATTGTATGCTAAAGTTCATCAATTTATTAATAAGTTATCGGTTCATTTTAAATTGTAAAAATATCATTTAATTCCTTGTGAAAAAAAATAAAAAAAAAAAGAAATCTTAAAAAAATATATAAAATTTTTTATCATATTACTGTCGTATCATACTTCAATTTGAACAAAAGGCAGCAATATGGTTGCAACAACAACAATATTATAACTTGACTACAGCTCAATTATAATACGCTGCTTCTAGATTATTATTATATAAACCATATAAATGTTAAAAGAAACCCCTGTAAATAATGCAACCTTGCTTATTGATAACTACGGCTTAAAAAAGCATGTCAATTATTTTTAAGTTATGAATGCCACAATCTTAAGACGCTAAAGAAAACAACAAACGTTACGAAGAATTTATTTTTTTTTTTATTTTAAGCGAAAGCTATTCTGACACCATGATGAGGTCGATAATTTCGCAATAAGAAATATTACACTAAAGTAAAGTGTTTAAAAAAAGATTATCTTGCTTGTTTTTTACCACATTTTTTTAAAATCGATACACTTCATTCGGAAGCTCTCTAAATTGATTAATCTTTACGTAAAGTAGTAATTAAAAATTTTTTCAAAATCGAATACTGTTGTTAAGGTTATTTTCTTTTTTTTTCTTTCTTCCTCCTTCATTCTTTTCTTCCACTTGCCCTCTTTGCACACGCAAATAAAAAACATATTGATATTTTCACAATAACTATAATATGTTCTTTGTAACATTTTAAAGTTACAGACAGCAAATTATAGTTGTTTTCAGCACGATTAACACGTTTTTGTTGATATTTAACCATTATATGGTTACTGTGCACAAAAAATATAACACGGTTGGTTTAACGTTAAAAAAAATTTAAACTACGACCAAAGTTTTAAAATTTATAAAAAATAATATAATATATTTAACCATAATAAAGTTTTATTAATCAGAGTATGATTCAAAGCAAAACAAAATAATGTTTGCGCTTGAAAATATTTTGTTCTAGGCCTTGACAGAATGCTATTCTATCTGTTTAGTAATTTTTTGTTAGCTGAAAGTTGAAATTGTTTTTATTGTTAGAGAAAATGAAAAAAAAATAAAAATTTATATACAAAATAAAATTAAAAATAAAAAACAAAATATTAAAACAAATAAATAATTATATTATATGTAATAAGAAAAAATTGTTTTTTTTATGAATTTATGTAACAAATCCATAATAATAATAATAATTCACATTTTTAACTATATTATGATGTTTTAATTAACCATTTAATATTTGTATTTTAACATAATTATTTTATTATTTTTAGATTTTACCATGCTATTGTTATGCTAAACAACAATATGGTGGCAAGACCAGCTTTATTATTATTAAATGTAACAATACTTTGTTTTGTGAACAACCATATAATACAACCATAATATGTTGCTCTTAAATTATGGTTACCTCAACCATATTTTTTCTTTGCGTGCAGGCAATACAAAAGAATCGAGTATATCTGAACCAACTGGACTGACTGCTTTCCTTTTCGATAGTTTTTTCGTACCATATTTTAATTGCTGAATAATGCAAATTGCTTGTTGTCTCTACTTCTTTATGTAAATTTTGTTGACAATAGATGTGAGAGATTAATTTGATTCCTGCATTAATGCAGAAGTGGCATAAATTCAATATTATTTACCTATGATTTCTTTAGCTATTTTTTTTCATGTGGAAGTGTTCGATGTCATTAGAAATTTAATCAACTAATCGATTATTTGAAATAAAATAAATAAACTAAATAAGCAACTTTCTCACAAAATCAGCCAGTCGTCTTTTGTAACTTATAAATTTTAGAACCCTACTTTCTTTCGTTTTCTTAAATTTTTCAATTTAAAATGCATGTGTAACTTTTTAAACACCAGTATAACTTAACACAATAAGTTCGCAACAGTTTATGCAAAAACAAAAAAATTTCATAAATAAGACAATGTCATAAATATAATATTTTTCGTCTATATAAAACTTTAGCAATACCATGATATTTTTTATATATAGGTACTTATGCACAGTTAACATGTTTCCATTTTTAAGCCATTTGCACGTTGAAGAAAAAAGTTTCTCTTTTTGTTTGTTTGTTTATTTATTTAAATGCATAAGTATTAACATTTTTTAACATGCTCGTATGAGTGTGGTAGAGATAAAATACCTTACTTCCGTTTCCTCTGGAATATTACTTTCTTTATTTTCTTACTTTATACACTAATACATGCACACACATTTACTGGCTACCTTACTCATGATTTCACACCGTTTCACACTTACGCTATATGTTCCCGCATGCATGTTAAGTTAGTGTTGTTATTGCTTTTATTTTATTTTATCATAGTATTCAATCGATACTCATTAAATTTTCCAAAAAATAAAAGAAATATCAAAAACACTCACACATTGTTTGAAACTTTTTTTTTAGAAAAAAAATTAAATTTGAATAATTTTATTTTTTTAGTTTAAATAAAACTTCATTATTCTTGTTAAAACTCGTATTGCTTTTAAGAAAAGAAACTTAAAGAATTAGTTAAAATATTGCCTTTATTTTAATTTTTATTATTAACCGATAAAACAATTGTATTTTTCTTAATTTAGCCGCGCTCACTTGAACCGTTTTATTTAAAAATGTTCATCCTTTTCGAAAAAGTCATTAAGAGCGACTGATATGTTGCCACACGAAATTCGTTGGACAACGGCTTTCTACCCTACAAACAGCGTTGCCGCTTTGGTCCAATCGGACCAAACTTGGTAGTTTTTCGTTTTTAAAAAACAGTTTGGTAGTTTGGTTGGTTTGTTGCATTTTTTTAAATTTTTGGTAGGTTTTCCTCCTGTAGCAAATTTTTAGCAATAGTAAATTTTTTACCTTAAAAATTCAGAACATAAAATAAAAAAATGTAACTTTGAATTAAATAAACAATAACCGTGAATAGTTTTCCCACTGTTTTCAAAAACTGTTTTAGGTGTAATAAAAAACATCTCTGCTTTTTTTCATAAAGATGATTAAAGCTATAACCATCTCTGATTTAAGAAACGCGAACAATATTATGAAATTGAAATTAACAATATTTTTGAGTGAAGTCTTATTTACAAGTGTTTGTATTAAAAAAATTAACAGACAAAATGGAAAAGTAAGTTAACTTTTTTAATTGTATATATGTACCTATTAACTACTTAAATATTTACTAATATTGCATGTAAAGAAACAGTCAAAAAAAATTTAGAACCGAATGGTTAAGCGAATTTGATTGGCTCCAGGAAAGGGATGGGTGTTCGTTCTACATATTATGCTCTAAAACTATTTTAAATCATAACATCCATCTTAAAAATCACCAAAAGAAAAATTTCCACCTCAACAATTACGAAAAAAACCAAGTGAGTATAACAGAGTTTATGTGCAAGAAACGCATTTTTAAATTTTTGGTAGGCTGTGAACGATTTTGGTAGAATTTTTGAAAATTATTGGTAGGAAGTCAATTTCTTGTGTGGCAACGCTGCCTACAAACCTACTTCGTTAAACTAACACTTCGTTAAAAAAACAAACACACACACACAAACCAAAGAAAAAAATTAATGGTGTTTCCCGCCCAAGTCATCCCCAAATGTAATCTATCTCTCAAACACTTATTTCGTGCGCTCGTTTTTTGGACTTTCAAAAATTTGTTTTGTAGCCTAAACATTGTTGTTATTGTTACTTTCATTTTTCATTTAATATCAAAATATCGTTTTCTAAACGAGTAAAATATTTGTTAATGGGTCAGCGAGTAAACAATAACAACAATATTATTTGTACTTTCGTGCATACAGTACAGGTACAACAATTTAAGCTGTTTGCATGTGCGTTCGTATGAATGTGTTAGTAAGTTATTCAACTGTACTTAGTGGAAATAAAGCAACAATTTCTAGCTATATTCTATTCATTCTAACCGGATTATTTGTTTGTTAATGGAAGGAAGAGTTTATTTTGTTTTCATTATTTTATTTTATAAAATTTTGTTGAGTACAAAGATGAGCAACCTTTAATATTTTATGTTGAAGGTAGACCAAAAATTCAGTTTTTTTTTCGTTTATAAAAATATTTGCTTAAAATAATACAAATTCCAAGGTATAACTGCGGAGTTCGAATAGTTATCGCTAAGATTGAACAAACCATTGTTTTTTTTATACCCTTCACTAAAAAAAGTGGAAAAAAGGTATATATAAGTTTATCATTTCGTGTGTAGTTTCTTAAATTTCCATTTCCGCCCCATAAAGTATATATATTCTGATTTCTTATGCATAGCAAAGTCGATTGAGCAATGTCCGTTTCGGCAAACTTAATTTCACAAAAAAAAAAAAAAAATAAATATGTCAATCGACCATATATAGTGTCGAAAGAGGTGCTATTGAAAATCAGCATCATCGGTTCATGTCCTTCGAGGCAACAGGCAAAACACCACACCTACCTCTAATTTGTTTATGTCATTTGGAATAATAAAGTAACTCCAATCAAAAAAATTAATATATGGAGCGATAGGGAATTAAAAAATAAGAAAAAAAATATCAAGTGAACAACATTGGTCCTCACCCATATTTTCCGAGTTACGGGGCTCTGAAATTTTCAAATTGTTTTGTAACATCAATATGGGTATCATTTTAAAGCTTTTGAAGAGGTCTTTAAGGAAATGCTAAAATCTTTTACAAATTCTTAACCCATTAATAGCCGATGGCATTTTTATGTATAATAATAGTTATGTAGTACCAATTTTTTTTTTTCAATTCTCTGTCACCACAACATTTGCTTTTTTGATTGAAGTTACTTCACTAAACTACATTTACATAGATGGTGAAGGGTTTATAAGATTTGGCATAGCCGAATATAGCACTCTTACTTGTTTTTCTTTAAACTAATTTTGTTGTTGTTAAAACTTCATTCCGTTGAAGGTACATACATAAGTATTTATTTAAATTATTTCTCGTCATTGTCTTATTCGTAAAGGGTAAGATTTTGGACGTCAAAATTTTTATTTCAAATAAAAGTATTAATTTTACACCTGCTTAAGCCGAACCCCGCCTGATAATTTATAAAGCAGCGGCTCTACATTATATCCGTTTACGTTCCCACATTGGCGGTTGAAAACTGTGTACATCACCTGAACCAGCTGTAAGGCAATTTTTATGGTTACATAAACATGTATATCTGTCCAAAACAAAAGCAAAACTTAGAAAACCTGTTAACAAATTCAATAATAACAGAAGTCTGTTACATTTGTCACTCTCTCTCATACTCTAATTCTCCTTTTCCTTTTGAACATTCTTAACAGAACAACAATTTAGAAGAAAACAACACAAAATTATTCGCATATGCTTTAACATAACAAGTTTATTAGGAATTTGTTGCGACTGTGTTTCCCATTATTGCTTTGTGTCATTATAATTATTATTATTATACACAGTGATGATCAAAAAATTTTTATCAATTTTTTATTTTTCAACCACATGACTGAGTTTCGAGTTTTCGGAAAAGGAAAGATTTTTTCTTGGAAGGTCTCTTTTTTGCTAAAAATTTAGAACATTTTTTTTATTTGTTTGTTGTACCCACACCTTGCTTCACTGCATCCACATATATGCCCAGTGTCAACTTTAATCTCTTCTGCTTCAGCTTTATTTGCTGCCATAAAATATATAATAATTAACACTATTGACTACTATTTAAATTACAAGTAATAATTTTAAACAGTAAACAATTATGGCAACAAAAACATGCATGAGCGAAAATTCATCTTTTGTTACTTCATCACTTTATAGTTTTAACTGCTTTTTTTTGGAAAAAAGCAGGTAGGAGCAGCAGAATTTTTTTAAGCTTTTAGCTGAGACTTCAAGCTTTAATTTGACATCTTAAATAGCGCTCCACAGAGATGCAGTCCACTGAAATTCATGAACATTGAAATTTTGATGTGGTTTATATTTTGTTCTACGAAATTTTTTATATGGCACTCATTCCAATTTTTTTTAATGCAAGTCTCATCTATGACAATTGTCATTTGCGAAAATGTACAACAAAATCAAATGATAAGTTTACTGTGGTTGCACCAAAAGATTGAATATACAGTAAATTTAAAGGCCACTTTTAACAAGCGCACATATATGTACTTCGAGCCAAACAACTAGTAAATATATTAGCCTAATATTACGGAATCAAAATATTCAGATATCTGACAACAAAATAACAAAAAATTATTCAAATCGGGGAAAATGAAAAAATGAATTTCGGCCACTCTTCAACCAATGTGCACCGTTGGGTGGGGTCTTTGGGAAACAGGAAACCAAAATATGAATATTAAGCTTTTCAAGCACAACAATAAATTTAACAAATCTGTCACACAAACTCAAAAAATTCAAAAACCAAAAAACAACAAATCCAAATATTTTAACATATACATTCTCATAAATTTTAATACTCAAAAAACATATTCAAGTTATTTTTAAAATTCCAAAAAAAAAAAAACAAAATATACAAAAAAAAACATTATAAAAATACACTGTCATAAATTTTCTTGATAAAAATGTTACAAAAAAAATTTGTATGCACTAAATGCCTTTAGCACTGCGCAATATTTTCAGTATCAGCCTCAAGGTTTATTCTTCTTGTTTAAATTATTTGTAACATCTCTAAAATGTACCGACGTTTATAACTATTGTCTATATTTAAAACTGATGATCTGGCACAATGGGAAGATAATGCAGTTTTTTGTGAATAATTAATGTTTCTATATTTTTGATCAGATTTATGTCCAGCTATTATAAATAAAATTAATTAATTATTAATTATTAATATTTTATTATTATGAAAAAAGAAAAATTATTTTTTTAATATAACAAAAACAGCAATTCACACAGAAAAAACTGGGAATCACAAATTGCCTACAATTTTTTTATCCAAAATATTGAATTATTTGATTAAAAATATAGTTGAATTGATAGTAAAACCAGTTGAAATCGTTCTTCTAAAAAAACAGGATAAATCAGATATAAGTGCATGTAATACAGCAATTAAGGATCGCATTTTACGATCTATCTACCTTAGATACTGTACATTGTAAACAACATCTAATTAACCAACCAATTTAATCTTTCTTTTTTTTAATACTTTGTCATATCAGTTACAATGTTTTGACCGCCACTGTGCCACTACCTGTATTGCAACTTAAAGGTACATTCTTAAGTAAATAATTATAATTGTGTTTGTTACAAAATAGTAAATTGTCAAAAATGGCTTTAGTTAAAACAGTTTGTATATGACAAGAGCAAGAAATAGTAAGAATGTCAAAAATGCGCGTCCTATTATTTACTGAACATAACCGTGAAAAATTATATCGAGATATACAGTTAAATTTTAAAATTTAATATTTAAAAATGAAGTGAAAATATATACATACAACCAGCTGATTTATTGAGTGATATTTGATAACGTAAACTTAAAACCTCAAAACGCAAAAACATCAAGCAGGATTCGCTGTTGTTGTTTAAAAATTTGATTTTTTATAGTTTAGTAACTTCGACCTACAAACCTTTCTTCTACTTTTAAGTCATGTAAATACTTCTTTTATTATTTTTGATTCGCTCTTAAGTTAGAACCAAACTACATTTATTTGTTTTTTCATATTTTGTATTTTCCTACGTTTTCGTTTCTAAATTGGGTCAATAGTCTACAATGGGGGGAAAAAACTAGTTGATATTTAACATAAAAGTACTTAAAATTTTATTGTTCCTTCCGTTTAACTTCTTAACAGTAGCGTTTCCCAAGATGTACCCTACACTAAACAGCTTTCATAGTGCACTAAGGCAACGACACATTTTTCAAGTTTCATCATGATTCTTAATAATTTTTAAGCTTTTTTTCTCACCCATTTCTTCTTTACTTTACTCTGGCAACGTTTTTAATTTAATTCTAAAAATCGCTTAATTTTTTAATGGTTAGCGGCAACTGGTTGCCAGATCACATTTAGCTGTTACTGCATCTTCTACACGTTTTCTTTTGTTCACAATTTAAACAGAATTTTTTACAACAGGCTTTTTCGGCCTTATTACTTGATACGCTTTAACGGGTTTTTTTTGTAGTACCACGATAAAGAGGGCATAAGGTGTATGATTTTCGCAATTGTTGAGCTTGTACCAATGCAAACGAAGGTGCTTCAGTTGAGTGTGTGCACTTTGACAACTGAAAGTCAAAACAAGCATATTAATTAAATATTTTGTCAATATTACTATGGATTAATAAATAAATAAATAAATTAAGCCTTATAACATTTCTTATAGGATTTTATATTTGACCCAAAAAGTCATATTGTTTTGTTTTTAATTTTCAAAGATTGATGATATTTTGATGGCAAATACATGCACTTCAGGTTTTGTTTTCTTTTAGTTGTTATCTACGCTACCTCGCTCCACACCACAATACGTTGAGACACCGAGGACATTCGAATTACTTGAAGTCTTGTTCTGCTTATTAACTAGGTCCTTTAACCAACTTAGCCTCAAAACTCATTCTCTGCTACGATTTTCTTGTTTCGTTATTCACTAGCCATCTCATTCGCTACTCTAATATACAATCGGCTTTATCAGCTCATCTACCGCGGCTACGCAAAACCCTGGAGACGATCGAACTGCAACAAGAAGAATGTTTCTTTACATTTAAGGCTCTGCTGGGTTTTGAACTTATGATCTATTTAACGAATATCCATCGAGACACCCCTATAAACGCAACCAGTGCGGCTGTTCAACAATTATTAGTTATGTTTTCTTTTTACTTTCTTTAAAACACACACACCAAACTTGTAAATTGTAAAATTAAATTTTTTTCTGCTCACAGCCCAAAATTTTTCGCGTTTTTGAGTTTCTGTTTGATAGAAAAGCATTCAGAAAATGAGATCTGATGATATTTTTTCTCTGCTAATTAACCTTGGTCTTGATATCTGCAGCGAGATTTATTCCCCTATTACGGTTTACAACTCAACTCGTTTGGTCATCTTAAAGACAACTCAATTTCAACTGCTTTTTGGTTAAAATTGTTACAGCGTTATCAGCTTAAAGTATTGAGGTTGTGTTCTGTTCTGTTTTCTTCTAATCGTATCTTTAGCCTGGTTGCCAGACGGTAGGTTTTGCAAGGTAGGCAGATTCGGTGCTGCCACAGTATCAAGTTTGACAGATCAAAGCCAAGCTCATATTCAAATTTGATAGCAAAAAAGTGTTTTATGTGTTTTTTTTCCTAATTAAAATTATTTTAAATGGATATTACTATTGATTTATTTTATGAAGAATAATCCATGTAGATGTTCTACGAATAAAGAGAAAAATTCGTGACGAGTACAATCCTCTTAAGGCAAAGTAGGACAAATAAATGACTTTATTAGTTAATTTCGACTGAGCAAAGAAGCTCTTTGCTATTTACTGGGTGCTAAAAAAGAAAATTTAAAGAAATCTAGGCGTGTGGCAGCTATACCACCGATAATGAAATTTTGTGCTACACTTAGATTTTTCCTGATTGGACCTACCAAAAGTGCAGTGCAGTGCAATTCCTCCCACAATTCTTTGGTTTTATTTTTGCTAGATCCAAATAGCGGTCGCAACATATCCCCAAGTTGTACTGTAAATACTCATCGTGCCAACAAGAGGTATAAGTACTCTAGGTCGCCTCGAGGAACTGACAAGAAATAAACTGCGGAATCTACAATCGCTGTGATACTGATTCAAAATTTTATTTTCAAAACCTCCTTAACAACGTTGAGTATGACATGCGTAGGGTGCTCGTACAAAACATGATTTTTTTTAATTTTATTTTAAATTCAAAAGTCCATTAAAGTTAACACAAAGAAAGCCACCAGTCATAATAAAAACATTTATCTGAGAAAAGTCAAACAAACAACTCAACTATGAAACCACACTGACA
Source organism: Gymnosoma rotundatum (assembly GCA_916610165.2). NCBI lineage: Eukaryota > Metazoa > Arthropoda > Insecta > Diptera > Tachinidae > Gymnosoma > Gymnosoma rotundatum. The sequence continues at coordinate 24,624,908 of OU744336.1, forward strand.
ACAATCACAAGGGGATACATACTGACCTCCATTAAAATAAAACTTACATCAAAACATCACAACACATAAAAAATAAAGGTAAAGGTAAATAAATTCATACATATGTACATACATGCATTTAGCTTCAACAATTATTTAGCCATAACAAATGTGGGGTAGAAAATAAATAGTGAAGAAATTCAAAACGACAAATTTTTTTTGTTAGGGAAATTAGAAATTGCAGTTTTTTTAATTAGAAATAATGAAGACTTTTTTCGAGTTGTAAGTGGTATATAATGGCCAATTATATTTTAAATTCTTTTGTAACAAAAAAAAATTCTAAAATATTCCCCTAAGTATTAAAGTTTTATAAAAATACTTCATTCGTAATTAAATCTCTCACCCTTTTTAGAGAACTCTTTTCAAAGTGACTGCAATATTGTTTATTATAAAATGCCACTAGTACAGATTGAAAAATTTGGAACTAAGATAGATAAAGTTAGTAAAAATACAAAAAAAAACAAGTAAGAGTGCTATACTCAGCTATGCCGAATCTTATATACCCTTCACCATCTGCGTAAATCTAGTTTAGTGAAATAACTCCAACCAAAAAAACTAATATTGGGGTGACAGAGAATTAAAAAATAAGAAAAAATTAAATGTCATCGGCTATCAATGGGTTAAGCATTTAAAAAAAAATTAGTATTTCCTTAAAGATCTCTTTAAAAGCTTTTATATGATACGCATATTGATTTTTTTTTTTAAATTTGAAAATTTCAGAGGCCCGCATTTCGGGAAATATGGATTAGCGCCAATTTTTTCACTTAATGTTTTTCTTTTTTGGTTTTTAATTCTATATCGCCCCATATATTTATTTTTTGATTGGAGTTACTTTATTGTTTCAAATAATATGGAAAAATTATGGGTAGGCGTGGTGTTTTGCCCGCTGCGTCTAACGACATGGACCGATCTTGCTAATTTCTAATAGCACCTCTTTCGAAACTATGTCGGATCGATTGGCGAATTTTATTTTTTCTTAAAATCAAGTTTGCCCTTACAAACTCTGCCTCGATTTTCATGAAAAAGTCATAATGAGTAACGAGGCTCATTTTCATTTGGATGAATATTTGAATAAAGAGTATAGTCAGTTCTGGGCAATGGAAAACCCTCAAATTGTTCATCAGACACCTTTGCATTCATTAGAAGTGACAGTCTGGTGTGCAGTTTGGTTAGAAGAAATCATTGGACCTTACTTCTTTAAAAATGAAAACGTCGTAACGGTAACTTTGAATGGGAAGCGATATCGTGATATGATTGAAAACTTTTTAATGCCACAACAGCATGCTTTGGACTGGATAAACATTTGTTATCAACAAGATGGTGCCACATCGCATACACCCAAGATTACAATCGAATTACTGCGAAAAGTATACCGTCCTGGCGGACACCCTGCATATATTGAAGAATAGCATATTTTATCTCTCACTTAAAATTTCATCAATAAATCATGACTTTTGAAGTAACTGTCAGAACTTGATTCCTATAGGAAATTTCGTTGTATGTGAATGCTCGATTACGTTAAAATTCGTTGACGCATATATTAGTCGAACTCATCATTGAGTATACTGTCCCTGTACAACTACTTGGTAGCGAAATTAATTATTTTTCTTTTCTCAAAAGCAACTACCATTTGATTGCAAAAACCCTAATAGCAAATTTCTCAAAAAAATTCGCCAGTGTTTCTTTAAAAGATGACATAAGTATTTCAAAAAATCTTTTTAGTTGTAAATTATCAGTAACTGTTACAAAATTTATAAAAACTTTTTAAATTTCCCTCGTTAAACAAAATATTAAATAAAAATTCTAAATGTAAAATGTATGAACTCAAAACACAAAGGATTTAAAAACGGGACATGTCTAAATAATATTTGAATTGTAACATTTTTAAACAAACGAAAAGTCTGTTATTTTCTTTGGTTTCTAAGTAAAGATTTGAATGTGTTGCATGTAAAGTATCTACAGGACAACTTTTCAATGATTACTGACATTTGGATGAATTATTTCCGAGGTTTTTGTGGACATTTCCATAGAGAATGTCTTTATGGATTTTTTGGTTTGTTGTATTGTTTTTGAACAGCTGTTATTATTTATTCATCATTTTTTATTATTTTTGCTTAGGACTGTAAAAAGTTCTACAAAGTAGCATATGTAAATGATCAGACAATAAAAACTAAATAATCTACATACATAAATATTTAAAATTAAGGAGAAATAATTTTATTCTCAAGGGAATTTATAATATATTTTTTTATCAAAGGTTATGAATATATTATTGCTGTTGTAAATATCAACAAAATATAAGTGTCAATTCTGTAACACTCGCTGACGAAGTAAAATTTTACAATGTGTTTCTCTCTCCTTATAAAATGGAAATTTTTATGAACAACAAAAAAAACGAATGAAAATTGACTTATTTTCGGCTTTTGGTTCATTTTTAATTTCTAAACATTTTTAGAAAGAAAAATTATTTACAAAGGTATGCCGACGTTTTCCAAAGAAAACAAGAAGAATTAGACTCTAGCAGAATGAAATGTAGCATTTTCTGGACCACCACATCAATCATCAGAATTCTTCGCATCTATTTACCTTATATATGTTATGTACGTCGTAAATATCATCTATTTTACCAACTAATAAATGTTAATTTGGTGAGACGAAGTCCACACACAACTTAAATCATTTCTTTGTCGTTCTGTTTGTAACTCGTCTTGTACATTTGTTGATGCTTTTGTACTAACCTTCGGATGGCCACAAAATGCAACTTTTTATTTTTGATTATTCATACTTATTTGCTCACAACATTATGGATGCTGTTTCAGTATCATATTGACTGTTATGAGTTAAAGAAAATAAGTCAAATCCTGGTTAGGAAAAAATTAAAAAAAAATCTAACAAAAAAAACTTCAATAATTTTTGAAATGTTGTTTTTATTCTTAATGTCTTTACATTCACTTCGTTGACGCGTATTACTAAAAAGATCCCATAGTCCATTAGATTTTGTGTTAAACGGTTAAGATTATAGAACGACTCGACACAGAGCATCTTTATGACTCTTAAGCTAGCTACAGACAACGCAACGTGTTTCTGAAATCTGTTGCATTTCATTACAGATTGCGTCGTCTGAATTCGTGTTTCAGGTTTCACTTCAGGTTGCAATCCAGGTTTCATTAACATCAAAATGTTTTGATATTTTCTGGTTGCATTGAAACAGACTGAATTGTTTGTATTGCTGTTTCATTATTTTATGTGTTTATTATATTTACAACAAGCAAGCTGTAAACATCTAAGTAATTAAGAAAGAACAAAATGGGATGTGAAAAGTGAGAAATATAAAAATAAAATTATAAAAGCAGCAGCATTTGAAAAATTAGTAATTGAATATAAAAATATTGATATAAACGCAAGCATTGAAAAATTTAAAAACAGGATTCATTTTTGCATCCTCTTTTCCGCTCGATATTAACGTTATGATATAAAATAACAGAACTGAGATTGCGTTTATGTTTCACTGTCGGTTTCAGTATTTATGTCAACGTCGCCGAAAAAGTTGAAACAGATTCAACTTTTACGGCGTTGCAACGCGTTGAGATTAACTGCTCTCATACAATTTCATACGATTCAACTTTATTTTTGACATTTGACGCCGTCAACGACGTCGACATTAACTCCAGGGGCAGAAACAAATTGCGTTGTCTGTACTCAGCATTAGCGGTGACAAGTAGCAAGTGCTCTTCATATAAAGTATTAAAACTAGAATTCGTCCTCTGTATCAGAACAGTACAATCAGTTTTCTTTCCTGCTTGTAGAGTATGTTCTGGAGAATAACTTTCAGCCTACGACTTAGTAAAAAATATAAATTTATTGAATGCAATTCATTTTTCTAAAAGCTCTTGATAGCAGGAATGTCATACAATCTGTAATGGTGATTTTGTGTCTGATAATTAGTTGCCATTCAATTCAGGAATCAGCAGCACGCATAAAGGATTTTTAACAGGTCGACAAATTTTTAACGATTGATCGAACAAATTTCTGAAGTTTATAAAGTTTTTAACGATTCAACAGACAAAAAAAAAGTTTAGATGTTAAACTTTCAAGGACCAATATGATCTTATACCATTTGTAAAATGGTAAGGAGATATTGAGGTATTTTCATCGCTTGGCTTATATTTCCTTGTGCAAAATTATAGGAAATACTTCACTCCATCTGATCTCCTAGCTTTCTATGTCACCTTTATCAGACCGAAAATGGAATACAACTCTTATTTATGAGTCGGTGCTTCAAAGACTATTTTGGAGTTACACGACCACGTGCAGGAGAGAGTAAAGAAGCTCACCGGTGACAGTAGGGCATACAGCTCTATTGGTTCAATGGAGAATTGACGCAATGTGTTGTGTGTCACTGTTTTATCGTTACTACAACGGAATGTGCTATTATGAAACCAGGGAACTTGTTTTCGAAAACCGTAATATCGTACGTGCAACGCTCTCTACATCAAGAGCGCATCCGTTTGTGGTCGATTGGCCAGTGAATCGCACTGCAGAGAAAATTCGTTTTTTAGCCGAACGGTTCGTATGTGGAATAAGCTCCCTGCAGAGGTCTTTCCTGTTACTATCAGTGTACTCCCTCTATCCCCCCACCCATAACCTAATTATCTGGTTCTGACCCTGAGCCCTAATTAAAAAAAATTTATTTTTCTTTTCTAATTTATTAAGCACTAGGTCAGTTTTATAAATAATAAAAATGTTTATTTATATTTTCAATATTTCGCCACACCTTTGGGTGGCATCATCAGGAAACAGGAAACAAAAAATTAGATTTTCTTTTTTTTAAAATAACAAAATTAAAATGAAATTATTTTTTCAAACAAAAACAGAAAAAACAAAAACCAAACGACAAAAAACTCAAATATTTAAAATTTACATTCTTATAAATTTAAAACTCAAAAAACATTCAACTCAAAAATTTTAAACATTTACATTCTTATAAAAATTTAAAAAACAGAAAAACATTTATGTGCTGTTTCCATATTACGGGCGATCAAGACGTCTAAAAAATTTGTATGAAAAGCACTCAGTTTTTTGAGTTATTTTCATATAAATTTTCTAGACGTGTTGATCGCCCGTAATATGGAAACAGCACATTAAATTATTTAAAAATTTTAAAAAACTTAATACAAATACATTAACATAACATCTCTTGTATTATTTGCTCTTCTAAACCTTAACTGTTTAAACAAACTATTTATCACTCTCATTGATACAGGGACGTTAATAATTCACAAAAAACTGCATTATCTTCCCATTGTGCCAGATTTGATCATAATCCTAACTTTGAAGATGCATCTGTTTTAAATATAGAAAATAATTATAAGCGTCGGTATATGTTAGAGATGTTACAAATAATTAAAATACCAGCAACAAAAAAAATAAACTTTAAGGCTGATACTGATAATGTTGCGCAATGTTATAGACATTTAGTGCATAAAAAATAATTAACGTTTGAGAGTATATGATTGCTTGTAACATTTCTATCGTGAAAGTTTATGTTAATGTATTTGTATTTGTATTAAGTTTTTTAAAATTTTTAAATAATTTAAATGTTTTTCTGTTTTTTAAATTTTTATAAGAATGTAAATGTTTAAAATTTTTGAGTTGAATGTTTTTTGAGTTTTAAATTTATAAGAATGTAAATTTTAAATATTTGAGTTTTTTGTCGTTTGGTTTTTGATTTTTCTGTTTTTGTTTGAAAAAATAATTTCATTTTAATTTTGTTATTTTAAAAAAAAGAAAATCTAATTTTTTGTTTCCTGTTTCCTGATGATGCCACCCAAAGGTGTGGCGAAATATTGAAAATATAAATAAACATTTTTATTATTTATAAAACTGACCTAGTGCTTAATAAATTAGAAAAGAAAAACTATTTAAAAAGGTCAAAAAAACATGTATATATAAAAAAAATTAATGAAAAACTAATTATTAACATAAAATATCCATAAAGCATTTAACATTGTTAAACAAACATATTTCTTAACATGCCCTCGGCGTCCATTCAAAAGAGACTCCACTGTATATACATATGTAAATAATTTTAAATTTTTTTCATGTATTTCCATTTAAAATTAACAACAACCATTTTAGGTAAGAACAGCATTATGGTTATTTTTTTCGATGCTAGCTTTAAAGGCGCATTGGATAGGAGAAAGGTCCACGAGATGGTCCGAGATTATCAGTTGCTGGATGCTTAGAACTCTCTGGTGTACACTTCAAAAAGTTATACTATGGTACTTTCCGAGGTCGTTAGAACTTCGATAATGCGTCTAGTTGGTATCATTACAGCAAACTTTATCATCGAATGTTTTCCGAATCGTATGGGTATCCCCAGTGGTGAGTACAGCAAAAGCGGTTACGAGGAAGAGCAGAAAAATGAAGTTAATTTGGGCAAACAGTTCCGAGACGTCGCTGGATAAGTTTTGTAAGCAGATACTTAAGTCTGTAAGGTGATGTGGGTTAAAATTATGCAGAGCTTCACTATAAATCAACCTGTTCCCTCCTCCTGCTTATACAGGCTGAATGTTGCAGTTGAAAATTTTGAAAGAAAGTAAACATTAAATGTAAATAATTATGTAGGTGCAAGTGGGGCTGGACAACTTGGTATTAACAAAACGCAAACAACAATTGAATTAAAACTATTCACAAACTCACACACACACTCTTTACCTTTAATAGCTTTGAATGTAAATGTATATTTTTTTTTTTTTTTTTGAAAAGGGATGAAAATAAATTGATATGTCATTTATATGAATAATATTATTAACGATAACGACCAAAATATGCTATAAATAAACTATAATATATTTATTTATTTAATTGGAACTTATGATAAATGAAAGTAAGTATCACTTCGTATATTTTATTTTCTGTTGTTGATGGAAAATTATTTACTTGTACAATGAACAAAACACTCAATAAATCAATATTTATGGAATTAATTTTAAATTTTCATTACAAAAAAAAAATATAAAAAATCCCTTTCGCGAAAATGTAAAATATGTACTAATAATTGACATACAGTGGGACATTTTGCCAAAAGTCTTTTGGCCATTGAAGAAAGAAAAAAATATTTTTTAATATACTGATTTAAAATAATTAAACTTTAATGAAAAAAAGAAGAGATAAATCAGAAACAAAAAATAAAAATAATTTCATCCGTTGGTTGTTGTTGTTTTAGTTTATTTAAAAATTTTAAGAGAATTTTCCTAAAGAGCTAAATAAACGGTAGCGAAATGGTAGTCGAGGCGTGCTTTCACCCTCAATAATCCATATCGGTGGATTTAATAATTGTGGTCAGAATAGTAATGCGATTTGTTTAAATAATATAAAAATTAATTTTCAAAAAAAAAAAAAAATTGTGCTATTTTTTTATATTATCCCGATTTATATTATAAAACACCGATATTGATTATTGAGAGTGAAAGCAAGACTCGATGGCCATTTTTCTACCGCTTACTGAGCTCGTTAGAAAACTTCTCACAAAAATTTTTAAATAAACTAAAAAATTTATTCCAAACAATATTGTAAAGACAAAAATCAAAGCTTAAGCAAAAACAACAATAACCAACAATGATTCTCTCTTTCTTTCTCTACTGTATGCATCTGACTTTAAGACTGTTTTTATTATATACCAACTCGAGGAACCTAATATATGAAGTCGTTTGACGAAAAACTTAATAATTCTATGCCAACAGCTAATACTAAAAAAATTGATTGTTAACTTTGCTGTGATATACATATGCACACATTGAATACATGAATCAATAAAACAAGATTGCGCATTGCGCAGGTCTTTTAGTTTGTTGTATAGAGTTCTCTCTCTTATGTGTGACGTAGGCATAGAATATTTTTTGTAAACAAACTTCATTTGTGTATGGAAAGTGCAACAGAATTAAAGTAAAAACGTTTCACCGTTATTAAAAATAAAAAATAAAAAAGAGGTAATCGAATTAGAGTATGATGATCTCGATGGTCTCGCAAGCTATATTTGCCACAAAAACAAAAATTATATATTTTAAATGTTGCAGTGGCACAAAACAAGGAAGGACTTATAAAGCCGACACCTGAAACTGAAAAATATTATAGAACTAAACCAAATATTTAAAAAAATGATAAAGACGGTCGTCTCTTAAAAAAAGTTTTTGTAAAAGATTTAACTAAACAGGCTCATCATATTAAATGTTATGAAAAAGTAAAAAGAGCTTTTTTTTAGATCACAATGTACTTTTAAATACGAAAACTAAATGCGGAGCTTAAAGACTACAGCATGACCAAAAAATAGAAGATTAAAAAAAATTAATATAAAATGAACTTATTTTTTAAACATTTTGCTTTTAATTTTATTTGGAAAATAAATTTATTTTACTTCATTTTCTTTACTTCAGTTATTAATGATTAATAATTATCATCATATATATTATATATATTATTATAATTAGAAATTGAAAAATTAATATTTTCATTGATAAAAATTATATTTTATATACAACTGCATGATTATACAGTGATTATATGTTTTTGTTCAAGTGTGGTAATACAGGTTCGCTTCTGCATGATAATGCAGTTCTACATAATACATTATGTATTAAAATCCATTCTGGCAATATCGCTATTTAGCGATGATCATGTCATTACCTCTAATATTGTATTCAAAGAAGTATTATAAAAGCTTTTAAACATATGTATGTATGTAAATATGTATTGTAGCAGTCCTGTATTATTTTATTAAGATATTTGTGTTAATAAAGGCCTCGTTATGCGAACGTTGATGTAAGAAAAACTTAACGTATTTTAACGTACGGTCGTTTATGTACTTATAGAAACTTTACAAACGTGACGCATGTCAATAAAATAAACAAAAACAAACATTTTGCAGCACAATTTGTTTGTAATTTTAATTTCAAAAGCCCGAAAAGAATTGAGGATTTATTTGCTGATGTCCATAAAATAACTACAATTGTTTTGCAAAAAAAAACTATAAAGCCAAAATCAAGGCAGATTTATTTTACTAGGTAATAGCGGCTCTACAACAAATACAACATTGACAAAAACAACATGCATTTTTATTGTTGTTTTGTGGGTTGGAAACGTCAAAAACACAAAGAAAAATAAAAGATAATCGCTCTCAATACACATGCTTGCTTTGTCTGGCAAACGCTTGTTGTTAGTGTTTTTTTTTTGAAATTCGTAAACAAACAAAGGAAAATACAAAAACTTTTGACATTTCCAACTACAAACCAGCTGGGCGGACGACACTACCTAGTAAAATAAATCTGCCTTGGCCAAAATATTAAATTACAAAACCTAACACAATTTTCAATTTGCTGCAGCTGTTCACAACATTGTTGAGATTTGTGGCATAGTTACGGGCACTGTTCCGTACTTGTAAATTTAGAAAAAGTACTAATTTCGCTTCGAAAGATATTTTACATTGCAATATGTGCAATGTATTGACAAATTTAATTATCTGTTTTAAAAAATATTATTATGTATTTAATGCAACTATTTATTTATTATACTTTTATTAAGCAAAATAATAAAAACTGATGAATAATACAATTATTGTCAATACTTCAAAAGTACCTAAAACGGGCAAATGTGCCGCAATGGTACTTATCACATATAATTCCAGCACTATCTTACGAATGTCACGTAACAATGCCGTCAAAACCTAATTTATACAGGTTGAAGCGTTCCGGAAACGTGACAGTTAATTTCGGTAAGCGTTTGCATTGTTTTAGTGTATTTAAAAACAAACGGCCGTTAGGTTAGCTTACGTGGACGTTCGCATAATTGTACTTTAACATTTTCAAAAAACATACAATATTTTTATTTTACTTTGATTTTAACATTATTTTATAGTATTAAATAACTTTATAAAACTCATGTTAATAACGTATTAAAAGTTACATATATAATTATATTAACGTTATATTATATTAACATTAAATTTCTGAACATCATTATTTTAAATTTAACATAAACGTAGTAGGCATAGCAAAACAACTGCTCTCAATGTATGCATAGTTAACATTGTTTTTGTAACGTTCGTGTATTATTATACTAGACAACTTGTGTGCTTTTACTAGATCGTACGTAAGCTCAATGTAAATCTAAATTTATTCATTCTTGATGCAGCAGCCAAACAATAAAGATCAAAGTTAAAGTAAATTTTATTTCACAAAGTAAGAAAATAACTAAATAATTACTAACTGCCATCTCTAAATTAGCGCGTAAGACGCAAAGCAATGTAATTCATAGCTTTTGCGCTGAAATGTTATCCCTAAATAACAGCGTTAACTTCGTGTCGTTAAAAGTAATGTTAACTCATTTTATTTCATAAAACCCACTGTATAAGAATAAAGAAGAGATAAAACCGCTAGATTGCCTTGAAAATTACTAAATTGTCACTACTTTTCAACCATAACAAAACAAACCAACAAACAGCAAACTTCACTTCCTAACGCACAGTCAAAATTGGATTTTCCAATTGCTAAGCGTTGACGCCAAGCTATTTAGGGATGCTTCATACATTTTGTATGTACATGAGAAATTTTGACAGTTATCTTGCGCTTTACGCGCTAATTTAGGGATGGCAGTAAGACACAGGAAGACCTTCATGGACTACTGTGACTAGTAAAAGTGAGGGCGAATACTGGCATTAAGCAGCCTTGTTCGAACCAGTTATAAACTTGTTAAATTTAATAAAGCGGAATCCCTTTATTACAGTATTGTATATTATGATTTCTAATATTTAATTTTTAATTTTCACCCTGACCAGGATTCGAACCATCGATTTTATAAATTAATGAAATTTTACTTTACCTTCGGCTTTTTGGTTCTTTTTAATTAATTTTCTAAACATTTTTAGAAAGAAAAATTATTTACAAATGTATGCGGACGTTTTCCAAAGAAAACAAGAAAAATTAGACGCTAGCAGAATGAAATGCAGCATTGCTAGTATAAAAAAGCAACAACAAATGTACAAGACGATTTACAAAGAGAATGACAAAGAAAAGCTTTAAGTTGTGTGTGAACTTCGTCTCACCAAATTAACATTAAGATTAGTTGGTTAAATAGATGATGTTTACGATGTACATAACATAAGGTAGATAGATGCAAAGAATGCTGATGAAGGATGTGGCGGTCCAGAAAATGCTGCATTTCATTCTGCTAGCGTCTAATTTTTCTTGTTTTCTTTGGAAAACGTCCGCATACATTTGTAAATAATTTTTCTTTCTAAAAATGTTTAGAAAATTAATTAAAAAGAACCAAAAAGCCGAAGGTAAAGTAAAATTTCATTAATTTCTAATATTTTTATTAGATTTTGATTTTGAAAATTTTTGGTAATAGATAGATTATGCTTACAGATTGGTCCCGTTTTAAACACAGTTCATAATCTTATAAAATAAAGGGTGTGCACATACAATAAGGGCACTTCTGTAAAATTTAAAACGACTACGTATTACTATAGCTCCCAATAACAAAAAATTATACAAAAATAAATCTAAAAATTAAAGGCTGTTGCATAATTGATGAAGATTTACTTATATGAGCCTATCTTTTGAACCGTTATAGACAAACGCTTGCAAATTGGACATAATGTGGATTGTTATGGCCGTTATAGTAACAGCTGCTAATATTTAAAATTATAAATTAAAGGGTGCACCAATAGTTCATTAAATTTGGTATATGGCCATACTTTTAAACAACAACAACAACTCCTTTATAACAACAAGTATAAAATTTGGATTTGGAAATGAACGGGTGTCCCAACAGTTGATATAATATGGTGTATGCGGCCGCCCTTTTGAACCGCTATAGACAGACAGCTGAAATTTACAAGGGTCATGTTTTTCTAAGTCCGCTAAAACAAGAAGCTTATAATTTGAATTTAGAAATTAAAGGATGTTCCCAAAATTAATGTAATTTGTTCTATATGGCCGTATTTTTTACAACCACCTTAATTTTAGACCAAATACCATCTACTTTATTTGGTATAATAAGAAGTATAAAAATATTAAATTATAAATTGAAGGGTTTTACAATAGATGATATAATCTGGGGGCTTATTCTGAATTGCGATGCGCAAATGAAATGCGATGCCAAAGAAAATTGGTATTCTGTTAGACTTTCGCAATTGCATTCGCAATTTATTTCAAATCGTTGGCAACGCTGCTCAAATAAACATCAGTATCAACAAACGTCAAATTAAAAATAAATAAATTTTTGTGCTTCGCTGTGAAAATTGTTTCTAAAATTTATTTAATAGGTCCAAACCTATTAAAATTTAAGTCAAATATTTTTGAACTTCTCTAATAGGTGGTCCATTAATATTTAGTTCTTCAGTTAACGTTTGCCACAAAGTATTTGCAGACTAACGTGCATTTGGTGTTTTTAAATGGCCTCTTGCCAAATGGCTGTGCTTATTCATAAATTCTATTTTTATTTAAAGTTGACGCGGTTTGTTGGTCTTATTGTTTACTTCCCCGAATTAAATAATAAATATAAATAAAATATTGTTTTTTACTTAAATGTTTGTACTTTGCGAATGCTACTTTGTTGTCGAATAAATTTTGCGAATTTGACATGTGTTTTCGCAATTTAGAATACCGATTTAGCACCTTTTCGCATTTGAAATGCGATTAAAATAGAACTTTGCGAATATCGCAATACAGAATAGCAATTGTTCGCATTTAAATATTTTCGCATCGCATTGACTTTCGCATCGCAATTCAGAATAAGCCTCCTGATGTATATGGGCAAACTGTTGAACCGTTACAGACAGACGTTTGAAATTTACACAGAATCTGATTGCCAAATCTACTACAACAGCAATATATAATTTGAATTTGGAAATTAAAGAGTGATCCTATAGTTGCTGCAATTTGATGTATATTTCTAAACTATTGAACAGTTGAAAAAGTATAAAGTTTGGGGATATAAGTGTGTCCCAATAGTTAATGTAATCTAATTTATGTGGCCATACACTTGAGCTGTTATAGTCAGACAGATGAAATCTGTTTTAAAGTCGGTTTTTTTCACAAGAATTATTATACTTTAAATAAAATTTATTGAAGTTACTAAAATTATTATAATTATTTTCATTTTATATTACAAAAATGACAAATAACGCTACGAAATATTCGCACGGGTCATCTTTATATGTGTATTTCCTTTATAAAAAGATTAATTTAGAATAACTAATGATTCATGTATTGAATGTATTCCAACTTTTTTAATCAAACTTCATCTTTCTTTATGGTATAAACACAACTGGTATGAACGACGAATTTCGTACAGCGCTACGAATTTGTCATTCTGCTATCTTTGAGTAAATTCGTCGACTCAAACTCAAGTAGGACGATAAAATTATTTATAAATTTATTTGAAAATATTTTTTTGTTTACTAGAGTGACCATGTATTTGAGAAAAGAAACATTAATTTTTATATAGTTTTTATTTGAAATATTTTTTTATAAATGAATTATTCTTTTTTTCAGTTTTTGTATAGCCAGTATAGGTAAATATTTTGCTGTCAACCAACACTTGTAATAAATAACGACTCTGTAGATAAAAAAAATATTAAAAAAAAAGTTTATGAAAATATTAAAAGTTCTCATATTTCATTTACTTGTTTCGTGCATAATTCCTCGAAATATAAATATTTTTTATTATTTATATTATATATATTTATATTTATTATTTTAAACTAAACTAAACTAAAAAATGAAATGTATTACTGCGGGGAAAGCATGTCCATATGGCCATTTTACTACTGCTCAAATAGCTCATCAGTGGATTTTACCCAAATTTTGTATAGAAAACTAGAAAGTCTTATATCAAAAGGCAGTTAAAATTGATAACTACCTTGTAGATATATACGAAGAATACTGCTGAAGGTTATAGCGATCTAGAAAGTGCATTTGATTCTGCTGTTTTCTAAGTTTTACAGTTATTTTCAGAATTTATAACAATTAATTACGAATTTAAGCCCAAATTTAAAAAATAGAAATAATAATTCATGTTTTATGAATACGGCGCGTATTCATAAAACATTAAAATAGATTTGAAACATATTTTAGGGTAAATTTGTATGGCAATAATAATTGAACATAATAAAAATAAAAAAGTTTATAAAATTAAACATATTCAAACATGTTCTGAATTCCACACATAATTTTTACTTCCAAAGCATTATTGCTATAAAATATTTTTTTTACAAGAACAATGCTTTAAAAGAAAACAAAGAAAAATTTTCGTGTGGAATAGTATATTTTTTATATATGAGTTATAAATAGAAAGAAAATAAATTTTAAATTAAAAAAAAAAAAATAAAACACACTAAAAAATAAACAGAAAATTGTCCCTCTACACAAGAATATTCGTCTTCCGTCGACATTAAAAAATTAAAATACGCACGAAAGATTTCGTCGACGTATTGATTGTGCGCGTTTTCTTATTTTTTTCGACATATATTCGCAACGAAAAATTCGTCGTTCGTCCCAAATGTTAATTACATACATGTCTACATAAATATGTAGAGAAGCCCTGCATGCATATTAAATAAAAGTTATTATGAAATTGTTCATTGACACATTTACCTCAACCTGTTAAAAAGTAAAATCGTTAACGATGTGTTTGAGTTGTTAACCTAGTTTTTTTTATTTATAAAAAAATTTTTTTTTTTTTCATATCTACAACATATAAATATCCCACACTGATTGTCGTGATTATTGTTATGGCGTTATGTTAATGGCGTAAAGTCCTTAAAGGTAACACATTTAGAAATCTTAAAAGAAAAAGTACAAATCGATAATTATTTATTTTGATACCTTCCATACAGGTGAAAACATTTTAAGTTTGTCACTTCGTTTGTAATTTTTATAATATTAAGCACTAAACACATAGACGACAGCAGGCAGCAGGAAGCAAACTGTCAAAAATAAAATACATGTGTTTAAATGAAAACGATTATTATGACGATATCACAGTAGCACGACTACACGACAGCATTTGCTGGTGCTGCCAACTTAGGCTATTTTTTATTTTGACGGGCAGGAATAAACAAATATAATGTTGCCATTATAAATAAAAATTGGAAAAATAAAAACAAAAATTTTTTCTTAATATTAAACATAAAAGAACATTACAAAAATACAATAAGGAAATAAATGTATGTGTTTTTATAGTTTTTCGTGATATTATTAAATTTTTTATCAAAGTCTAACTTTAATTTTATTGATTATTAAATATATATGCGGTCTCCCTGAAATTTGTTTGCTAAAATACACAGCTGTAATAAAGTATACATATTCTTAATATGTCTGTCCGGGTTAAAATAAGTTTGGTCATTGCCCCTAAAGAGCTAAAGGAAATTTTAGTCTACTAAGGCTCACACAATTAAATAAATTATTATACCCTTCACCACAGAAAGAGAAAGTTTATATATAAGTTTGTCATTCCGTGTGTAATTTCTACAATATCCATTTCCGACCCAATAAAGTAAATATATTCTGAATTCTTATGCATAGCGAAGTCGATTGAGCAATGTCCGTCCCTGTCAAAATGAATATGTCAATCGATCATATATAGTATTGAAAGAAGTGCTATTGGAAATCAGTATGATCGGTTCATGTCCTTCGAGGCAGCAGGCAAAACACCACACCTACCTATTATTTTTTTATGTCATTTGGAACAATAAAGTAACTCCAATCAAAAAATAAATATATGGGGCGATAGAGAATTAAAAACTAAGAAAAAAAAAACACGAAGTTCAAAAATTGGCGCTCGCCCATGTTTTCCAAGTTGCGGGACTCTAAAATTTTCGTGCATTTAAAAACTTTTGAAGAGATCTTGAAGAAAATACTAAAATTTAAAAAAAAATTTTAACCCATTAAGAGCCGATTACATTTTTATGTTAAATTATTAACATATACGCAGTACCAAAAATTTTTTTATTTTTAATTCTCTTTCACCCCAATGATTGCTCTTTTGATTTGAGTTACTTCACTAAACTAGATTTACATAGATAATGAAGGGTATATAAGATTCGGGATAGCCGAATATAGCACTCTTACTTATTTTTAATTGAAATCGTAAGATTTAAAAATTTCAAAGTGTTTCGTTTAAAATATAAGTAAATTAAAGCTCAAATAAAATAAAATAAATTGCTCATGAGTTTGCAAATGATTTGTACCAACAATAATTATCACAAGGTTCGGAGATAAAAAATATTTTATTTTTTGTTTTATTTGCTTTTCTTTTTGTTTATTTCTCATTATCAGCTTTCGTCAGAATTGTAGTCAGGGGAATGGTGGCACACGTATATCAATCAGAGAGTATTGCTTTGTAATTATGCATACCACAGACATAAAATTCATACAACAATCAATTGCATTTCATTACAAAAAAAAAAAAAAAGGTTGCATTTATTGATAATTTTTACTTGAATGCAAAACATGTGTAAATTAATAATGAACAAAAAAAATATGCAAAAAATTCAGATTTAGATTTGTAAAGGGTGTTTTTTATAGACGTATAGAACTTTAAGTTGGCATCACTTTTTTAACTGGCGGCCATTTTGTCAGCTGTCAAGTGATTAATGTTTAGTTTGGTTTGCCATTTCATCATGAATAGGTTGACAAAAGAACAACGCTTGCAAATCGTGCAAATTTATTTCGAAAATAATGGTTCAGTTCGCGAAGTTTACCGCAAGCTCCGTCCATTTTATGGTCAACATAATCGGCCATCAGAGCAATTAATTCGGTTAACCATGGATCGTTTTCGCACTACGTTTACTCTATGTGATAATACGCATCCGCAGAGACGTCGAACAGTGCGCACCGAAGAAACAATTGCCGCTGTAGAGCAAAGTGTTGAAGAGGACCCGAATGAATCGATTCGCCACCGTGCACAGCAATTAGAGCTTTGTCCATCAACTTTATGGAAGATTTTGCGCAAAGATCTTGGCTTGCGACCTTACAAGATCCAGCTTGTGCAAGAATTAAAGCCGCGAGACCATGCAATGCGTCGTGATTTTGGTGTATGGGCCGAAAATGAGATTGATCTCGATGCTGATTTTCATAGCAAAATTTTGTTCAGTGATGAGGCTCATTTTTGGTTGAATGGCTACGTCAACAAGCAAAATTGCCGCATTTGGAGTGAAGGGAATCCACATGAGACCCTTGAAACGCCATTACATGCACAAAAACTGACTGTTTGGTGTGCTCTATGGGCTGGTGGAGTCATTGGGCCATACTTCTTCCGAAATAATGCTGGAGAGTCAGTTACCGTTAATGGAGACCGGTATAGAGCCATGATAACCGACTATTTTGTTCCCCAATTGGATGGCATGAATGTGCATGAGTTGTGGTTCCAACAAGACGGCGCTACATGCCACACAGCGCACGTTGCAATCGATTTATTGAAGGAAACATTCGATGAGCGCATAATTTCGTGGAATGGACCTGTCAATTGGCCACCAAGATCGTGCGATTTGACACCATTGGATTATTTTCTTTGGGGATATGTGAAGTCGCTCGTCTACGCCAACAAACCAGAAACGTTAGGGGACTTGGAAGCCAACATTCGTGGCGTTATTGCCAACATACGGCCCCACATGCTCAAAAAAGTGTTTGAAAATTGGACCTGTAGAATTGACTTTATTCGAGCCAGCCGCGGCGGCCACATGCCCGAAATCATATTTAAACATTAATGGCATAAAATTATCCTTCCAATAAAGCCAAATTGATGGACATTAAAATGATTTTCTTGTGTTTTATTTCAATTCGAAGTTCTATACGTCTATAAAAAACACCCTGTACTTGCAAATCTAATCTATTTTTAACCGACTTCAAAAAAAGAAGGAGGTTATACAATTCGGCTGAATGTTGCTTTTTTTATATTTGTGCCTCCATAACTCAGTCACTTCTGATCCGATTTTGAAAATTTTTGGTAATATGATGGATTCTGCTTACAGATTGGTCCCATTTTAAAAACAGTTTATTATAATCTTAAAAATTAAAGGTTGTCCCCATACAAAATACACATTTTTTACGTGTATTATGAACTGTAAAGGGCGATTCCGTAAAATTTAAAATGACTGCGTATTACTATAGCTCCCAATAACAGAAAATTATACAAAACTAAATCAAAAAATTAAAGGGTGCCCCCACATTGATGTAAATTTACTTATATGGGCCTATCTTTTGAATCGTTATAGACAAACGCTTGTAAATTCGACGCAATGTCGATTGCTATGGCCATTATAGTAACAACTAATAATATTTAAAATTATAAATTAAAGGGTGCACCAATAGTTCATTTAATTTGGTATATGGCTATACATTTTAACAGTTGTAAACAGACGATTACTAACTCCTCTATAACAACAAGTAAAAAAAGTGGATTTGATAATAAACGGGTGTGCCAATAGTTGATATAATATGGTGTATGTGGCCGGACTTTTAAACTATTATAGACAGACGGCTGAAATTTGCAAGGGACATGTTTTGCTAAGTCCGCTATAACAAGAATTTAGAAAGTAAAGGATGTTCCCAAAATTAATGTAATTTGTTCTATATGGCCGTATTTTTTGAACCGTTGTACACAAACGCCTTAATTTTAGACAAAATGTCCACTACTTTATTTGGTATAATCAGAAGTATAAAAATGTTATATTATAAATTAAATAGTCAATATAATCTGATGTATATGGGCACACTGTTACAGGCAGACGTTTAAAAATTACACAGAACTTGATTGCTAAATCTACTACAACAGCAAATATATAATTTGAATTTAGAAATTAAAGAGTGATCCTATAGTTGCTGCAATTTGATGTATATTGCCCAACTATTGAACAGTTGAACAAGTATAAAATTTGGAGATATAAGTGTGTCCCAATAGTTAATGTAACCTAATTTATGTGGCCATACACTTGAGCTGTTATAGGCAGACAGATGAAATCTGTTTTGAAATCGGTTTTTTCGCAAGAATTATATTTAAGATATAATACAGTTTCTATAATTAACACTTAAAGTTTTTATTTAGTAAAGAGAAAAATTCGTCTACATCTTAAAATTGACATTTTAAATGGGTGCATTATTAGACTAGAATACATAGGAACCTAAAAAAAAAACTTCTAAAAGGTTGCATCCATTCAAAAAGATATTAGTAGCAATGGAGGAATTAAGCATAAATATTGAGTCTGAGCCTTTCAAAGCTTTCAGTAGAAGCGCAGTATGTTCTTACGCCAACTATAAACGTCCAATATTCCTTATTTTTGAAATATTTATTCAATCACCCCCTTCCCTTGCATCGTTTATTTTATATTAACCCTTATCGGACGCGACTTTTCACACGTTTTATTCTCACCAGGTTGTAGATATTTTTAACAAATATGAAAAACAATAGTATGTTATTATACATTTATATTCATTTCTTTTTAGTTTTGTTACAAATTATTTATTTTTTGTACAACTACTACATGTCTGAGTTTCGGATAATTATTTATATACTTGATTCTGTATCATTTTCTTCTTCACTTGAGTATTGTATAGGAACTATAACTCTTCTTTTCTTAGAAAATAACGAAGCGTTATTGCTAAACTCATCACTAGAGCTAAAATCACTTTCAGAAATTTCTTTGATATTTATAATATTTTCTTTATTCATTTTATGGGCAAAAAATAAATTCAGACATTAAAAAAAAAGAATTGAAAGTTTATTGCACAAGTTAAATGCTCTGCTGATAACGACAAACTGAAAAGATTCTTATGCTCAAACGGTAACGGTAAATACGTATTTTCAAATGGTAACGGTAAATTGAAGAAATGAATGCATTTTAAAAACAAATCTCATCAATAGACAGTATGTTTCGACATAATTCGCCTTGTCACTTCACACGTGCCATACGACCGTTGCAGAAAAGTACTGTTGTCACGTCAGAGGTGACTTACGACCGATGAGGGTTAAAATACATTTCATGTTTATATACTTGCAAATAAGAATTTTATTTTATGGGTTGTATATTTTTCACATAATATTTAAATTTTTTGTAATATAATTCTTACTTCCGTATTCATAAAATAGATTTGAAATGTATTTTAGAACAAATTTGTGTAGAAAATTTGTCATAAAACACATTTTAAACTTATTTTATTTTTTATGAATGTGGCCGTTATATTGATTACACATTTAACTCTAAGTCAAAAAGATGAGTCGGTCTCAGGTGTGGCTTAAATTCAACTTTCCAAAAATCTCTGAGATGAAATTATATAAACATATCAGCCTTTTCTATGTCTAATTTTGGGCTTTTCTGGGCCCTGTGTAATATATTACAGTCTCGTTTGCTAGGTGGATCTACTCCAAACCAGTGGCGGATTTACGGGGGGGCCCAAAACATTCAAAATTATAATAATAAATTGACCTCTATTAAAAAACTTTTTTTTAAGAATGGCATAATTTCATTCCAATTCTGTTTTTACACGGTAGATTGGTAGATTCTCTTTACATTTTAATGTAGGCACTGCTTTACTTTCCTTCTCAAATTTATTATTCAAACACATTTGCAAATGTATAAAAACAAAGTGTTTTAATTCGTAAAATAGCTTGGTTTTAATAGCTCAAATTCCAAAAATT
The DNA here is from genome assembly GCA_916610165.2 of Gymnosoma rotundatum. NCBI lineage: Eukaryota > Metazoa > Arthropoda > Insecta > Diptera > Tachinidae > Gymnosoma > Gymnosoma rotundatum. The sequence continues at coordinate 24,645,641 of OU744336.1, forward strand.
TCCAGGTACCCACCATGTCGCTTTATACTGGAGGACCTCCCCCGGTCCCCCGCTCAGCCTCCACCAAAATAAAATCCTGGATCCGCCACTGCTCCAAACACGGGAGAAATTCATTAAATCAATTTGAATTTTAAAGATCAGTAGATATCAATCTATCAAATATCTTAAGAATCTGATTTTATTAAGATCGGTAAATATTCATAAAATTGTGTATTTGTCCTCTCCCACACTTCCCATCCTTTTTCAAAATAAACATAGAATATTCTATCCTTTACATAAATTTCTATGTTTTGTTGTACTCGGTACAGATCTCTCATCTAGGTCTGCAAGCATCTGGAAGCAGATATTGATAGGACCTACCTATTGATTAAAATCGATTAGCCGAGACTTTGTTAAAATGTTAGAGGAGAACTAAAAAGGTTTGTATAAAATAGATTATATATATTTTTAACAGAAAACAAATATAGCTTGTATCATACGGTTGATACATTTTTTTCGTCTCTCCCCTAAAATCGAATATAAACCAGCGAAATAAAGCTAAAAATTAAAAAAAAAAACTACAAAAACACAAATTACTCAAAATAAAAAATTCCCTAAATTAAGTCCATTTTAAACAAAAATATCTTAATCTAGAGGAACATCTTCTAAAAAAGTGAATTTTTGAAAGTTTTGAAAAGTTTAAAAACAATTTCTATAAATTTAGTTTAGTTGAATCAAGCTGGCACTTATCTAATGTTTGAGATTTAAAGACACCTAACACTGCAGCTAGCAGATCTTATTACTTACACGAACACAAACAAATTGTTCCTATTGTATTTCATTTTCCCTTAGAATGTTAAAACATATATGAAATAGTTTTTTTGGAAAGTGGTATAAGTCTGCTTTTGCAAAAAAAAAAAAGGAAAACTAAAATAACAGTAATTTTAATGAGCTATTGACACCTTCTCTCCATAGTTACAATCAATATATCAATATCTTGAGATAAAATAAACAAAAGCAGTTTTGCTGTACAATTCTATCGCACAAATATTTCTTTTGAAAGTGGAATATGACCATATCTAATAAACAATAAATTTAATTTAACCACAAATAAAATCAACTAATATTTTTTTAACTAGCATAAATCTTGGAGCCACTTTCGTCAGCAAATTTTTTTTATAGAAGAGCGCATTCTAAAGAAGGAGATCAGTATTGCATTTTCAATTATTTGTGTGATATTTTTTACATCATTTTTTATATGGCACCTCTGATTAGAAAAAGCTTTCATTTATAGCAACAACACAATGGAATCATATAAAACAAAATTAAAAAGTTGAATAATGAAAAAAGAATAATTATAAATAAAACAATTAAAATTGCATTATTCGTATTGGTCGAATCTTATGTTCCCTTCATCATAATTTTAAGGATATTTTTCAAAAATACTGCCCTCTTATTTAGTCTGCACAATTTTAAAACGAAAAGAGCGTACTGATTTTTAAAATTTTTACCGTTATATTTATATTTACATTTTCGTTTTTTTCTTTTTTTGTTTTATTTATTTTTAATTAACGTTTTTTTTTTTGTTAGTTTCGATTTTTGCTTGCTTTATTTTTTCAAGAAAATTTCTTTTGTTCACTTAAGAAATTTACAGTATGTATTACTATTGCTTGCGCACGCTAGCAGCGGCCCGGCTAGAATTAATTAAAGAGGTCAGTCAGATACGACTGCGAATATTGTTGTTTTTATGAACACGTGCAAACGTGAATTTAGGTTCTGACCGACTATTTTAAGTACAAACTAAAGTTTAAGAACATGAATATTAACGCTGTACTGTCTTTGAGCAGAGACTGCATTAAGCTATGGCCTGGACGCATAAGGATCAAGTGCTCATCTTGGGATGACCTCAACCTCAAGTTAAGGCGAAACCAGTTATGAGGTGAAAGAATCAATATTTAGTCTGTCTTCCTTTTTTTGGAATAAGTGACAATCACATAGAAAGCTAAAAACTTTTTACTTCCTTAACTGCCGAAAATTTTTAATATATTTTTTTGTGGATAAAATAGATTTAAAAAAATTTTTTTTTTGCTAAATTAAGATGACTTATGTAAAAAATATTGATCGGATGTTATAATATTCACTTTTTTTTTAATCTGGTTGCTTAAAAGAAATTAAGAGTTAGTTTTTAGTCAAATACTCATACTTTAATTACATTTCTATAAAATCGGGTTTCAAGTTTTTTTATTTTTTTTATCGCTGAAATTATATTTTGGCTAAATTTGGATTTAATTTATAAATATTGCTGTCAATGTTTTACAAAGAGTGACTAAAAGTTAATACTATTATTTATAAGTTTAATAATGATTATTTGACCCTTTTTTTTAGATTTAGCTATTGATACAATAAAAGAAAAGTGGGATATAATCAGACCACACACTAAAATTGATAAGGATTTATTTTTACGTATTCTTCAATTTTGTATAGAGGATAATAGATATTTTCAGTATGATAAAAACATATATGTTCAGAAACAGGGTCTTCCGATGGGATCTCCGGCATCTCCAATTGTTGCAGACATTGTTATGGAGAAATTATTGGACTTTTGCTTAGAAAAACTAATTATAAAACCAAAAATTATTACTAAGTATGTTGATGATTTATTTTGCATTATTTCTGATAGTGCAATTGATGACATGTTAAAGATTTTCAATTCTTTTGATGTTAATATTAAGTTTACAATAGAGAAGGAATGCGATTCCAAACTTCCTTACTTAGATACTTTATTGATTCGACGAGGTAATAATATATTAATGGATTGGTATCAAAAACCGACAGCATCAGGAAGAATTATTAACTATTTTTCAAAGCACAACAAAGGTATAATAATTAATACAGCTAAAAATTTAATTGAGAGAGTTTTAACTATAAGTGATGAAGAATTTCATAAAAAGAATAAAGAAAAGATTAAAAATATACTAGCGGATAATAGCTTTCCAAAAAGACTTATTTATAAATTTATTAGACAATACGGACACAAAAGAAATACAAATAAGATAAGCACATTGGAACCTAAGATTTATAAGTCTTTAACTTATGTACAAGGTTTTTCAGAACGTTTAAAAAATTCAAAAATCTTCAATAAGGAAAAATATAACATGGCTTATAAGACTAAAGATAGAATTAATAAATTTGACATTTCTAATGTAGTCTATGAAATACCTTGTAAAGGTAGTGATCAGGAGATTTGCAATAAGGTATATATTAGTACAAACAAAAAATAAACTTAAGACTAGAATTGCTGGACATAAGTCGGACTTAAGACATGTTAATTCACAAAAAACAGCATTATCCACTCATTGTTTTGACTTAGGTCATTATCCTAACTTTGAAAATGCTTCAGTTCTTAGTATTGAAAAAAATTATAAGAGACGGTATATTTTGGAAATGTTACATATTGTAAATACTCCATTGACTAAAAGAATTAATTTTAAAGCAGATACAGATAATGTCGCTCATATATACAGACACTTAATTCACAAAATAACATAAATGTTTTGTTCTTAATAAATGTATGTAACACAAAACACTTTTTTATATTTTTGTTTTTTGAAAACTTTTTAAACATTGTTTTTTAATTTCATTATGACAAAAATTTTTTTTTCAATTGTTAATTAATTTTGTCATTTTGATTCAATATCAATATTAATTTTGTTTCCTGAAGAAGGTACGCAGAAAGTACCGAAATATTGAAATAAAATATTAATAAAAAATATAAGGACCCAATTAATTAATTTATGCCAGAATGAATACTTTGGGGCAGAAGAAATACCAAACTGAAATTCTTGTACGCTTAAAAAATACGCATTTTAAAAAACTGTTCGTGATGCGATTTTACTGAAAAAATTACAGCGACTTTCATTTTAGTGCAAGCAGCGATGAATACAGACTGTAGCTGATCTTAAAAATTCAACGTTACTTTTAAAGAACTTAATACACTCAACAGAAATGAGGATGATAACACAACACTCTCCTCATAAGTGGGACATTTTTGAGATTTTATTTTGTAAAATATTTAAGCAAATTGATTATTTTGTTGCAGCAATTACTATTATTTAAAAATATGCAAGAAACGTGACAAAATTTAATTTCTTTTTGTTTAAACTTTAAATAAAAATTCTCATTTGTAAAACAAAATATACCAGTTGATTTTTATAGTTGTTGCTGCTACTTTTGTTGTTGTTAATATGTCTTAGTTTAGTCACAGCAATAATGCTTCGGATTTTTTAATTTGTAACGGTTTAGCTCTCATTAGTATTAAACAAGGAGAAATAAAAAACAAATAACGCAACAATAATAAAGTATTTTCTCAATTTCTGTCAATTACTTAATTAAGTTTTAGTTTCAAATTAGTGCAACAGGGAATTTAATAGATTAAACAACAAAATTTAGATGAATCAAATTATTTGAGAGAAAAATATTTACTAAATCCAAAAGTATAAATAAATTATTTTGTGTTTGTGTGTTGCAGTGTTTCTGTTTGTCCAAATAACATTTAAATGTGTTTTTGAATTATTTTGTTTAATGGCTAAATATGATTTACCCACGAATTGTGATGGTATTGCTGAACCATCTGCAATTGATAAAGCACCACCTTTATGGGGTTCGGCAAGATTAACTTACACCATCTGTGCCTTCTTGGCCATGGTCGTTCAATTGTGTTTACGAAATACGTTTAATTTTGTTATTTTGTGTATGGTGAAGCGTCAGCAGATTGATAATTCCACTGTTATTAGTGTTAGTAGTGAAGACAGCACTTGCGGTCCCATAGATAGCGGTAGTGGGTCATCAATCGAAAGAGTAAGTTAAAGTGTTTAAGATTCAATAATTGGTGAACTCGGATTTTAAAATGTTTCCCCAAATAATTGCTCTAAAATAATTAGTAAGAATTGGATTGGCTGCTTCAAACTGTATACTTCCTTCAACTAAATTTAAGTGTAATAAAATGGAATTAACAATATAAAGCTGGGCGATATGGAAGCACACCACTTGCTTTCTGGACTATAAGTCTGGTGTTGTCACTGGCTTCTATTTATGACTGTACTAATTTTAGATTGTCGGCTAGTAACAATCGATCTTCTTTCTCATCACAGAGTATCTCTAAACAGCCACTATTTGCCAAGACTAAGGTCCATGAGCTGTCATCAATGAAGATATTTAATATTTAAGCACCTGCCTAGGTGTTTTTTAAATATTTGAGTCTTTCTACATGCGATAGTATTGCCCTCAAGAAAATAAATGCATCTATGAAATATTGAGTGTCGCAAACTAAATAAATTACATATAAACTAAATATGAATTCTATCTAAAGTGGAAAAGGGTATAACCTAAGTTTGTCATTCCTTGTGTAATTTCTGCAATATCCATATGCATAGCGCAGTCGATTGAGCGATTTCTGTCTGTCCGTAAAAAAAAAATACGACCTTCATCATCAGTATTCTTCTCATCTATCTACCTTAGTTGTGTAGCGGTCCAGAAAGTGCAGCATTTCAATCTGCTAGCGTCTAATTTTTCTTGTTTTCTTTGGAAAACGTCCGAATACATTTGTAAATAAATTTTGTTTCTAAAAAAGATTTTTAGAAATTAAAAAAAATAAACGAACTTAAGCCAAAATAATTTCTATTCATTTATTTTTACATTTTTTAAAATATCAATATAGGTATCATTTTCAAGTTCTTGAAGAGATCTTTAAGGAAATACCAAAATTTTAAAAAATGCTTAACCCGTTAAGAACCGATGTCACTTTATGTAAAACTAGTTGTTCCCGGCACTTTTTGCCATCGTACCACGACCACTCCTCCAAGCAAGTTTTTAATGAATAATTTTCTTTAATTTTTTTTTTTTTTTTTTTTTTTTTTTTGATGCAAAAGTTTTTAATTTCAACTGAAAGATTACAAAGCAATTATTAAAAAAATGTCAATAATCGCACTCTAGACTTAAAAGACAATCAATAAACACGCAGAAATTAAGTAAGTCAAATGACGTGAGCAAGCAGAGCCCTATACCAAAAACACACCATCATAAAAGTACGCATATTCATAGAAAATTTTCGATGTTTTTTAATAAACCATCAATCAAAATATACCGACCTTTCCAATGCAAGTACTCGTTTGAAAATCGGTTGAGTTGTATTCGAATTATTAAATCACGAACCCAGTAAAAAATAGGATCATCCAAGGAGTAATCATGGAGCGCTCCTTTGCTAGTAATGGATGACTCCATAAAACTCCGAACCTAAATGGATTTTTAACATAGCATGTCCGCAGACGCGAGCACTCCTTTTAAGCTTCTTATGGATTACTCTATTTGATCTTGAAAATGACGACAGAGGGAGCAATCGTTTTTGTCTCCTAATAGAACAGAAATGGAGTAAACATCCTTATAAAATACAAATTTTGTTATTTTTTATAAAAACAAGAAAATATTTATTTATTTAATTTTTTTTTAAATGTAATTTTTTTTTTTTTTTTGCATTTGACGAGGTCGTAGTTTTTGTCAAGTAGGTCTGTTGGTAAACAGTTGCTTTACATTTACGAAATGCCACCTTGAAAGATTTTTCATATTCCGGGTATGTTGGATACGTGTCTTTAAGTGCTTCTGCAAGAAAATTGAAGAAAAAAATAACACGTAATATATTATTAAAGGCATGATATTAAAAATTCAGCTATTACCGAAATAATTTATTTGACCAGCATATTTCGCCGATAATTTTGCGTAGTGCTTTTTCAATTTTGATTTTGTCAACCTCAGTTTAATATACGAAATCTGAAATAAATTAAAATAAAAAACAAAGAATTTTGAATACTTTTTTAAGTGGTTGCATTAAAAAAAAAACTCAGTCTTGACAACTTCTGAATCAGGTTCGGTTTTAATCAGCTGTTCTGCCGAATTTAATTCCTTCAAAGAATTAATTGGGAAAAGTTTTATTATTTAATTTAATGTATTCTTCCACAAACCGTAATGAATTTGATGAGCTTTCATAAAGCGGCATTCTATCCACAAAAATATCGATCAGTAGTTCGGCATTTGCATTAGGTGCATCATCAGTGCTCTTTTTAAACCACAATTAAAGTGCATGCACTGCTTTCAACAATGTTTCTCTGCATAGTTGAACGTCCATACCTTCACTTTTTAAAATGTAGAGTAGTGAATTACAGCATTCGTTCGAAACGCGATTTTCATTACCCAAGAAACGAGCTTCGCATTAAAATTTTCACTGATATTGTTTGAATTGATATCATAATGAATGATAATTCATTAACTTTGTTAGGTACTGATGCCTCTTGTTCACTTTAAGTCTACCGATTACAATTTGAGACTTTTTCAATTTCTTTTTAACAAGTCGTTACAAGTTACTATACCATTACCTATTCACTTTTTTTTTAAACACGTCTTTCACTTTTTAAAACTAAACTGACTAAATAGAAAAACAAAACGAAAACATCAACAATTAACAATTATGTCAAAGAAGAAAAAAAAACAAAAACGAACTTATACATCCCCCATTAATCTATTTGGAGTATCAAGCGAGGCATAAACAATAAAACAAAAAATAGTTTCGATAGCTCGCTTATTACTCCAAACGGATGAACAAGTCATTACTCCTTTATTGCTCGATTATGGATTAATTTATATATTTTTTACTGGGAACATAGGACAACTTATTTACGAGGGCTGCTATATATATTTCTGGCCTGGCAACACTGAGTGCTGCCAAGTGCAATCTGACATTTCCATTGGAAAGTTTGTCATTTTTAAGCATAATCGTACTCAAAACGTTTTGACATACGACCATTATTTGTGTTGTTTACAGTGACTTGAAAAAATTAATATAGAAAAAAATGGAATTAACTCGTGAACATTTTCGTGCCATCATTTTTCACAACTTTCGACGTGGATTATCACGACAAGAGTGCATTGATGAACTTAAATCTTTGTATGGCGGTGAAGCACCATCCTATAGCACTGTGAAAAATTGGTATAATGAATTTAATCGTCGCTGAAGCTCGCTCAAAGACGTATTCCGTGAAGGCCGTCCAAAAACGGCTGTTGTGCCAGAGAACATTGATGCCGTGCGTGAACTCATAATGCAAGATCGACATGCGACATACCGAGAGATAGAGACATCCTTAGACGTTTCTTCCACCAGCATACATTCGATACTGCATGAACACCAGGCCGTAAAAAAAGGTTTGTTCTCGTTGGATCCCGCACAATTTGAAAGTCGCTCAAAAAAAGGCTCGTGTCGATTGGTGCAAAGAAATGTTGCAAAAATACGATTGCGGTGCTTCAAAAGACGTTTATAAGATCGTCACAGGTGACGAATTATGGATCTATGCGTATGAGCCCGAAACGAAACAACAATCGAACGTGTGGGTCTTCAAAGATGAGCAAAATCCAAAGAAAGTTGTTCGTGGAAGAAGCACTTCGAAGCAAATGGTCGCCTGTTTCTTCGGCAAAACTGGTCATGTGGCGACTGTTCCGCTTGAGCAACGTAGGACGGTCACTTCTGAGTGGTACACTACAATTTGTTTGCCTGAAGTCATTGGAGAAATTCGAAAAACCAACAAGAGAAGACGAATCATTGTTCACCATGACAATGCGAGCTCTCACACATCGGCTCAAACCAGAGCGTTTTTGACGGGCCAAAACGTCGAATTAATGGGTCACCCGCCGTACAGCCCTGACTTGGCACCTAATGACTTCTTCTTGTTTCCGCACATTAAGAAAAAAATGCGTGGTCAACGATTTTCGTCGCCAGAAGAAGCTGTTGAAGTGTTCAAAAACCATGTTTTACAGGTGTCTCAATCGGAGTGGAAAAAGTGCTTCGACAACTGGTTTGAGCGCATGCAAAAGTGTATAAATAATGCTGGAGAATACTTTGAAAAACAATAAAACCATTTTTGATTATAAACATTCGCGTTTTCACTATTAGGCCAGAAATATATAGAGCAGCCCTCGTATACTCGTAGATTTTGTATATGTAGTAATACATTTTTTTTTTCTTATTTTTTAATTCTCTGTTACCCCAATATTTGCTTATTTGATTGAAGTTACCTTACTAAACTAGATTTACACATATGGTGAAGGGTATATAAGAATCGGCATAGCTTAATATAGGACCTCTTACTTATTTTAATTTTATTTCATATATCACTGACTTACCTATAAACTCACGCTTTCAGCCTAAACGCTTGAAAATACTAACAGAGGACTTTTGGAAATTCGTATTTTAAGGGGTGCCGGTTTTATACGCAAATGCATTTTACATTTTGATACAGTTAAAATTGTATCAGTTAGTGTCTTTCCGCATGAGATCAACAAAATTAATATTTTATTATAAGCCCGAACCACAAAAAATTTATTTTAGAAAAAAAAACGGCAAAATTCAATTGATGATGGATTTATTTAGGACATAAATATGAAACGTCAATCAGTGGAAAAATTCTTATAAATTTGGTAAAGGCTCCAAAGCTTATAGAAATACGAGGTCTGACCAAAAAATAACCGTTATTTTAAAGTTTTTCAAAAAGTATTTATATATTCATCAATAACTATCTTGTCCCGTTCAAAGTAATTCGCCTTAGATATAATACACTTATGCCAGCTTTTTTCCAACCCCCGAAACACTTCTGAAACGCGCTTTTTGGTATCGCCAACAACTCCTGTTTCGATTTTTCTTTTATCCTCTCAATCGAAGCAAAACGCTTTCCTTTTATCGATGTCTTCAGTTTTGGAAAGAGGAAAAAGTCAGCGGGGGCCAAGTCCGGTGAATACGGTGATTGAGGCATGATAACCGTTTTGTTTTTGGCCAAAAACTTACGTACAAGCATCAATGTGTGAGCTGAAGCGTTATCATGTTGCAAAATCCACGGGAATTGCTTCGCGCAAACGGCGCATAACTTTAAGGTAGTATTCCTTATTGACCGTATGACCTTGTGGCAAGAATTCATGATGCACCACGCCATTGCAGTCAAAGAAAACAGTGACCAAACCTTCCCATTTGACCGGACTTGACGTGCTTTTTTTTTCTTCTGGACACTTCCATTGGGATGATTGGGCTTTGGTTTCAATGTCATAGCCATACGAGTACACCCATGATTCGTCACCAGTTATGCCCTTTTTAGAAGATAACGATGTTTAACAGATCCTGAGCGATGTCAAAGCGACGTTGTTTTTGCTCAAAATGTAGCAATTTTGGAACAATTTTCGCTGCCGCACGTTTCATACCTAAAACATCGGTAAAAATTGCTTGGCATGAGACGAACAATATACCAACATCATCACTATTTTCTTCACTGCTTCAATGTTTTCATCGGTTGTTGACGTGATTGGTCGACCAGGACGGGCTATGTCAATGACATCTTCTCGGCCTTCCTTAAACCGGTTAACACAATTGAACTTGTGTTATACTTATAGTAGACTCTCCAATCGCCACAGTCAACATTTGAAATATCTTTGCACATTTAATTTCATTTTTTACACAAAACTTAATACAGTTTCTTTGATCCATTTTTTCGAATAGTAAAAAATCGAAGTGTAAACTAAAACACGACTAAACTTATTATCTGTCAAAAACAAACTGACAATCCAAAATGGCTAATATTGCCAACATATATAACAGACATGTGTTCTGACATAACAGTAAAAAATGCGAAAATCGAACATGCGTAACTCACGAAATTTGAAAACATCGGTTATTTTTTCATCAGACCTCGTATAATTCCTAAATCCTTTTCTGTGTTTAGTGACTTCAGTTCATATTGCAATTATCTTTCTTTTCTAATTAAGTATTAAAATAAATATAAAAAAACTATTTATTTATTATTTATTAAATTCCATATTTATGTTTTATTTTAGTCCGGCACTCTATTATGGTCACGGTCTCAAGAATTTTCCATACTGGGAACATTTTTTTATGGCTACCTGGTAACACTGCCAATTGCTGGCCGATTATCAGACAAGTTTGGTGGCAAGCTGTTATTTGTACACTCCCTAACTGTACAAGCTGTAATTTTTATGCTAATGCCATTTTTTGCCCAAAGAAGTTACACGGGAGCTGTTATTGTACGTTTAGTACAGGGACTAATAGCGGTCAGTTGTAAAAAAAAGATTTTTGTTCATAAAAACTTTCAATAAAATACAATTTTTTTTTTCTTTAAAGGGTTGTGGTAATCCTGCCTTATACCAACTATTCTCTACTTGGGCCCATCCCAATGAACGTACTGCTTTTTTGTCCTTTGCTTACGGAGGTTACTCTGTGGGTGCCCTATTGGCATTTCCCATATCAAGTTTCCTGTGCAAATTTAGTTGGCAAGTGGCTTTTTATGCGGTCGGAGGGGTTTCTTTACTTTTCGGTGTTTGCTGTCAGTGGCTGGTTTACAGTACCTTGGAGGAACATCCCCGTTTGTCCAAGGATGAATATGATTACTTAAAGGCTAATCATGTGGAGAAATCAACTACTGGTGTTCCCTGGAAATCAATTTTGACTTCAGTGCCAGTGTACGCATTTGTTTTAACACACATTTTTCACAATTATGGCATCATAGTTTTTACCCTTTTGATTCCGATATTTTTTAAGGAAGCGATGCGTTTTCCTTTGGATATGGTAAGTGATAAGTTTAATAAAATAAAAATGAGAAAAGTTTTTAACGAACAAGCAGAAAAAAACATGGTTGTGATATGGTCACAATAACTATATTTTGTTCTTTGTAACAATGAATAACTATTTAACGGAGAACCAATTATAGTTGTTTTCACCAAAACTTTAGTCATGATAAACATTTTTTGTTAACTTTTAACGATTGATGATATTCTCATGAAATATTTATTATTTTAAACTAAACTAAAAAATGAAATGTAATGTATTACTGGATATGCTTTCCTCTCAGTAATACATTTAATTTTTTAGTTTAGTTTAAAATAATAAATATTTCATGAGAATATCATGAAATATTTATATTTGAAGGAATCAAGCACGAATAAAGTAAATTAAATTTATAAAAACATCTAGTGAAATAATTGGAGGTCGGCCATAACTTCCGAACTACGGGGCTCTAAATTTTTTTAATTTTTTCAAATATCAAAATGATACCCATTTAAAAGCTTCTGAAGAGATTTTTAAGGAAATACTAAAATTTTTAAAAAATGCTTACGCCATTAAGAGCCGATGGCATTTTTTATATAAAATTATATATATGCAGTACTAGTTCTTTTTTGCCTTTTTGATTGAAGTTACTTCACTAAACTAGATTTACATAAATGGTAAAGGCATAGCCGAATATAGCACTCTTACTTCTTTAAATTTTTATTTTTTTAATTTATTTTTTTTAAACTCAAATTGATTTCAACACTTAACGGACGGACGGACATCGCTCAATCGGCTTCGATATACATAAAAAGTCAGAATGTATATACTTTATGGGTTCGAAAATTGATATTGTAGAAATAACACACGGAATGACAAACCTTTTTCCACTTTGTGTGCTGAAGGCTATAAAAAGATCCGTCAAGACATAACGACTAGAAAAACAAATGTGATCAAAAAAAAAAAAAGAAATCATACAAAATATAAAACGTGTCTTTTTTTCTTGTCTCCTTGTTTCACTACCACAATCGTCAATTCGTCAAAATGGCATAAATTGGTCATATCTTTTTTTAACTAAATGATTTTACCTCTCTTTTTCAGGTGGGCATAATTTCTGCAGCTCCATTTGTGGGTGCATTTATATCAAAAGCTATTACCATTGCTACCTGCAGCGTTTTGGAAAAAAGGCCAAATTTAAACTTGACCATATTTCGACGTATTGTATATGCTGTTTGTAAGTTAAAAAAAATACAATTTTAAGATTGATAAGAACTTACTCGTATTAAAGCAATTATAATACTTTATTTTGAATGCATACGAGCTATTGTATATAATTTGAGACTAAGTAATGCTTGCTCGATGAATTTTTCTTATCAGTTTATTTATTTATTATTTTTTTTTTTATTCACTTGTCATCGAAAACTTGAATAAAACATTTAGTGAACTCACAACTAATTATAAGTTGTACATGAAATACAACCGGAATAGTTTTGAATTTCAAATTCAAATAAAAATTACGAAAAACTGTATTGAAACATAAGAATATATTTTTCTTAGTATCTTAATTCTTATGGCGATTTTTTTCTGTACATTAATGTTACCCAACAATCATAAAAAATATTTTGTATATTGCATAAACCCTCGAAAAAAATAAAAACGTAAGGCACACCTGTTATAGCCAAAATAGAATAAAAATATTTAATGCATTTTCCACCACTGGCACATATCAGTAGTGTTTATTTAGCATTTCAAACAGAATGAAATATTTCTGCTTAAAAGATTATATACACAAATTTATGAGTTCAGCAAGAAAAGTTAACATCACTTACCTTTAGTAATCGTAAATAAGCATTTCTTAAAAAAGTGTAAATAATATGTTTATAAAAGAAAATACTTTTTATTTATATCCTTGCTTTTTTAAAAAAAAGTGTAGAAAACGGGCTTGTTCGGAAATGCATCACTGCGCTGCATCTAATGCACAGCGCGTTCTAAAAAACATCAGTTAGCATCACTACAAATGTCGTGTGTTCTAAAATGCATTAGAGAAATTTATGATGCGTAAACAAACATCAAACAAGCCGCACAAAAATAGCTGATCCGATGTATGTATGTATGAGTAAGTATTTTGTTTGATATTTATTAATTTTATTTTGTTAAATTACATTTGTTTATGTATTTCTAGAATTGGATTAGAATTAATGCAACAATAACAAACAAAATAACACAAACAAAACAATGGACAAATGTATTATTAATTTCTAAATTTTTAATGTTAAGCATTCGAAGTTGTTAACAACGATAATTTCTTTTTGTCTGCGCATCAAGTAAGTATCAGCATCAGCTGTTTTGTATCATCATCACTAAGTTGGTGTCATCATCGCAAAGAAATCACACATTCGCATCAGATGCAGCTCAGTGATGCATTTCCGAACAAGCCCATTTTCTACACTTGTCTTAAAAAGCGAGGGTATAAATAAAAAAATGATTTCAAATTTATTGCACTAATATTTTGCACATCTCTGAATTATTCGAATATATTTTTTTACTTACAAGCCTAATTATTAGATTCCACTATTGTTGTTTTTGAATGTCCTATTAAAGAAGAACTATTTTAATAAAAAAAATAATATTTAATTTATTTATTTTTTAGGTAACTGTGTCACGATCATTTTCTTATTTGGCATTATACTTTCGACATGTCAACAACGTTTCATTGTTGTTCTATTGATAGTGTGCATTGGCATTACTACAGATATGGCGTTTTCGAGTGCCTATTGGCCCAGTCTATTGTATGTGGCACCATCATTTGCTGGTCTTATATCGGGTATAGCTAATTGCTTGGGCACAGTAAGTGGATTTTTGGCTCCTTTAGGTATTTCAAGTATAGTGCGCCATGTAAGTTATTCATTGCAAGAAAACTTTTGTAATTATAATCAAAACTTTATTTTTAAAGGGCACTAAAGATGAATGGAATTTGGTTATTGCCTCTTTAATGAGTTCCTATTTATTGGGTGCTATAGTATTTGGTCTCTTTGGTAGTTCGAAACTCGCAAGCTGGGGCCAAATCTCGAACGAAGAAACAAACAAAAATACTGTCCAGAAGACTATGGGGACATATAGGTATCGATCTGAAAGCGAACGTTTTTGATGGATGTGATGAATTTTGATTCCAAAATACAAAACAAAAACATTTGAAAAAATATGTAAACAAATATTAAAAAAAACATTTTAATCGATTCCAAAACGCAAAACAAAAACAAAAACTTTTAAGAAATATGTAAACAAATATTTACAAAAAAAAAACATTGAAAAGCAATAGACTTCAAGTCGATCGTTTTCCATTATAAACGAAAAAAAACTGTATATATGAGTGTTGTTGTTATTTCTTTTACTTTTAGAATGTGTAACAAATATCTGTCAAATTAATTAGATAAAAACTTGTAAGTCTTAGGTAGATATTTTAAAAATATTTATTATATTTTATTAACTTATTATTTTATGTGGCAACTGTTAATAATATTATACACATGTATTTTTTGTTGTTTTATAAATTTTATTTTTTGTTATTTAAATATATTTTATTACAAAATATTTTGCTAGAAAGATTTCTTTACTTTTTAATTGAGATTTCGAAAATCTACACCGTTTTGAATAAATGAACTTCTGTTGGTATTAAAGAATTTTCTACTATTTTCAAACAGTCAAAAAAAGTTTCTGCTGAATTAAAGTTGTTTTGAAAGTTATCAATGTTTGATTCCTCTCTTCGAATAAAGCAAGGCAGATTAATATACTAGGTAGTGCCAGTAGATCAGTTTACTTTCTTGTTTACTGCCATCCCTAAATTAGCGCGTAAGACGCAAAGCAATGTAATTCATAGCTTTTGCGCTGAAATGTCATCCCTAAATAACAGCGTTAACTTCTTGTCGTTAAAAGTAATGTTAACTCATTTTATTTCATAAAACCCGCTGTATAAGAATAAAGAAGAGATAAAACCGCTAGATTGCCTTGAAAATTACTAAATTGTCACTACTTTTCAACCATAACAAAACAAAACAAACCAACAAACTTCACTTCCTAACGCACTGTCAAAATTGGATTTTCCAATTGCTAAGCGTTGACGCCGTGCTATTTAGGGATGCTTCATACATTTTGTATGTACATGAGAAATTTTGACAGATATTTTGCGCTTACGCGCTAATTTAGGGATGGCAGGAAGGATTACATAAATCAAAAAATATTGATTCCTTTCATCAATTTCAGTCATTGACTGTTTAAATGTCTAATCTATGGTTAAGATATGGGAAAGAATGACAGCCGAATAACTCGTCCTATAATAATCTAATGAAATTTCTTAATTATCTGGCAGTCGTACAATAAAATTCTTCAATTCTCGTTAGTTTCTGTTGTAGGGAATTTCCAAAAATATTTTATTTTTTTACTGATTCTATATTGGTTATATTTCTTTAAAGAACAGGAAACGCTCTAAGCATTAATGTCCTGGTACTGCAATAAGACTAACTTGAGGTCTACAGGTAAGAAAATTTGCTCTAGGATTAAATTAATGTTTGCTAAGATAAACATCCCAGATATTATTTCAAGTGTAGACCGTATGTAACCGTCACTAATATTTATAACAAGTGGCAACTTTGTTTCTTTGTTTATCATTTTTGTTTGCTTTTGGGGGTTTTCACACACGATTAATTTTTAATCCGCACAACTTTTGTTCTTTCGTATTCACACTAGACTAATTATGCTGGCATAAAATTGTGCACGTATACACAGCTTTGTGTGTGTTAGTATTTTCTTTGTTTATTTCATGTTTGCCTTTCGTTCTTTAAACACATGCATAAATTGCGGAACATACTTGGATAAAATAAGTTATGATGAATTGGCAGTTAATTTTAGGAGGAATTTCTTAACTTATGCCACATTTTCACAAGATTTCAATTAATATTTTATTCATATTTGACAAAAAGTTCGTTTTCAATGTTTTTCCCTGTAAAATACATATAAAAATCAACTTAATTAACTTTAAACTTAAGTGCTGTTTCTGTATTACAGGCGAACAACTCGTCTGAAAAAATTATATAAAAAGCACTGTTTTTTTATTTCTATATTCTATTTTTATTTCTATATTAATCGCCAGAAACAGCATGTTAATTTCCCTTGATAAAATATAAGAAAATTGAATTCAATCATAACAAATCTCAATCATGTACATAATTACATCATTTTCTTCATATTCATCTTTACTCGTCGATGGACAAGTAAACACTAAAAATCGCTCTGCAAAAAAAACACGCAGATTCTGTGTTTTCATAAGTGTGTATGTGTTAGTTTTGTTCTGCTTGTGCGGGGTTGAAGCTGGTTGAAAAAATTGTGCCAACCAAAAACCACTCTCCTCACCGAAAATGCCAACAAACTGCGATTTTATGCCAGCACAATTGTTCCAGTGTGAAAACCCCCTTTGTCATTAAAAATTTGTTGTTGTTTTTGGATTTTTAAGGTTTTCAATTCATTCGTTGTGATTTTGCCTTTGCCGACAGTCGATGTAAAATTTTTTGTTATTGTTGCTTGAATTTCATTGAATTTTCTATTCGATCAAAATTTTTTGTGTAATTTTATAAATAATATTAAAAGAATCAAACGCGTAATAAGCATATAATTTTGTATTAAAATTATAAATTGCTAAGTTAACCAAGAAAAAAAGTCAGAGAAAAAACTGTAAGTAAAAATATACATTTTATTTTAATTCCGTTTTTTTAATGTGTAAAATATTAGTAAAAAAAAAAGACTCCATCTTGTTTTCTCTGTGTACTTTTTATATGCGTGTGAAAAAATTATTATATATGCTAAAAATTCAAAACAAGAAAAATAAATTTCTTACAAAGAAAAAAAAATCAGTGATTTAGAATTTTTAGATATTGAATTGGCAGACTTCAAAAAAATTCTCTTTGTTGTTTTTAAAAACAATTTTTATTGTTAATTTGCCTTTAGTACGAATCGTTCTTAACGATTTTCTTATTTATATCTTGTAAACCATAATTCCGTATTAAATATGTGTTTTCTTATTATAATTTATTTAGCACTTTGTACAGCTTCTTGTTAGTTAAAGACGAAGGAGCCTGCGTGCTGTAATGCAAATTCTGAATAAATTATACCATTAAACAACAAAAAAAAAAACATTTTTTATTTTTTTATTGCCTCAGGGGTTAAACACTGGCTAATTTGATTTGTAGTCAACCACCATGACTGCAGGCACCTCTACTTTAGTGGTACCTCTACTATTCTGTGTTTGCGCCTTGTTGCTATTATTTTACTTATTATACGCTACACCACAAAAAATGAAAAAAGGCACTAGATGAGCTAGAGAAAATTTAAATACGCCAACAGACCAGAAAAAACATCAAGTTAAAAAATTGACGCTCCCTTATATTTTTTGAGTTATGGGCCTCTGAACTTTTCATAGAAAAGCACGATTGCGCACCATATTTTTAAAATGTCAATATGGGTATAATTTAGAAGCTTCTGATGAGAAATTTTAGGAAATACTAAATTTTTTAAAAATACTTAACGATGGCATTTTTATGTAAAATTATATATATCATATAAAAAATGTAACGCACCGCATTTAAATTTCCTATATATATTTTTGGTTTAGTATGTTTTTAGTTTATTTCAATTAATTTGTAAGACTAATTGGCCTTATTAATAAAAATAACAGTTACTTAAACGTAACCTTGAAACTTACAACACTTGATTCGTGTCCTTTATTTTGCAAATGATGCTTGACTTATTGTCCAATTAAATTTCGTGTCATATCGTTCTTGCATGTTGCGCAAAGTGCGGATGAAAACTATTAGTTTATTTACAACTTCCAAAGAGAAAATTGACAAATGTTTCTTTACTAAGAAATGTGGAATAATCATTCACCTTTAGATATCTGACAGATATTACGGTTGTGAAATTTTAAATTAACCAGTTTGCATATTTTTAATTATTTATCAATTAAGATTCATTATCTTAATTATGTAAATGTAACATTAATAAAGCTTGGTTTGTTAATACCCCTAATATTTTAATAAACGTTTTACTTTTGCGGAAATATAAACAATTAGCAGATAAATAAATTAAATTTTGAAAACTCTTATTTCCGCAAACGATTTTTGATCATTCTGTAATTAAACTGAAATAAGTTCCTTATTTTTTTAATAAGTGTACGAAAAATTATAAACACACCTTATAAAATACAATATGTATGTAAACATAACAAAGATCAATAAAAAATATTTAATTATTATCTGCCTAATTTTTAAGCAATAGTTTTTGATACATTCTTAATGTTTCATTCTAAAAAATACTTTTAATTTATTGAAAGTTTATTCATCAAGTTTTCTACAGAGATCTGTTTTATAAATAAATAAAAAAAAAAGTTATGATTTTACATGGCTCAAGTGTGTTTTGTATCATAGGAATACTACAGTTTAAGCAATATATGTCACCTTGATTATTTTATAAAATCGCTTGAAGGTTGCTTAAGTACATTGAGCTGTTTAAAGTTTACTGTTTTATTAACAAAATAAGTCACGTAAAATTTTTAAAAGATTTTTATAATTACTTTAATAATGAACCTGAAATAAATTTAAAAATAATTATTATTATTATTAAATTTCACATACATATATGTATGTACAAAATTTATGTATGTATATTTGTTCTGAAAAGATATTGGTACTACTTTGCCATCTATTTTATTTTACGTGTTAGAAATTAATACAGATTTCTGAAATAATAGTTGATTTTCTAAATAAAACATGTAGATTCTAAATTTCTTTTACATACATTAAAATCTATGGCGCAAATAACATCAAGAAAACAATTGAATAATAAAAAATTACGTCTTTAAGTTATTTAACAAACATTAACATAAGAGAAACATTTTCAAGCGATAAATAGCTGGAAAGGATTTTAAAAATCATTCTGTAGCATACATATGTACGTGCGTAATATCATGTGGTAATATATTTTATGCGATGTAAAAACATTCACATCCTTCCTGGAAACCTGAACTTAACTCAGTAGAAACCCTTTTGTTATATGAGAGCCATAAACTTTAAAGTGGTTTCTCGAAAATTTTATCCAAAATATAGTTTTAATTTAAAAACACCTTTTATGAGTTATCAACAATTATTTGTCTTTTTTTCAATTTAATTATATCTAAGATTAAAAATAATTTAAATGAAAACAATTACTTCTATCAAACATCTACGTTTTACCTATTTTGTTCTTATCATAATCACCTTTTTGTTTGTAGTGAATTTAATGAATTTATATATATTTTCTTACAAATTTTAAAAAGGTGAAGCATTAACACTAGTAAATCGAAAAAAAAATATATTCTTAGCATACATTAGTATTTTTAAAGACTTTTCATAATTATTTGTTTGTAAACAAACGTATAAATTACTATTATTTTGTGTCTATATTTTTATTACATTTTTCTTTGCTGTCATCTACCTATTTTTTTTTTCTTTTTTTGTCATTCTCTTTTTATATGTTATACATGCATACACACACACAGGCACACAATAATCTATACATTTCGTTTACGTCTGTACGCGCAGGTCAATTGTTACTAAAATTTATTAATAGAATTAAATTTCAGAGTTTCAAGAAGAAAAGCAACAATAATTGAAGCTTTTTCTTGAAAATAACTTACTGAAAAGGTTAACAAACTAATTAAAATTAAATAAATAAAGATATCACAAAAAATAAAGAAAGTAAAAGCTGAAAAAAGGTGAAGGCACTTAACATTTTGAACAGAAAAGAATTATTAACTCTTCTTTTGCGTTGTAGTTGAAAATTGTCTGTAGGTTCAAACCAGTTAAATAAATATTAAAAAAAAATTTTATTTTATTAAACACAAAAATCATTAACAAATTATATATATTATTTACAGTTTCATTTTAGACACGTGTAAATAAAAGTAAACTAAATCCATCAACATGATCATGAAAGTTCCGTCCAATGACTGGTCGGACCAATTTGAGCAGTATATTATTGAAGAAGAGTCCGATAATGAATTGGATGAATTAGATCAAGATTTTTCTGAATATTTGTGGATGGAAAATGAAGAGGAGTTTGACAAAATTGTAAGTACCTGCAGCAGAACCTTAAAGTCAAGATATTGCCTTATTGCTAGATACATTGATGGAAACATGAGCATGTTCCCTTGTGCGTAACAATGTTTCTTGTTGGAATTTATGTTGCCTGGAATATTAAATTTTTTGTTGTTTCATATTTCCTATCAAGATGCTTCCTTCTCTGCCTCGATGTTTACAGTTTTTCTTGTGCTATTTGGTTGAAAGCAGTCGTGGTGCTGTAAGGGTTTTGTGATTTCGTTATGTTGTTTTTTTTATTACATTTAATAACTCTCCAAATGTTTTTTGCTTATCCTTTTCTAATTTCAATTTTCTTTCGGCGAATTTTATTTCAATAGCCTTTCATTTAAAAATTTTCATTTAGTTCGCTTTGCTACCCCAATGAGAATAGTTGTACCATGACCTCTTTTCTAAGCAATTTTTTATATTTAGTTTATATGAAAGTTGGAACAGATTTCCTTCTGCCTATTGGACCTTATGAATCAGGACTTTAAAATATTCTTAAGACTTTTTTTGTTAAAAACGATTCCGCGCATTTTTGCTCCTCCAATTCCTATTTTTTCTCCCCCAATTATTCCTCTTTTTTCCTCCTCAGTTATTCCTCGTTTTTTAAATAATTATATCCTCTTGGAACTTCTATATAAGTTACGATTTTTTTTAAAGTTATTGTTAATTAATACTGTATCTTAAAACTCAAAACTACATCATCATAAAATAGTCCACTGTAACACGGCTATGCGGCATGAATGCCTAAATTTAATTTAATTATTAAAAAATTTAAATTGAATAAATATTTATCATCTCCTTTATAGGAGTTGCAACGACTTGAAGATGAAGATATCATGAAAGAATGTATAGATGCTATGCTTGATGATGAACTTGAGGAACAACTAAACGAATGGGACAAAGCTAAGAATGAAGAATTAAGAGCAGCTCTCTCCTCCTTGGCAGTTAGTGATTGCAATGTAAGCAACTCATTACTTAACCCTTTGGCAGCTGAATTTATACCAAAAAGTCAATTAATTATTGATTTGGGTACTTCATAAACCAGACATTCTAAGGATATTAGGAAAAATCATAAGATGAAGAAAAAAAATATCTTGAATATTCTTATTTTAGTAGTGAAAACGATCTCCCGGTTTTCTTTACTGGAAAAGCTGTTTAACAAATCACACACGTCTTAAAAAAAATTAAAGAAGCTAAAAAAATGAAATAAAAAGAAGAAAATACTGTAAGAAAATTAACACTTGTTGCCAGGCAATCATTACTTATAACGATTATTATGTTCTTTTGTTAAAAACTTAAAAACAGAATTAATATTGTTTTGTTTTTTATGTAACACACTAAAAATTAATAAAAAGAAACTGAAATGACAACAAGTTAAGACTTACAAAGAAAAAAAATCAACGAAAATGATAAAATGAAGCGTAAAGTAAATAAATAAACGCTTAAAAATAATACAAAAAAAACATTAAAATTTAAAAAATTACAATATTTTTACGCTTTCAAAACCAAATATTAAAAATTGTTATAACTGTCTATTTCATTTTTAAGAGAAATCTCAGATTTAATTTCGCTTAATTTTACTGTCACGAAAAACAACATTCTCGTTCGAAGTCGTTTTAAATAGAATCGTACTGAAAAGGAGATTTTTAAAGAAGTGTGTGTGTGTGTTTTTCTTGAAATTTATACTTATTCAACTGAAATTATTTTTTTTAGAAATATTTGTTAATTTAAATAAATCTTCATTGTGATGTTTGTAAGTTTATTTTTTACTGCACTGCTTTTATAAGATATGTTTTTAATTCTTCTAATTACATATTAAAAAGGAAGTATTTTTAAATACCTCTTATGTTAATATAAAATTGTAGCGAACCTACTACACACACACTTTTTTATTGTTATTTAATCTTTAAGGCAGTTATTTAAGTTATTTTTTAAACAAAAATAAATTTAAAACAGTCTACTCGCGATTCATTCTAACTTTTTATTTGCCTTATTTATTTTGAAGAAAGTTATTTGTTTATTATTAACTTAAACACTTAAGAGGCTTATTTTGCCCTTAATGCTAGTTTATTTTTCAATAAAATTTACATTTATATAGAAATAATTACTCCTAAATTTAGATACATTTTAATGTTTAATATCTAAATTTTTAGCTATTATTCTCTACTCGCTTGTTTAATTTTAGACTTTTTAGTTGTAGTACCAATACTACATATTTTATAGTTTGTATAAAATAAGATAACTTAACGACTTCTTTCCTAACATTTCCTTTTATGTGTGATATAAAATATTAAAAAAAAATAAAAAAAAAAGTTTACAAAACTTAAAAAACTCTTAATAAAAAGGTATTGTAATTAACTAAAAGTTGTAAAAATTTATTTTTTTCTTATTCCTTTGAATGAAGCCAAAAGTAAATGTTTCAAAAAATATATGTATACAACGTCACAATTCAAAACCTCACATTTTGAGTTAATTACACAAGATTTGTTCGCGCCATTTCATGCTTTATTTTGTGTATTCGTTTCATCTTTGTCTTTTATACTTTTTACGTTTTAAGAGAAGAAATAACGATACATTTCAGCTTATGACACAGTAGAGGATATATTTTTACAGCAATAACGGCTTAATTCAAACATCCCACATACAGCCCAATTATAAACAAAAATTCTGTGCGAGTTCTTTCACTTTACCCTTTTCTCCAATTATAAAATTTTCCCCTTTTCATTGACTGCGGAAAGTGAAAAAAATTCGGAGGAAAAAGTAGATATAAATTATAAAATAAAAATTATATGAAAATAAACAAAAAACTCCCTTCAAATTACGATGATGCCACTTTTTATAATTTTATTCCCACGGAATTCATAATTGGAGGAATCTTCTCTCGAGAAAAATTTTTTCCGTGGGAAAGAAATTCCGTGAGAATATTCATAATTAGGCTAAATATGACAATAAACAAAAAAACTCCCTTCAGATTACGATGATGTCACTTTAATAATTTTATTCCCACGGAATTCATAATTGGAGGAATCTTTTCTCGAGAAATTTTTTTTTTCGTGTGAAAGAAATTTCGTGAGAATATTTATAATTGGGTTGATAAACAAAAATTCCGTGCGAGGTTTTTCCTTTTCTCCCATTATAAATTTTTCCCCATTTGTTTGACTGCGGAAAGTGAAAAAAAAAATCGGGGAAAAAAGTATTAAAATTACGATGATGCCAACTTTTTATTATTTTATTCCCACGGAATTCATAATTGGAGGAATCTTTTTTCAAGAAAAATTTTTTCCGTGAGAATATTCATAGTTGGGCTGATAAGACCTCCCCTTTAATATATAATTGATGAAAGTTTTTTAAATGATTTTTTTAATCATGATTCATTTTACTAATTGTAGTGGGAACTTAAGCAGTCTGATATTTTTATCGATGGTGAGAACGAGTCAAATACTTAAACTGCGATAACCTCAAAATGGATTTTTTTTTGAGTTATGACGTTCTATTATTAAATGAGCGATATATTCTGCATTGAAATATCCCAGTTAGCATTTTTATACCCTTTGCCATAAAAAGTAGAAAAAGGGTATAACTAAGAAAAACAAAATACGCCAATCTATCAGTTAGTGTTAAAAGTGGTGCTGTTGGAAATTAGCAGGATCGGTCCATGTCCTTCGTGTCATTAAAGTACCCCAACCAAAAAATAAATATATGGGGCGTTAGAGAATTAAAAAATAAAAAAAACGTCCAGTAAAAAAAATTGGCGCTCTCCCTTAATTTTCGAGTTATGGGGCTCTGAAATTTTAAAATTTTTTAAAATATATGAAGAGATCTTTAACGAAATATAAAAAAATTTAAAAAAAATGCTTAACCCATTAAAAGTCGATGGCATTTTTATGTAAAATTATATATGTATATGCAGTACTAATTTTTTTTTTAAATCTTTCACCCCAATATTTGCTGCTTTGATTGGAGTTACTTCACTAAAATAGATTTATATAGATGGTGATTTATTAGATGGTGATGGTGGTATATAAGATTCGGCATAGCCGAATATACACTCTTACTTGTTTATTTTAATTTCTAAAAAGAAAGGAAAATTGTAGCTCATGAGATCGCCGTTTCTTGCTTTGGTAGAAGGTTTGAACTTTACGACTTTGTGGCTAATCCACAACTTGTAACTGCTTTACTGAACTATAGAAATGTGGGTATTATGTCGGATTTTATTCTTTCTAAGCTTCAGAATTTTCTGCCTTTTATGCAAAATCTCGACGTTTTATTTGTATAGATTCTTAATTGTCTTGATTATTTATTAAGTGAAACTACCGCAATATATAATTTCAACATTCTCATCTTATTTAAGTCAGATTACAAACTAAAGTGGAACGTAAATCGTCTAATTTTACTATAATAAATATTTCCAGCAATTTTCAAGGTGCTTACAACTTATCTATGTGGTTGTAGAACTTACTAAGATGGGAATTGCAATTTTGGTTATAGCGAATTATCATAGATAGCGTAATAAATCTATTACTTCTTAACGCTCGAAAAAACGGGCTGCTGCTGCTAAAAATACAAGTAAATGCAACCCTGCTTTAGTTTACATCTTACATATGCAACTCTTTGAGTTGCTATAACTTTGTTGACAATTACAGGTAAAAAAAAAAAACGAAACTGACAGCAGAAACAGAAAATTTTATTGGTGCAGCAAACAAGAAAAAATATAATAGAATTAACACAAACGCATTCCGGAATTTTCTGTCGCTAAGATTTTTTGGCACAAGTATTTACAAAAACAGAAAAACTAATAATAAGAAAACTGAAATAGCAGAAAAGCACGTTGTATTGCAAATAGCACGTTAAAGATTCCCAAAAGACAAATATGGATGATTCACGAGAAGAGAATCAATTCATTGTAGATGATGTAAGCAAAATCATAAAGGAAGCTATAGAATCTACTATTGGTGGTAACGCTTATCAGCACGACAAGGTAAATAACTGGACGGGCCAGGTGGTAGAGAATTGTTTAAGTATGTTGACAAAGGAACAAAAACCCTACAAATATATTGTGACTTCAATGATAATGCAAAAGAATGGTGCCGGTTTGCATACAGCTTCCTCATGCTATTGGAACAACGATACAGATGGAAGTTGTACAGTGCGTTGGGAAAATAAAACAATGTACTGTATTGTTTCTGTATTCGGGTTGGCCGTATAAAGTTTATTTTACTAATATTTTCATAAATTAATAATGAAAAGTGTGGTGAATGAAGTATGTAAAGAGTGGAGACCACACATTTGGGTACATTATTTAATAAATACCTTAAGTTTCTTTTTATACACAAATATAATTATATTGAGGCATTCGTTAAATAGAACAACATTAAACATGGCATTAGAATAACACATCAAAACATGGCAGACAGACAGCTGCATTCTAACAGTTTATTGCTTTCTTTCGTTTTTGTAAAAACTACAAAATATTCTGTTCTGTACTTTATTTTTAATGTATTTAATTTTTTTTCTATTGTTTTAAGGGGAGGGAAAGGAGAAGACTCTTGAGTATGATTCCAATTTATAAATTAAAGTAAAAAGAAAAAATTAATTAATAAAAAATCGAAACCATTCTTAAAAAGTAAAAACAAATTCAATCAAATTAACAAGATTAGAGCAAGGCAAAACAAAATTAACACGTTGCTTTCTTCATTAAATAAATAGTGGCGCTATTTTATCACGAAGGCTTGCAAGTAGGGCGCTTAAATATTTGATACAAAGCGTAAAAATGTCAAAAAGAAGTTACAATGACTAAAAGTTTATTAATAAATAATATAAAAAACAACATATTTTTGTAATTAAATTGAAAAAATAGAGATTAAACAAATTATCAAAAGTTTTTTGCCGCACATCTGTTTTTGCTTTAATTCATCTGAAGAATTGTTATATATTTCTCTTGATTTTTCACTGTTTATATTTTAAAATGAAAAAAATCAATAAATAAAAACTAATAACTCAACAATCAATAAAAATTAAAAAAATGTGTTTGTTTACATGCATTTCTTTTACATTAAATAGCCTTTTATGTTTGACCTTGACTTCCATTTTGTAACTAAGCAGTTTACGTTGTAGTTTGATCCATAATTAAGGGGAACGGAAGAGATAGTGTGATAAGTTTTTCATAATACGACCTATTAAGAGGTTACACTTCGCCGTTCCAGCTTTCGTTTTGTGTATGTATTAATTATGTTCTTTTATATGCAATTTGATTGCGAGGCCATCTGGTTACATGTTTTGTAACTTTTCCACTTTTTATGTACAATTTTCTTGTTTCGGTAATGTTTAACACATACAACAAAAATGCTTTCTAATTACAGTGTGTTTATTAAATTCTAAAGCAGTTTTCAAGTCAAATTGTGGAAACTCCCCAACACATTTGAAACAGTTTACGGAGCGTTAGCAATTGACTGTTACCTTTGTAATATTCAAATCCAAGATGTTTTCCATGTCTCTATCTAATAAACTAAAGCTGCTTATTGACATTTCGTCAAGTTTTTGTCCACTTTCAAGAACTTCATCTACTAACCTAGTAACCAAAGGTTCGACATATACATAGATTTTGATGGAGAAAGTACTAAGGTATTCCTTGTCAATCAGTTATTATAAGTGATTTTGAAGTGAAATTAGTGTTTAAACCATAATTTAAAAAAAATTAAACTTCTCATATTCTAAAAATAATATAAAATAAAAACAAAATTTTTACAGCGATATCCAATGTTTTGTGCTTTTCAAATTGCAGCTGCTTTTATTTGCAAGTTATTTATATTTTGGGTATTTCACATATATTTCGCATACAACATTTTCTTAAGCGTATATGAAAATCCTTAATGAAAAGTATTCACTTAATCATTATTAAAATTAAAACACACTACATACTGTAAGTTTTATTTTTTCCTTGAATATTTTGTTGGCAATGGTGGAACATCTTTAGGTAGTCTTAAAGATAAAACTGACGTTCTCAACTTGGGTAAGGCTTGAACAATATGAGCATATTTAAACACTTTTGAACGGGGAGCATTCAATTCTTGTGACAATATAGTACCATCGATTTGATATTTTTCATCGAGTAATATTGATAAAACTATAAAGTAACATAAAGCCTTTTCGGCAGAGAAAGAAGTTCGGGAACCACTAAAAATATAAAAAAGGAATAGTGTGAATAATATTTAATATTTATATGACAAATGTTTGATATAAAAATTATTTTAACAATTTTAAAATTGGTATATTTTTTAAGTGCTTATAATTGTAAATTGATATACATATGTATATCAAAGAGACTAGTATTCAGTTTTAGTTACCGGATTTAGAACTCACCTAAAACTAGCATTTGGATCGGAAAAACGATCTCGTACATTATTTTCCACTTTTTCTGATATTTCCGATAACTCGGCCTTTTTCAAATATTTGCAGCGAGATTTAATAAGTCTTAATAAAGAATCCATGTAAATGATTAACTTCAAATGCAATAAACCATTATTATCTGCTGGCGACTGTTGTATGTTTTGAATAAGTTTTCTTAGATATTCAGATTTGATGCTACGAGAAAACATAATTTTAGACATAAATGTATACTTTTATAATTTTAAATTATGTAACTTACGGTATTTGATCAATTTGTGTTTGATAAACCGTTTTAGCTTCCTCATCCAAACGATTTAATAAATCTTTAGGCACCACATCTTCTATTTTATAAACATCACTTACTTTTTGGGCTTCCTTGTTTATTGGTGGTCTTATTTTGTCAAAATAATCTGCATTATCTATACTTTTCTCTAGTTCATCATCTTGTATAACAGCTGCCTTAACGGTAGCTTCTAAATCGTTTTGTACAATTTTGATATCCATGCGCATTTTTTCTTGATCGTCAATAAAACGTGACGCTTTACGGCCACTATATTTTTTAAGTAATGTCATTTTACTAACGTGATCTGATAGACTTTCACGTGTTATTTTATCTATATCTTGATGTATACTGTTTTTAAGAGTAACCTGGTCTATTGGGATAATTTTCATCTGAAATTAATATAATAATGATTGTAGTTTTTTAACCTTTATGGTTAGAAGACCGCTTGCTTTATGTATTATGCTAATAGTTTTCAGAAGTTGTTCATTCTAGTTGAACAATAAATAACAACTTTTTGTTTTAAGTATATAATTACCTTTTAGGAAACTACAAAATTTTCTTACCTTATTTGTAACTTTATTACGAACACAAATGAAAGTGTCAGTCAATTCGTTTGCCTCCGTGTCATTGATCAAACCCTGATAAGTGTGACCATTCGCTACCAACAACGCACCTAATTTATTTTTGTCCTCACGATTCTTGAGACGGCAAAATAGTGTATTTTCTTTGGTAAAAGCAGATAATTCACCATTTTGAAATTTTACTACAATTATATAAAACAAAAATGGTAATTACTGGATTTAAATGTTTTTTTTTTTTTTTTTTGAAAACTTACTCAGTGTAGGTACAACCCCATTCATTTTACGGGTATAGATCTTTTCAACTTCCACCTTTGCTTTCATTTTTTTTAAACGCTTTTTTATTTAACTAATTAAAAACTTCATAAAATTAGTAAATTTCTGCTTTAAAACATAAATAATTCCCACGTGAAATGAAAAACAAAAAATGTCAATTTACAGAGATGTAAATAAAAGTAGTAACTTAATGATGAACACATGTATCGATAATTTTATTTTACGGTTAAGAACAAGGCGAATTGATAACCAGGTGGTATCATCAGCATGAAGCACTGTTCGAAATAACGTCAAAGTTTGTTTTGTTTTTCGTTTATTGTGTTTTCTTGCTTATATTTACATACACTCTCGATCAAATGATTAGAACCACTTTAATTTCCGTGTTTAGTACGCTTTTTTTCTCCAGAAAGCTAAGTTTTACTACTATCCGAAATAGAATTTTCTTAATATTCCAAAAATAAATACAAGATCAGAGTTTAAGGCAACTGGTTTTCTACAAAAAAACGTTATATATACAATTTTGTTCCCTTCATATGCTTGGACCCATTTTTCGTTTTTTAAATTTTTTCCAAGTATGTAGACGCAGTTAATTTAAATATTAATCTAATATTAAAAAAAGATTACTTTCTAGTAACGTAAGTGAAAAATGGGCAAGAACAGTATATAATAGTTAATGACCTATCAGGCCATTGCGCGTTAAATTGGGCGATGTCTCAAAATTGTGCTCGGAAACCTAAAGAAAATATTCAAAACTATGGAATGCAATACAAAGTGGTATGTAAAAATAAATTTATATGTATTTTTAAGTGGTTCTAATCATCTGCTCTAGAGTACATGTATGAACGCATATATAAACACAATAAACAAAAAATAAAATTTTTGAAATTATTTCAATAAAATGGGTTTTTAGTTTCAGGATTCCACAACTTACAATGTTATGTTAACTTTTATTAAAAATGATAAAATTAAAAAAAACCGAACTTATTTTTGTTTCTTAAATTTTGTGCTGTTTGGTTTTTTCAATATTATTATTCTTATTTTGAATTTTTTGACTGTTTGCTTTATATTTAATTCGCCTCAACCACTTATTTTTGACAAGGACTCGTACCAAAAAGTTGCGTTGTTGTAACAATTCGCCGATGATTACACCTTATAGATGCGCCTTGGTTAAGAAATTTATTTTGAATTAAATTCGCTTTAGACGGCATTAGCTGAATTTTACTTTCGGTGAAATAAAAATTTTTTGCGAAAAACATTTAACACTGTGGAAAATTATGTGGAATTATTGGTTGTGTGTGTCTCAATTAAGTAGTATTTAAAATTTTTTGGGGAATGTTAATAAATTAATTTAATTTTTAAAATTTATTTAAAGTATTTTTTAATCTTATTTTTTCAAAATAGTTACGATAATAATAATATAAATATTTTCATTAAAAATTGTGACAATATGGGAAATTACAGACAATTGAAAAATAAAAACTTTAGAGACCGCAAAAATATTAAAATTGATTATACTTTTGCGCGGTTTTGTTGAATTCCATTTCTTAAATCGCAACGAAAATCGACTTGCGCATTCGTGAGATTATGTTCAAACCAATTTTAAAGCTTCTGAGGATAACTATTGCTATTTATATTTATTCTGCACGGTTCTTTAAATAACGGGACATTTTTAAAATTATGCAGAAAAATTAAAATTATTCACGTTTCCATAATAAAATTATACAATAATTATTTAACTTATATATTAAGATTTAAATGATTGAATTTTATCCATTTCTTATTGCGCCTGAATCCATATTTAAAGACGTAAATTGATAATGTTTAGTTTTAACAATATTTACCACTTGCTGAAATCAAAAGATAAGTTAATAAATTTAAGTTTATTTCATATTCATGTTTTCATAATATTTTTACCAGTACTAGTTTTATTAAAAATACTGCAAATGTAAGAAAGTTTATGCTCATTAATGCCGCATCAGGAGGAAAATTTATGTTCGATTCATCTAAAATTCCACGTTTATTACGTAAATGATTGCCAAGATTATCTTGGCGTTCTTTTCTAGAACTTTTTGGATTTATAGTTGCATCAATGTTATCTGCATCGTCTTCGTCTTCATGCCATAAAATCATAAATTGTTTCTCTAAAAAAAAATATTTAAAAATAAGAAACTCTTTCTAAGCATATTGTTATCGTTGGAATGTGGTTTTTGTAAAAGCTGGTGCATGAAGAAACAGTTTCAAACATGAAATAAAAGTGTATCACTACACACATACTTTTAATAGTCTTGACATAATTATTTGATCGTTTTCGAGACAATACAATGACTACTGTAGAAAAAGTAACGGTATAGAATATCCTTGCAAATGAAGCTTCAGTTTAGTGAAATTTATTACATTTAAAGTCAAAGCTGTTAAAATGTGCTGTAGTTTAGAAAAATAATATTATGATTTCTTACGAGAAAAAACAATTTCAATTAAAGTACTTTAAATTAAAAATAAAAAATGTAGTTTTCTTACCAATAGTTTTTAGCAAGGAATCTTTGAGTTGGTGTAACATTTTGATCTTATCTTCAAAACGAAACAAGGATGTTTTCATCCAAGTTTGTTTTAAGGACTTAATAAATTCTATAAAGCCTTTTATAGAAGGCAATTCTACCGTTGAACTAATTTTATCCGCAGAAAATTCTTGAGAATCTTTTGAATTATCTACTGCAAAATTAGCCTGCTTAACATCATCCTGATAAGAACCTTTCTGCCTGGAAGATGTTTGCATTTTACTTAACTCTAGTTTAGAGTTTGGTTGCGTTTTAGATTGTACATTCTTTTTAGTGACTTCTTGATATTTTGTATTTAATTTATCCGATTCTTGAAATCTTTCCTGTTGATATTTAATCCACACCGGACTAGGAGTGTCATCGATTTCACTTTCATCTCTAAGGTTTTTTATATTTTTAAATGAATTTAAATTTGCTTCACTTCCTGTTGCAATTTTAAGAAAGTTTAATAAAAACACTGCTAAAAGTAGTTGATACCGCATTTTACTCGAATGACTGACTGACTGTGTTGGCCAACTAAATGTTGAAAATTACTTGCAAAATCATTTTGCCACATATTCAGAGATATTTGTGCTTTATCTATTTTAGGAAAAAGCATGTTAAAAAGATTTATTTTAATAATTTTCGTTAATCTTAATAACGACAATTAAGAGAAAGAAATTTGTCATGGTGTTTGATTTTTAAAAGAAATGTTCAAGTGCAATTAACAAGTGTGTTACAATTTTATAATGACAAAAAGCTAATTTATAAATTTTTATTTTAATAAAGACGGCTACAATTTTATTAGAAGTGAAAAGAATTTTGGCATAAACGCGAAAAATGTTAATTGATTTTTCGTACGAATTTAATTTATATTTAATAATTATAATATTTCTTAAACATCAATGTTATGTATCGAAGTTTTTTAGTTGCACAAAAATTTATACAGTAAAGATTTAACTTAAAAACTATAAAAATTCATTAATAGAAATCCCAAAATACAAAAATAAGTTTAACAATGTCCACAACTGAAATTGTCCGACCTAAAAAAGGGAGGTTATCAATTCGACTGAACGTTCGTTTTTAATATTTGTGCCTCCATAACTCAGTCATTTCTGGATCGATTATTATTTTTTTTTATTCGAAAGGTGATGCTTACGGATTGGTCCCGTTCTAAAAACACTTCATAATCTTGAAAATTAAAGGGCGTCTCCCTCAAACATGTTTTTTATGTGTAATATGAACCGTAAAGAGCCATCACTTTAAAATTAAAAAAACTGCGTTTCATCATAGCTCCCAATGGCAACAAGTAATACAAAAATAAATCTTAAAATTAAAGGGTACCCCCAAATACGCAAATTGGCCTATATGGGCCTATCTTTTGAACCGTTATAGCCAAATTGGACAGAATGTCGATTGCTATAACCGGTTAAGTAACAAGTATTAATACTTAATTTTTCCAAATAATAAATTAAAGGGTACCCCAATAGTTTACTTAAATATTGAATCGAACAGTTGTAGACAGACGCTTGAAATTTACAACAATTTCGCTATAATAACAAGTCTAAAATTTTGAAATTAAAGAGTCTCCCAATAGTTGGTGTAATTTATTGTACTACAAACTTTCGAGCCGTTATAGACAGACAGCTAAAACCTACAAGGAATCTATATTGCTAAGTCCGTTATATCAATAATATTAAAATTTAAATTTGGAAATTAAAGGGTGTTCCCATAATTAATGTAAATTGACCCATATGGGCCTATTTTTTGAACTGTTATAGACCAATGCTTACAAATTAGATAGAATGTCGATTGCTATGACCGTTATAGTAACAATTATTAATATTTAAAATTATAAATTAGAGGGTGCCCCAATAGTTCATTTAATTTGATTTATATGGCAATAATTTTAAACAGTTGTAGACAGACGCTTAAAATTTACAAAGAATCTGTATTACTAAGTCCGCTATAACAGCAAGTTTATAATTTGAATTTCGAAATTAAAGGGTGTTCCCAAAATTAATGTAATTTGATCTATTTGTCCGTATCTTTTGAACCATTGTATACAAACACTTGAAAATTAGATAGAATGGCCACTACTTTATTTGTTATAGTAAGGAGTAGAAATATTTGAGATTATAAATTAAAGAGTGGTACAATAGTTGATGTAAATGGCCAAACTGTTGAATCGTTATAGACAGACGATTGAAATTCACAAAGAACCTAATTGCTCTAAGTCTACTACAACAGCAAGTTTAAAAGTTGAATTTGGAAATTAAAAGGTGTCCCTATAGTTGCTGTAATTTGATGTATACTGCTAAACTGTTTAACTGTTGTAGACAGACGGTTGAAATTTACAAAAAGCTGTCGTGCTGAGTCTGCTATAGCAAGTATAGTGTTTAGAGATGAAATATAAGGGTGTCCCTATAATTAATGTAATTTGATTAGTGTAGCCATACTTTTGAAGCGTTATGTGTAGACAGACAGATAAAATCTGTTTTTATTGTTAGAATTTTTCATTGAATTTGCTTAAAAAACAGTAAAAAATTTAAATGCACCGTAATAAACGGCACATTGAAGTTTGAGAAATCCTGGTTGGCGATGCCGGTCTGTCCGTCCGTGTTAGTATTGAAACAAGTTTGCAAAGGCACTATACCAGCTAGAGAAAATTTAAATACGTCAATCGATCAGACATATTATCGAAAGGGGTGCTATTGGAAATCAGCAAGATCGTTATATGCTCATCGAGGCAGCGGGAAAAACTCTATGCCTACCTCTAATTTCTCCTTATCATTTGGAACAAGGAAATAACTCCAATAAAAAAACAAATAAATGGAGCTAGATTTCGCACTACATACTCTCTAGAGGATGCAGTAACATCAACACGTCGAAGGAATATCGCTGCTGTAAACGAAAGTGGAAACTTCCAGAAAGAAGCATTGTTTGGTGTGGTTAACACGCTGGTGGCATCACCGGACCTTATTTCGTTTTTTTTTGTTTGATAATATGGATAACATTGGTCCGTACGAAATGTGGTTTTAACAAGATGGCGCTACGTGCAATACTTCGGATTTCGAGAAATGGACCTGTCACTTAGACTCCAAAGTCGTGCAATTTGATACTTCTCGATTATTTCCTGTTAACCCCGTAAAGTCACTGATTTATGCTGATAAAACAGCAACAATTGACGTTTTCGAGGCAATCATTGTTTGCGTTATTCGTGACATACGGCCAACAGTATTTGAAATAGTGACCCAAAATTGGAGGTCCAGAATGCGCTTCGTCATGAGCAGCCGCAGTGTTTGTACGCCCGAAATCATTTTTTAAATATTAATGTCATGTTCTGATCTTTCGCATAAAAAAAATTCTTCATAAAATTTTAATTTTTTGTTCTATTTTTTACAATTTAACCCTCTAGTGCGCCGTGATGCAAATTTGAATCATACCGAATATCTCTCTGTAGCTTCAAAATTTAAAAACAGTTTTATGTAAATGTTCGTTATATGTTGTGTCCATTTAATAGACGTCGTTTTCTCTGCTTTTGAAGTACCGTTATACCAGCATTGAATTATTGTGCAATTTTGAAGTGCCTGCTCATTCGTTTGTTGTTCATAGAGGAAACAGTGTGTTTTTCTGACCTTAAAATTTATTAAGTTCAACAAGTTTATAAACAGTTTTGATTTTTAAATAAGTTACACTCTTTTTTTATTACAATGTTATAGTGTGTATTGTTTATTAATGGTAAGTACTTTGCGCTAAATGCGCAATGATGCAAATTTGCATCAAAGGATTTTTCGCCTCCTGCGCCCTTATAAATGAAAATTATACAAACTGCTAGAACAAAAGTTTGCTTTTAAACCATTTCCTTTCGTTTAAGTAGTATTTTACTTAATTTGGTTTTCTTGCGCACTAGAGGGTTAAAGTTCTATCGGGCTTAAAAAAACACCAGTGACTAGAAAAGCTATAAAATAAGAACTAGGCAACGCCGGGTACAATTAGCTAGTATAAAATAAATTTCTTTATTCTTTTAAAATACTGGACGCCAATTATGAGAACGTAGCGAAGCGCTAGTGTCCCATTAGAAGAAAACGTATCAAAGGATACACTTTTTACGACTCATTTACTTACATCTTCAGATTCGTTGTTGTATTGAAAGGGGAACAATAAGATTTGGAGAAGTTCAAAAGTATATGTATGCTGAAAAAAAATGTTGGAACTGTTGAGGTTACTAGGAAGTATCCTCGTAAAATAAAGATTTTTCTCAGATTTCATTCAACCTGCGCCAACTCCTAATCTTTTCCCATTGTTCTACTGTGCGCCTTCCTCCTCATCATTATGAGGTTCCAACAGAAAACATTAGCTCAAGTACAACCCTTCTGTAGTTATGTGAAGTATCAATGTTAGTCGTTTAAGGTCGGGCCAGATTAGTCAAATATTTGACCAAAACAGCATAAACACTATTTTTACAAATGTTTCTTCAATCTTTCCTGACACGTTTTATTACGAATGATGAATGATGATGATCAGATTAGTTAAATATAAATAAATGATCAGATTAGTTAAATATTTGACTAAAAAGACTTATTATGATATATAAGACCCTTCTCAATATAAAAGGTATGATATCAAATTAATTATATAATTTATGTTAGGAACACAACTGGAACGAACGACGAATTTTTGGTCGCGAATATTCGCCGTCAAAAATAAAACACATTTGTGTATATAAAAATGCACATAATCATGACATAGGACGAAATTCGTCATACGCGGCGAACTATGCAATAGAATTATTTCTATTTCTTACGCCGACGAACGACGAACAAATCAGTACAAAGTGACCATGTTTGACTTTAGATTCGAAGTATTTTAATACAAAAAGTTACTTTACCTAAAAAATTTATGCATTTTTATTATGCAGCATTTATAATAAGCGTACACACATTAAAAGTTAAATATAAAAATAGTTTTTAGTTGTGTTTTTGCTAATGTTTAACTTTTTAAATATTATTTTTTTGATGGTCACCTTATAGCATGTTTACACGGCAATGTGAAGCACTTGCTTCGCTCTCTGAATCATGATTGCGAAGCATGCCGTTTCCACGACACATACTACATGCTTCACATTGACTTCTGTTCTAAAATTTAGTTTTTCGTTTCAATTTTAGTGTTTGTAATTAATAAAATTTTAAATTATAATATTATTATTTGTTTTTATATTAACACACATTTTCACAGCACTTTTAATATTGGTATACTTTTTTTGTTTACATTTATATACAGCTAGTTCAGATAAACTTGCGATACAAATTAGGGAAGACAGAAATTTTTCATGCTTCGCAAGTAGATTCAAGCTGAATCGTCTCAAAACAAAATGCTTCGCTCTCAAGATTTTATATGGCGAAGCACGTTGATTCGGTCGTGATTGAGCTGTGAATCATGAAAAGAGAGCGAAGCAAGAATATTGGGCTCCGTGTAAACATAGTATTAGCAGCATACAAAAAGTAAACAACTTCAAAAATTATAACAGCTGCGTTTTTGGTCGTTATTGTGTTTCATATGACGAATTTGTACAACAAATTTTTGACGACGTATTCGCTGTGTTGGACGAAATTCGTCGTTCGTCCTAGTTGTGTTCCTAACATAAATTATATAATGAATTTGATATCATACCTTTTATATTGAGATGGGTCTTATATTACATAATAAGTCTTTGAGAAGGACGTCTTTTTAGTCAAATATTTAACTAATCTGACTGTAGAGATTTATTTAAATTTCTTCTTGCCTAATCCCCTACTCTAACGCGTTACAATTTATATATAGTCATCCGGATTGTATTAATTAAGAGTAATTGCTTTATTGAGCATCTAAGCCATTTATAAGTCCTGAATAAACTTGTTACTTTAGGGTGTTTTTAAAATCCAACTTAACCACATGACAGCTCTCTCTTATTTTTTATAAGCTCCCAATCATACAACTGTTTAAACTGAATCTTTTCTTAATTTTTTTAAAACAAAATTTGACTAAAAAGAATATCTAACAAAATCATCACTTTAGTTTTAATTGAAATCTCGTTTGAGTAACATCGGCGTTGTCTACTGAAAAATATCAGTTTTCTTTAAACAAAAAATGATGAGACAACTATTACAAATTATTAACATTTTAGCAGTGTTATTTGTAAATGATTCTTTGTGTCAAAGCTGTGAGTGTGAATTTTAAAAACAACAACAAATTTTAATATTAAAAATAAATAAAAAAAGTAATAAAAAAAAAAACGAAGAATAATAAATAAAAAACACAAAACCAAGAACAAAACGGACTGTTTCTTATCAAAGTGGACAATATTGATTGACCCACTGACTTTGGCTTTAGAGAAAGAAAAGATTACAAACATTTAGCGAATTATAACACAAAGAAACCCATTTGTAAAAATGCATCATTAAAAACAAAAATGTAGTGAAAATATTTAAGTATTTCGTTGAAACTTGTTTTAGGGGAAAATCGAAATTGTCCAGATTTACATTATGCAATTTTTTAAAGGCATTTTTTTCAAAATTTCATGCTAGTTTCATGAAAAATTGCATAGTGTAAATGAGGTAATTATGATTATAAAAAAAACTCAGACGGCTGATAATTTGTAAATTAGTGGTTTTAAAACAATTTGGATTATTTAAATAAGTACACCTCTAAATAAATAGGCACGGTTCAGGCGAATCAGACCCGGAAAAAATATTTCAAGACAAAAGTTTGCTTGAGGATTGCGCTATCTTTCTACCTGTTAAGAAACAATTTTTCTTATAGAGAAAATTTAAGACAACTAATCTGTCATATTTTATTTCCGAGAAGAGAGATGTCAGTTAAATCAGTCGGAAAAAGGCCAGTATCTATATTTTGTTTTGTACATATTTTCTCCATTTTCTTATTGTGTTAGGCTTGTTGTACTGTAAACTGAAATTTTAGAAAATAACTTTACACTGCCAAGAGATCAAAATTTCAATTAACTCTCGAAAATTCACCATAACATCACATTTTCACCAAAATTTTACCTAAAAAATTAAAAATTACCACTTAAATAATCTTTCCTAGAGTTTTTTTTTTCGAAAATTGGAAGTTTTGCTTAGGAAATCTGTAGTACGGTACATTGGTTGTACATAATATGGTGAAGGATTTATAAGATTCGGTATAGCCGAGTATAGCACTCTTACTTGTTTTACCCTTCAACACAAAAATTGAAAAAAGTGTAAATCTAAGTTTGTCATTCCGTTTGTGGTTTCTTCAATATACTTTTTCGACCCCATAGAGTATATATATTCTGACGTCGATTGAGTGATATCCGTCTGTCCGTCCGTGTTAGAGGCAAACTTGATTAAAAAAAAGTAAATATGTCAATCATTCAGATATAGTGTCAAAAGAGGTGCTATTGAAAATCAGCATGATCGGTACATGTCCTTCGGAGCAGCAGGCAAAACACCACGCCTACCTCTAATTTTTTCATGTCATTTAAAACAATAAAGTTACTCCAATCAAAAAAATAAATTCAGGGGTGATAGATAATTAAAATATAAGAAAAAAAACATATATCAAGTGAAAAAAATTGCCGCACGCCCAGATTTTCCAAGTTACGGGGCTCTGAAATTTTAAAATTTTTTAATATATCAATATGGCTGTCATTTCTAAGCTTTAGAAGAGATCTTTAAGGAAAAATTAAAATTTTTTTGAAATGCTTAACCGATTTAGAACCGATGGTATTTTGATGTAAAATTAGATATAAGCAGTACCAAAATTTTTTTAATTTTAATTCTCTGTCACCCCAATATTTGCTTTTTTGATTGGAGTTACTTCACTAGACTAGATTTACATAGATGGTGGAGGGTATATAGGATTTGGCATAGCCGAATATCGCACTCTTACTTGTTATTTATATGGATGATGGAAATAAAAGTAAAAATTAAAAGATTCAAAATTTTGAAAGAAAAATTCTCAAATATATTTTATAAATTAACGAAATATTTTATAGTTGAATTGTTGTAAAATAAGTTTCGTTTTTATTTAATTTTTCCGTAACTTTCAGCTTTCATAATCTGAGCGAAAAACATCTGCTTCGCGTCCTACTTACATTTATTAGCACAATAAATAGATTAAAGGGTCAGAAGAAAACATTTTAATAAAAAAATCCGTTCCACTACATTCGATTGTGCAAACACGAATTTAAAATTTATTTCAAATTCAAAGTCAGTTGTATTTTTTATTAAATTTAATTTTTATAAAATTAAACGAAAGAAAGCTATTTTGAAAAAAAAAACATCTGCCAGTAAATAATATTCTGTTGTCAAATATTGTTGGGTACAGTTGCGGTCTTTACCAGAAGGTATGACGATTTCTTTTTTTTAATTTGATAGCACTGACATGTAACAGTATGACAAGGGTAAATAAATTACATTACAAACGTAAAGTCAGACAAAACATAATGGCAAGTTTTATCAAATGAAAATGAAAACAGTCATGTTTCGTTTTTAAAACAGAAAGATTAAAATTCAATACAAAGAAATGTATTTGTCCCTTCTAATAAAATATTTATGGGTCCTTAAGGAGCATACGACGTAAATTTGAGAGAATTATTATTTCAATAGTTTTAGGAAACGCTGGCAGTTCTTAATGGCTTAAACACATAAAGGTTCTTTAAATTCTAAAAAAAGATATATTTACAATTGAAGCGCTCAGCGCCAAAATGGTCTAAGCCCAAAAATGGTTCTGAAAAAAAACTAAGTTAAAAGAAAAAAGTTTTTAAAATATTTTTATTATTTTTTTGTGAATCGTAAATAATAAATAAAAATAAATATTAGTTATAATATTTGTTTTAGGTTAATCATTAGGTCTTAATTAACTTAGATAAAGACTATTTTGAACAGCTAATACAAAAATTTAAGTGGTTTTGGCATTTTGAAATCCATTAAAAAATATATATTAATAGGAACTAAAGGTTAGACCATTTTGGCTCCATTTATTAAAACATAAAAAATTTCTTCAGATAAATAATAAAAATAATTTTTTTGCATTTTAAATAATACAAATAATTAATTATTCGTCTTCTTTCTGAATATCTTCTTCTTCGGCTCTCGAATTTGTGTTTATACAATGCATGATTTATAGGAGGTATAAGCTCTTTGAGTCCCTGTAAATCCTTAAACTTTGAAGCTTCAATGAATCTTCCTCCAGGATAAAGCGGTTTCAATTTTAAATTAACAAACTTGCTGGAGTTTTTCTTTGAAATATAAACTTCTTCAAATAGAACATCTGTGTTATTTGAATATTTGTATTGAATTATAAATGACTACACATTTTGGAATCGAAGCTACAGAATCTTAAGCCAAGACTTTTGAAGTCTTGTCTGCGGAGATTTTTTTTGTTTGTCACTAGTTTCTCGATTAAGGATATGCTTATAATATCATCTGCCGTCATCTTTACAAAGTGAAATGGTTGCCTTTTTTTGCCGTGATGATTACACAATCCCAATCCCGCACCACTTCGAAAAAACATAAAAACACAAACAACAAAAAAGTATTGTCTACACAGGCTGGTGCAAATTACAGTTTGACATTTAATGGATAGAAGCAAAAATCAAAAAAACTATGAAACCAAGGTTTATTAAAATGCATTTTGGAACAAAATCGCAACAGCTGATAGCGTAAGTCAACTAAACAGTTTTCAGCAGGTAGTATAACCTAGTGTTATACTATGCAATAGGGAGTTTTTTTTATTATTTATATCAAAAGGTTCCGGTTAGATCAGCACAGTCAGCTTGATTGTTTTGAAAATGAGGGTTAGGCCGTTTTGGCGCTGAGCGCCTCAATTAATCAAATTTAAAATTATTTGTTATTCAATATAATAATTTTTGTTATTTAATATTTTTAATTTATGAAATTCAGAACAGTAAATGAAACATTCATTTTTAAATTGATTTACAAATCATTCATGCACTGAATCACCAAATTTTTAATTAATTATTTTTACACAAAAAAGAAATGAATAAAATTCTAGTCAATTTAAATGAATTTGGTAAAATTGAATTGCAGTTCGTTTCCATTTCAAACGAATTTTTGGAATGAAATGCAATTCTTTTTTTAATTCAAATGAATTTGGCAAAATGATTTGCAATACATTTTTCAATTAATTTGAATTGATTTTGAATTAATTAATATAGAAATTTTTTACTAACTTATTTGAATTGAATTGATTGAAATTTGAATTAATTTTATATGTAAATATGTAATAAGCATCTCCTTGTTTTCTCTGATCTTAGATCATTGAATATTTTCAGATTTTTCAGAAATTTTTATTTTTCAGTCCCTCTATAGCTGCTCTTGAATTTAATTCATTGCAACTTATTTTTAATGTCTTTCATTTGAATTGCAATTATTATTGAACTCATTTGATTGAATTCAAAATCAATTCAAACCAATTGGAAATGGATTGCAACTAACTTCAACAAATTTATTTGAATTGGAAACGAATTACAACTCAACTTAAAAAATTATTTAAATTGAAAACGAATCGCAATTCATTTCGTTCTTTTTTGTTGTGAAAAGAATTTATTCGTAACGAATTAAAATCGAACAATAATTTATTCTTTTACAGCTCTATTGGAATTTAAGTGTGATAATTTTTTTCTTAATTAATTTAGAAGTTGTGAACTTAAGCCGAATTAAAATTATTTGCTTGATTTGTTGTTATTGTTAATAATTTAATTACAATTAAATGAATTATTTTAAATTTTTTAAAATAAGATAATTACTTTTTAAAAAAGAAGAGATTATATGTTATTTAATCACATGATAACATGCAGATAATATTATAGTTAAATTTTTCAATTCTCTTTGCACATTAAACAACTGATTAGAAAGTTAATGCATTTTTTCTTAAGCAAATTTGTTAAAATTATTAATTGTGAATTTATTCAAATACATACTTTTGCTTTATTGTGTATTTTTATTTCATTATGAATAAGAATGATTTGTTGTATAATTAGAATTAAGTCTTAAATCATCATAATTAAGTTGTTTTTTCGCTTCGAGTGTAATTAAGTGTTTGCGCCTTTGTAGAATGTTTTATTTGTTTTGTCAAATACTTGGCCCTCCTGTTTATTAGACTCCGTTTGATACGCTGCCGTGATTTTTTATTTTTATTTATTTGTTTTAAATTACCTAGCCTCTTGGTAATAATCGATTACAATATTCTGCTTAAATATTATTAACAATTAACTATTACCAAAATTTATGATTAAGAAAAATAATAAAAAAGAAAAATATTTTAATTAATAACAATACTAAAAGTAATAACAGTAGAAAAAATACATATATAATAATTTTTTTTGGAAGTTTATGAATTCAATGTAACAATGCTTTCCGTTTGTTTTGTGTAAACGATTTTTGAGTTTTTCTTTAATCAATTTGGCTTGTTTAAGTTTAAGACGTGCCTTGACCCTCAATAATCAATATCGGTAATTAATTTAATCGAGATAAATTTAAAAAATAGCACAAAGTTTTTTTTTGAAAATTGAATAATTTAATAATATTCCCGCGTCTTTAATTTAAAAAGATTTTTCTTTAGGTATAGAAACTTCATCAACAACATGAGAAAGACTATATAAAAAGTTGAAGGTTTAACGAAAAATGGCCAATAAATAAACCACTTTTTAATTTTAACTTACTATTTTAACTATTAGACTTAAGTTCATCATTAGTTGTAAAGGGAACAGTAGATTTTAGATACTAGCAGGATAAAATGCACTTTCTGGTTCGTTATAACCTTCGTCAGCATTCTTCGTATCTATCCAAAAGGTAGTTATTTATAAATTGTACATTTTTCTATTTATATAAATATTTAGAAGAAATATTTAATATTTAGAGAAATTGAATTTTTCCATATTGTATATTAGAAACATTTATTTCCCAATATAAAAGTTGGTGGCATGTCATAGTGTCAACGGACATGACGTCACTTATTAAAGTGTCATAATGTCCGCACTTAAAACAACACCGGTTTCGCTTACCAGAGATTTTTTGCAGAGCTGGCCTTTGGCGGGGAGCAAAGATTTTCTTCTCTATAGTATAACCAACACCGACTTCGCTCATAAAAATACCATAAAATATAGCTACATATAATATCCATAGACGTAATGACTATTATGACATGCCGCCTAAAAGGCATTATTAAATTTGTTGGTTGACAACAAAAAAGCAACTAGTTTTTTACAAATTTCTCAAATCTTAATCAATACGAGATACATACATATATACATAATTTTATTTTTTTATTTTTTAGGTAAATGTTTTTTAATAATATTTTCTGCTGAGGTTGAATGAATGTTTGTTTGTGTGTTTGAAATCTATAGTGGATTAGAAATCAAC
The DNA here is from genome assembly GCA_916610165.2 of Gymnosoma rotundatum. Classification (NCBI taxonomy): domain Eukaryota; kingdom Metazoa; phylum Arthropoda; class Insecta; order Diptera; family Tachinidae; genus Gymnosoma; species Gymnosoma rotundatum. Next base: position 24,689,895 of record OU744336.1, read on the forward strand.
TCTTTATTAAACCACGCCATTAAATTTAACAAGTAAGAGTGCCATATTCGCCTATGCCGAATCTTATATGTAAATCTAGTCTAGTGAAGTAACTCCAATCAAAAAAGCAAATATTAGGCTGACAGAGAATTATCAAAAAAAAAAAAAAAAAATGATGTGGTACTGCATATTGTTACGAAAGTAAGATCTGGCAACCCCTGTTGTTGTAAACAGTATGAGAGTGGTGAATAAAGTTACTTCCACTAATGGTGTGTGTGTTTATAGAATAATACCAAAAATTAGCTAACAAAAGCTGAGCAACCTCAATGGCTGCGTTGGTGAGGTGCTTGCTGCAAAACAGAAGATCGTGAGTTCGATATCGCCTTCGGACAGTAGCAGCAGTACAAACCTTCCGAGAGGCAAAAGACAATTATTGTGTAAAGCCTTGGCAGATACTTTAGTGAAGACGTCCAATTTAATATAAGAGTAACAGATAATTGTCAAGAAGCCCTTTACAATAAAAAGTAGTAAGAACGATGGCGGTTAGCACAGGGAAGTGTACGGCAGAAGTGTTTTCTGGCTATTGGATGATTAAAGGGGGTGAGTGGCTTGGATAAAAGGTGTAGTGGAGATGTCTTTGGATGGTTAAGATTACTAAACAAAGCACATCGAGTAGTTCATGTCTCGACGGAGTAACACAGTAGTGCAGCGTTGATGGCTGCATTTGTAGTAATAACGAATGTTTAGTAAATACGAGACCAAGGGTTCACAAGACCGGTAGGATCAAGAAGTATAGCCAGAAAAAGCCATAAAGTAAGAATACGGAATTTATAATGAGCCACAGTGGTATTTTCAATCTAAAAGAATCCGTACGTTTGTTCTAAAAGGGAAAAACGTAACAATATATATAATTTTACATAAAAATTCCATCAGCTCTCAATGGATTAAGCATTTTTAAAAATTGTTAGTATTTCCTTAAAGATCTCTTTAAAAGCTTTTAAATGATACCCATATTGATATTTTAAAAAACTTGAAAATTTCAAAGTCCCGTAACTGGGAAAATATGGGCGAGGGCCAATTTTTTCACTAGATGTTATTTTTCATATTTTTTAGTTCTCTAACGCCCAATGTATTTATTTAAATTTTTGATTGGAGTTACTTTATTGTTCCAAATGACACGAAATAATTAGAGGTAGGCATGGTGTTTTACCTGCTGCCTCGAAGGACATGTGCCGATCATGCTGATTTCCACTAGCAACTCTTTCGAAGTTTGCCTCGACAATACTAACACGGAAGGAGAGACGGACAGATGGTTATCGCTCAATCATTGCCGTGTGTAATATTGTAAAATTACACACGGCAATGTTGCAAAGCTGAGCGAAATTCTTGCGGATGGCGAAAGTGGACGTGGAATCTTTTATACAAATATTGTAATCCAGATGGCGTAAAATTCATTTCGTAAATGTTAATTGGTTATCATATTATAAAAAATGATCAATTCGGTTCAAACCAAAAAAAAAGGTTTTTTTTTTTAATGATATATAATATATGAAGTTATTCGGCCAAATGAACTAAGTTGATGCACATTTGTGCTTCTTATACAAGATTTTAAATTGTTGCTGGCGAAATATATGAAATTCCATACTTGAAATAAGTTATTTATTAAGGTAATCGCGGTATTTCAAAGAGATCAAAAGAAGAAGTCTGGCGAATAGAATGGCCCATTGAAAAAATAACGGCCAATTACTTTTTCACAGCAGATGCCGTACCAAACCGTCATTTTGAGAGGATACAATGACTGCATTTCATTTACTGAAATATAAAAGGGTTTTTGTTTCTCCGGGAATAGTAGTAAATTAACGTCAGTTGTTTTCGAGGAAACATGTTCAAGCCTTTCACTAAAATTAATATCAATGAACGTCTGCTGATTTCTTACTCTGTGCGTTGTCATTCTGTCGATGTTTTCAGATTTTCTTTGACGTCTTCGGCCACAGCAGCAAAATTCTTGGTTTGGTCACAAGTTGACCCAACTTGAGCCGCTCAGTTTTTTTACGCACATAGTTAACGACCAAGAGTAGAAGAATGTCGTCGTCGTTAGAAAACAGAACGGAAATTGCTTAAAAAATTCCGTAACATATTTACTTAATTGGTGAAGTTTAAAATTATATTAGTGTTAATCTTTTAATTCTTTATAAAAACATATTTACTTATATGAGATTTTTTTGAAAGTGGTATAAGTCCATTTTTTTTATATATTGGGATATTTAAGGGTTTGCGTTTGAATCAATTTAAAAATATTGGCAAACTTTAATGTACTCAAGTGATGTTTTTTACACTACACATCTTTTAAATTTCATTATGAAATAATAATTACTAAAATTATTTGAAAAAATAACCGCTCCACACGGACTTGTAACACTTCCAAAAATAACATTCTAGAAGAAATAAAAACAGAACCAATTTAAGTCCATAAGTCTTAAGCTTTACTAAAATAAATTTTTATTATAAAAGTAACGAATAACCAAATTTAAATAAAAAAAATATTAAAAAGAAAAATTACTTTGTCTTTAAATAGGAAAAGAAATGTTATATATTTAATTTTCTTTAACGATAGCTTATGGAAGTATTTATGGTGAATAGGCAGTATATAACTTATTGTCTACATGGGAACGTCAAATTCCATCGCTGAGAGAATTTTGTTACGTGTAGACTTAAAATAAGTGTTTTCTACACGGCTATCAGTGATTTATGAATTCTTATAAGATTATGAAAAAAACGTGTTCCGCTCGTATGATATTAAAATTAAGATGGAGAAATGCTCTGCCGATTTTTTCTCTTATCTTATATTAGAGTTAATCGCAGTTGTGGACTATGTGTAAGGTAATAAGCTTATGATATCCTTATATTTCTCTCTTGTTATGCTTTATGAACTTTTATAAAGTGGAAACATATTAATTTTGCTGAGGTTTTTTGGTCTTTCCTTTTTTCCATACAAAAAAATTATTTTTGTTGCGGCATTTTCTTCCACACTCAATTTTAAAAAAAAATTTGTAAGGTTCATTCTTTTAAAATCTCATGCCGCATATTTTTTTATTCACTAAAAGATTTAATTGAGACGAAGTCTTCTTTTTTCATTTCCTACAAAATGAAAGCAAGCAATATTATATTCTTGGGCAGTGTATAATTGAGCCTTTTCTCTAATGCTGTTTCCACAACTACAAAATATTTGTCGTTTGGAAGATTATTAATAAAAGTTGTTTTAATTAAACTTATTAGGAATGGACTTAGTCCACTTTCAAAAGAAACATTTGTGCTATAGAATTGTACAGTAAAACTGTTTTTAATTAAATTATTAAAAACACAGGAATATTAAATTAATAAATTAAACTTTAAATTTATCGTGATACTTTTCCGGTGTTTATTATTAAAGGTAAAACTACGTCGCGATGGCCATTACGCTACCGCTTACTCATATATATAGGTAATATCATTGTACAATCAAGAACTTTAATAAAGAGAATCTTTTTGTAAATTTTTAATTTGATAATTGAATCGTTACTAAAAACTAACAATGAAAGTGAATCAATGTTCAAGTTTTATCGTTTTTAATAATTAGAGGTGGCGAAGCACACCGGGTCTAAGGCGAGTTGTTGATTGAAAATAGAATTTCTCTTCCAGACGGGTGTAACTATGTTTTTTTGTTTTTTAGTTAGTACAACTTGATTTTCTATTTTAAATGCACCTGCTGCAATTAAAAGATCATTTTTGCTTCTGTACTCAAATAAATATTTGTTTTTATTATATTCTAGTTTTAGCAAAAATAATTGATCACCTTTGCTTAGTCACTAGCAAGATTTCATTTGTAGCTTCTTCATTTTTTTTTTCTTTCTTATATATGTTCTGTTAGGAATAACGTTATGACAGGTTTTTAATTTTTGTTATAAATATGTATGTATGTGTTAAGTTCTTTGAAAAGCTGGACAATGACGACAGACAGAGAACGTAGACTTCAACTTATCTTAAATAATTTTAAAAAATATTATGACGGAATTAATTAAATGAATTTGATTCATGTTTTATGAGCTTAAAAAAAAACTTTAAAATTTTAATAAATACAACAAACACATTTACAATTTAAGTCCCCACAAACTTTTTGTTTTCTGTGAGAAGAATCACTATGACTTTTGAAAGGATTGATTTAAAATAAAACGCTTTAAAACTTTATTCATGTGAATTAAACTCTCTTCAAATTATAGTTGCCTTTCCAGATGGTAGCTGTTCAACTCCGAATAATTTTCATGGCGTTTGTATTGATATTTTGGAATGTCCTCCGCTATTGGAAACCTTGAAAAATGTTCAAAGATCTGATATGGAAACACGTTTTCTGCAACAGAGTCAATGCGGAAAAAAGGATAATAAAGTTTTAGTCTGTTGTCGCTATGATGGCACAAGTCGTTTTTATATACCAACTCCTCCTCAAACCATTGACAATTCACATCTGTTACCGAATACACGGCAATGTGGGCGTTCCTTCGATAATCGAATTTATGGAGGAAGAGATACAAAAATTGATGAATATCCCTGGGCTGCCTTAATCGAATACACCAAACGTAAGTTTTATATCTAAATAAAAAAACAAACGCTAAAGCTTCATTTTGTTTAATTTAAAGCTGGCAACTATAAGGGCCATCATTGTGGAGCCACCTTGATTAACAATCGTTATGTGGTAACGGCTGCACATTGTGTTACAGGACGTGCTATACCTTCAGATTGGCGTGTTACGGGTATACGTTTGGGTGAATGGGATCGTTCTACCAATCCAGATTGTGAAGTATCGGTTACGGGCAAAAGGGATTGTGCCAGTCCCCATTTAGATGTCGGCATTGAAAAAATCACTTATCATCCGGACTATAATACTCAAGCTTCAAATAATTTTAATGATATTGCTTTAATACGTCTGGATCAATATGTCACCTTTAGCGACTTTATCAGCCCCGTATGTCTACCCGTTCAACCCCACATGCGCTCTAAAACGTTTGAAAATATTAAAATGGATGTCACCGGTTGGGGTTCGACTGAGGATGGCACAACCAGTGCTCTTAAATTGAAAGCTACCGTGGATGGTTGGACCTTACAACGATGTATTCAAAAGTATGCGACAAAAAGAATTTCTATACAAAATACACAAATGTGCGCTGGCGGTGAAGAGGGTGTTGATTCTTGTGGTGGTGATTCTGGGGGACCTTTAGTGGTCAAAGAAAGGCTTGATAATCGTGATGTTTACGTGTTGTCTGGTGTTGTATCGTTTGGTCCGAAACCTTGCGGCTTACCCGGTTGGCCGGGAGTTTATACGAGGGTTGGTGCCTATATTGATTGGATTACTAGTAATATTAGAGCTTAATAAGAATTTTTTTTTAATTATTTTGTTTCTTTTTATTATCATTAATATTAATATTATGTTTGGCCCGTAATTTTTTCCTTAAATAAAAATCTTTAAAAATTTCTCTGGAGAAAATTTTTATTATTTAAAATTTCTAGAAAAATTTCGCTATTTAGTAATTACAAACTAAGAACAATTGTAAATTATTTTGAAATTTTCGGGCAATGCCTTCAGTAGAAAACTGAATTGCTTACAAGTTACAAAACAAACCAGTTTCCTTCATCCTCTCCGATTTTAGTTCTGGCATAATTTTGATAAAAGACTTTTAGTTATTAGATTACCTGGCCCACAAATTGTGACAGATATTTAAACAAAATGATATGTACAAATATGTAAAAATACAACAGATTCTTTTCAACTGTCAAACTGCGCTCTGGCAATTCATCAACATTAGTTTGACGCTTGAAGAACGCTACTTGATTATCCAGAATTACTTTGAAATTTTTATCATCAATTTTCGCAACTTACAGACGACAGTTTTATCTCAAAATTGTGTTTATCGACGAGACTAATTTTTTGGCTTAACGAGTTTCTTAATAAACGAAATCGTCACATATGGAATGAAACCATTACATCCAGAAAAATGCACCGTTTGCTGCGGCTTACACGCTTGTGGATTGGACGTAATATCTTAAAATATTAAGCAGGAATATACGTTACGCTCGATATAGATCGTTACCTCACTACGATCAATGATTTGTTGTTTGAAAATATTGTAGATGACATTGATCCGGACGATGCTGCGTGCCATGTGGTGACCATAGTCATCGACTTATTGAACTTTAAATTAAGTCATTAGTTGATTTCGAAAGATGTGCCTGACAGTTGGCCTCTAACGTCGTGAAATTTTCTACCTTTGAGTTATTTCCTATAGGGCCAAAGGTGACTTGTGGCAGCATTGATTGAGAAAGTGTCTACTTCTTCGTTAACAGCTGCGGTGACCGCATGCCTAAAATCATTTTCAAATGTTCGAATCATTATTAATTTTCGCCGCAAACGTTAAATGTCAATAACCATAAAAAAAATTATACATATTTTTATAAATGGAGTTTGACATTTAGCATTTACGTCGAAAGTAATAATTCGCCATCGAGACCACCTGTATAATTTCGGCATGGTTTGAATAAAAAATATTTTTGATTAAATTAATTTTTTTTCTACAATTTAAATTTCTTTTGGGCTTAAAAACACCCTACATTAAATATAAATTATTATGATTAAAATACTGACATATGTTCTGAAGTAATTTCGCTATTATCCACTCAGAAAACACCCCCACCGGTATGTTAAAAATATCTTTGACCGACTAAGAGTTCAAAAAAAAGGAATCGGAGAGCTTAACCAAGTCGTTTTAAATAAAATTAGATAAGGTGTTAATCCACACGAATCTTACGATTTCAGGGCTGATGCCGGAGTGCGCGCTATAGGCGATGATCTAATATTACGCCTTAAATTATGAATTCAAGCATAGCTTGACAATTCTTTGCCAAATCCTTAAAAAATTAACGCTTTATCCAAAAAAAGGGGATAAAAAGGGGAATCTCTTGTACATTTATTTATAAAAAATTTAAAACTAAAAAAACACTTAAAATACCTTAAAACTATAAAAACAAAAAATGATAACAAAAAACAACAAGAAAAAGTAACAAATTCTAATCAAACAAAACACACAAATAGAAATTAAAAAATTAAATTAAAATAAAACTATTGGGCAATGTTGTAAATTATAATAAAATAAGTGGTCTGCATTCTCGTAAAGAATCCCAGCACCTTTAAGAGTCAACAGATCAACCGGAGGCAGATACCTTGACATCCGAACAGCCTCTAAATTTCTCAACGCAGAGAAGAATCTCCTCATCAAGGAGTTCTTCAAGGATTGTGCACCCTCCTAAAGTTTCACAACCATTTCCACCATGTAGACATCCACCTGCGAAAAATCAATTGCATTGTAGATTGTTTGACATGATGGCCTGCGAGTATCGCCATTTGGTCCTATATAAGGCTTAAGGCCAAGACAAGCAACGAAAACTAATCTCTCCCATGTGGTGCTATGAAATACCGATCCAAGCCGGAAAGTCGTAGGAAATTATAGGACGAATAATTTGGCGGTACACTAAAATAAGAACCTTCCTATCAAGACCCCCTCTACGTTTATGAGCTGCCTTGTTGGCTTAAAATTAGAAGTATACATATTGTTACGTTTTTCCCTTTTAGAACAAACGTACGGATTCTTTTGATTGCAGATACCACTATGGCTCATTATAAATTCTGTATTCTAACTTTGTGGCTTTATTTGCCTATACTTCTTGATCCTACGGTCTTGTGAATCCTATGGTCTCATATTTACTAAACATGCGTTATTATTACAAACGCACTACACTACTGTGTTACTCCGACGAGACATGAACCACTCGATGCCTTGTTTAGTAACCTTAACCATCCACAGACATCTCCACTACTCCTTTTATCTGCCATACACTGTTGTTATGCTGTTACACTTCCCCGCGCTAACAGCTATTGCTATTACTTTTTATTATAAAGGATTTCTTGACAATTATCTGTTGCTCTCATATTAAATTTGACGTCTCCACTAAATATCTGCATTGGCTTTACACAATAATTGTCGTTTGCCTCTCGGAAGGTTTTTACTGCTGTTTTATTAATTTTAAATTGCTTTACAACAATTATTATTTTCTGTTGTACGCATGTCCGAAAGCGGAATCGAACTCACGATGATCTGTTTTACAGCACGCACCTCTACCAACGCAACCATTAACGTTGCCAACTTTTGTTGGCTAATTGTGGTATTATTCTATACACATACCTTTAGTTGAATTAACTTTATTCACCACGCTCATACGGATAACAACAACAGGGGTTGCCAGATCTTATATTCGTAACAATATATTTTTGATCTAAAATTATTGAAGATTTTGTTGTTTCTAAAATTATGATTTTTTCCGACGAGGGTTTTCTATGAAAATTTCTGGCATCACTAACATACTTGGGACTTTTTCATTACCATTAAAATTTAACTAGCATTGTTTGAAATAATGACAATGAAAAAAATGGCATTAACAAAAATTTAATTTTATAACAATTTAGATGTGCACATATTTCCGCAATTAATTAATAACGCAAAAAAATTATTTCATTGTTAGCGAGCACATATAAATGCGAACAATTTTTTCGAAATTGACTTTTTTAAATCAAAATATAGATCGCGAATTACAGACGAGATATTAGAAGTAGCTTAGTAGTTGCTACTACTACAATCGAACCAGACTTAAGTACCAAATCCACAAATAAACAGTGGCAAGTGTCTCAGTAAAATAATTATACCATTTATTATTAATTTTTTGTAATGTTATAGTGGAGTAATAAAAAGTATTAAAAATATATTATAAGAAATGTTTTATTTTTGTTCATCTTCTAAAAATTGTCTTTATCCTTTTATGAAAACATAATTTTCATTTACCTACAAAACCAATGTTAATGGCCCACTTAAGTATGGATGTTTTCAATTTTGTCCTGCATTACAAAAGGGTTGTCCATCCCTGGCTTAAACGAAAACAAAAATATGCTATCCTGAAAAAGTTAAAACATTTATAATTTTGAATTTTTCCCCCATCAGGATTCGACCCAGTGATTTTATTATTAATGAAATGTTTAAAAATTAGATTAAAAAGAACCAAAAAACCGAAAAGAAGTCAATTTTCATTAATTTATAAAACATTTATATTTCACCAAATTTTTGTGATCAAAATGCCCTTTTAATATAATGCTCGACTATACTTTAGGATTTCCATTTATTAAACAAAGTCAAGGAATACATTCCTTAATGATAATGATTTGAAACCATTTAATCATTAGTAAATGGTAATGATTTTGTTTTTTAATTAATTATCAAAGAAACCTTTTCATTGAAAAGCATTACCATTAGTGATAATAATGATAATGGTTAAAAAAATCATTACATTATTTATCATTCAATGCTAATGAAAACGTCAATTAATTAGTCCCTCTAATTAATTACTCCCATGTATGATCACTGATTAGCGTGATTAATGATAAACTTTGTGGCTCTTCAATAGAAAAATGGTTGGTATGATATTTTGTGGACGACTATCTTATAAATCGGTTTACAAAGCCTCTTTCGATAAAGTGGGAGCAATGAAATAGTATTTATTTATTATTATTTATTAAACTTCTATTAACTTAAAAAAATAAAATTTCTTTATATTTTATGTTTGTCTTTTATAATTTTATTCAGAAAATATTCATGAGCATTAATAATGATCCTCTTAAATTTACAATAAGTGTTATTTGTTCAAATTTATATTTTAAATATTTTGTGTGTTTTTAATTTATATTGTAAAGATTATCATCAATATAGGAATATTTTTGTTGTTGTTGTAATTGTGAGTGTATAATTAAAATATTTTTTTAATTTATTTATTCAGCGCAAATTGTTATATTTTTATTTTGTTTATTTCGTTTAGCACAACATTGTTTAAAGCATTATTTATACATATATATATAAATGTACATATATACATACGTACATTCATTAATTTATATATTACACACACATACATGTGTACATATGTAAATATGATTATTTTTTTTAAAAAATACTAAATAGAAGAAAGTAGAATTCTTATCAAATACATACATATAATTATTAGGTAAGTTTTTTTTAAATTAATTATGTATGACCCATTGAACATTTTTGACGACATTTTGCCGCATCTGACACTAGAATTAATCAGACAATATCAACTATTCTTCGAGTTGTAGAAAATTCTGTTAGACAAAACAGCCTTTACTGTTTCTAGTTAGTCGTTGTTGCACATTTTTCGATTGATTTGCGTGTTTGTTGAATTATTTCTTACAGTTAGTAATAAATCTGAAAATTTGCAAATTGTCTTTTATTTTGTCAGACGTTGCTCAAAATGTTTAAAAATTCCTTCAAATTTAATAAAGCCTGATCTACGCGAAAATATATCCTTTTGCAGTTTTTATTAAAAGCTATGATTTTTTTTTGATTAAGTTTTGACATCTAATCTGTAATTTTTTCTTAATTGTTTATTTGTTACCGTGAAAATAAATATTTTTTTCAATTATAATTTTAGTTTTCAGTTTTTAAACAATAATAAAATTGAGTACAAGAAGAAATAAGGACAATAAAAATCGTGCCTTTTTTTCATCTATCCTGTACCTTGACCCCATTCGTCGAAAAATAAATCATATGCTAGATACATACGAAAGAACATTGAAGTGAACATATAATTTTTTTTAATATTTCCAAACAACAATGTTTCCTCGTCTGTACCAATGTTTCCCCCCGGGGTTACTTCGAGTCTGGCAGAGGTAACATAGGCCTTGACACAGGTATCTTCGGGGTATAGGCGGAACCAATACCCCGGTGTACAGGCACTGAATCGGGATAGACAGTGGGGTAACTGTCGAAGGATGAACCAGTGTCCTTAAATGATAATAACGTATGAATAATAATAGCAATAAATAAACTGGCACCACGGGAACCGGTAGCCCATACAGAGAGCCGCCCCTCTCTGTAGCCGGTTATTGGTGAGGTCCCTTCGGGGTACACGTGGTGTCTGTGGTTAAAATAAAGTCTATTTCTGCGGGTCTGGCATGGCATAGACGGAAGTGTGCTGTTGCACTCTCAATAGAAGGGTTTATTGGTAGGCTCCGACCCTTTAGCAAGGGGTAAATGCATGGTCCTGCGAGATATAGTCATGAAATTGCACTGAATAGAAGTTTGACCACCTGAATTCGCGCCCGGTACAGACGTTAATCTAATCACTTATCCTGTACCGATGTCTACAGTCTTTCTTGTGTTATTTGGTTGAAAGCACTCGTGGTGAGGATGATAATCGTATTTTTTCGTTATTTTGCATTTTGTCATGTATAACAACTTTTCAAATATTTTTTCGTCTATCCTCATATAATTTCGACAGCCTTTTGGCTTATTTTATTTTAACTCTTTCAATTTTACTATCTTCAAAAAAAAAAAAAAAATGTTACCATAATTACGTCATTTTTAGTTGTATATCTTCTTCTTCATACCATATTTCGTCAATAAGCATAATTGTAGTTATAATCCTTGGTGCCTTGCTCGTGTTCATTTTTTTTATCTTCCGTGTATGTGTTAAACACATAAAATACATATAGAACTGGGCCCAAATCGCGGTACTCGTTATCGAGTGAACTTTCGTATCGAGTAAAATTTCGTCACGTATGAAATGAAGAAATCATGGCACTCGATAGCCTTCGAATCGAAATTTTCAAGAAAAATGTAAAGAATTTTTTGTTTTGTAATAGAATGAAAACGTATGATTTGTACAAATATAAAAAAACAAATAATTTCAAATAAATAAATGGGTAAAAGAATTACAGTATAATACTGAGATTAATTTTAATGTAATTTAAATTATTAGGAAAATGGATCCATCATTTTATTTTACTTATCTTCCTCTTAGGAGGATGAAGATCATAACGTTATGCGTTCAAAGAGAGAAGTGCGAATCAAGAGCGACTTCTTGTCATTGTCAGACGCTGCGTAAGTAGAAACAAATTTGAATAAAATGGTGGCACATAAATAGTGGAAAAATATACATATATTTCTTAGATTCCAAAAACGGTTTAGGTTATCCAAGGAAGCTTTTAATTTTGTGCTTTCAAAAATCAACCCTTCCGGAACCATGTCTACATCAGTGTCAGCAAAACTGCAATTAGCTGCAAGACTGTCGTTTTTGGCCAGCGGTAGCCTCCAGTATGTTGTTGGTAATGACTACCTAATGGGCAACAGGTTATTGGCCAAATTAGGATGTTCAAACATAAATTGCGCCATTATATCCTTTTGTGTACTATTTATTTTGTTTTTATTTGTCCTGAAGGTAAAATTCAACTTATTTTTTATTTTAAATTGGAAACAAATATTTAATACTTACATTTTTGTCGATTACATTATCAAAAAATAAATTTTCTGTTAATTTTCTTTTCAAATAAATAATTTCGATTGCTTATGAAGTATCGAGCAACACTTCGAGTGATGACATTCGATCGAGTACTCGTTATCGTATGCCATAATCTCAAATTACGATACACATTACTCGTTAGCGAGTGCGATAATCTCAAATACAAAAATTTCGATCGAATGCATTCGATTACGACTGCCGCGATTTCGGCCCTGATGTTTCCTTAAATGTTTTCTGTGTGGTTGCCTCGCCTGTATACAAAAAACATGTTTTTTAAACCATATTCCATTTGATGTTCTCTGGTGTACATCATATTGTAAATGCCGTCTAAGACAATTTAAAGAGACTTTTGAATTTCCTTGGAAATTATGTTTTAGGTCAACCAATCCTACGATTTTCTCTACTTAATTTTAGTTGAAAACGGAAATGAACTCGTAAACTTATGCGACTGTCTGAATACATTCTAGACGAATTCGGCTCAAAATGTTCAGTGGGTGCACACAGATTTTCTTAAAAGTTTAAGGTAATTTGTTAAAATACAAAAAATAGAGAGAGTTACAGCGAGATATAGAGAGTAAAAACTAGTATATAGAGATAAAAAAACAATTTTTTAAAATAAAAAACAGTAAAATTTAAAGCTGTAAAGTTTAAAAAAGTTTTCTTATAAAAATATTTATATTTAAAAAAAAATTAATGTACAGATTTTATCGTTGTTTTAATTATTAATTAGCTGCAAAATAACACAGTTAAATAGAGATTCGCATACAAACATACATCAAATTAAAGACACTTTAGCAAAAAGAGAGACCGGTAAGAAGTTTTTGGAATATCACTTAATGTGACGACACAAGTGAGAGCGCATCCATTTTAAAGCTTTGTCACCAATAGCTTCAACTTTTGGTTTACCCGGCAGGCTACGACAGCTGCATGTTTCTATTGGCTCTAATAGTTGTGGCCGTGTGGATTTGCGGCTTTCCAAATATTTCCTTTCAGCTAAAAATTCTTGTTGTTGTTGCTGCTGTTCCTGCTCTTCTACTATCGGTTTATCTGCAATTCGTTGTGACTGTGTTGCATCATTTGATTGTGGTGTTTGTGTTTGTAATGTGTTGCTGACAGCATTAATTAATTTACCATTAACAGGTCACATATCACCGGCACTAGCCCATATTATATCGTCAGCCTCGTGTGTTAAATAGCGTGTACCTACTTGACCTTCTAAAGTGCGCAAATCACGATAGGTTTGCTTGTCCTGCAACCAATAATGCTGCAGACTTTTATCCACCGTATAACGTTTGCGTTGTTTAACTTGTAACAAATTGTTTATCAAGTCAATGGCTGAAATAACAAAAAATTAAAATATAAAGAAGAATTTATTTAAATTTGCACAAATATTACCATTAGATGATATTTCCTTCCAGGGATTTGGTGGATACATAAAGGCGGCATTTTGAATTTGATCATTTATATCTTCCTCCTCATTAAAGGGAAATGTACCGCTCAGACTTACGTATATTATTACACCCACACTCCACATGTCCAATGAACGATTATAACCTTTATTACGCAAAACCTCGGGAGCTTTAGAAAAAGAAAACACAATTGAATATATAACAAGCACTTGGTTCTTATTAAAACAAAAAGAAAACTTACCCAAATAGGCTGGCGTTCCGACTACAGATCGCCTGAAAGATTTCTCTCCTATAATGCGAGCATAACCAAAATCGCATAATTTCACTTGCGGAAATTCAGCATCTGATGACAACAACACATTTTCAGGTTTAAGATCACAATGCACAACATTTTGACTGTGCAGATGCTTAAGAGCAATCAGTATTTGTGTTATTAAAAATTTCGTTACCCTTTCGCTCAAACGTCCTCTTTCATGCGAAAGAATCATCTCTAACATATCACCTTTGAGCTTTTCCATGACCACAAATATTCTTTCAGGTGTTTCAAACATACGCTCTAAATTAACAACGCCACAGTGGGAAATGTTCTGGAAATTAAATCGGGAATAATGTTATTTAATTAAATTTAAAGGAAATATCAATGGAAAGTCAAGGTACATCTTACAATTCTTTAATGGCTTTAGATCATTATCAAGTGGCCACTATCTTAAGCCTTGTTGGACTTAGCGTACTTTTTCTTTTTCTCTGTTAGTCTTGCGATCGTTACTTACCTGCAATATGGCAACTTCGTTCTTTAGTTGAGCCTCTTGCTTCGTAGGAAACCTTAATTTATCAATCACCTTAATGGCAACTTCTCTTTTTGTTTTTTTATGAACACCACCATAAACGACACCAAATTGGCCAGAACCTAAAACTTCATCGGGAAATATTTGATATAGTTGACCCATATCCTGGATATTATCCTCCGATTCACAACATTCTAAACGAAACATTTAAAATATTTATTAAACATTTAAGGATCCAATAACTATTAAACTCACGTGTATTAGTGACATGAATGTAGGCCTGCCTAATCGATGTCTCCCAACTTTTGGCTATATCCGTACCAATTCCACTGTCGGGGGGAGGTAAACGCACAGCTTGCTCTTCCTTTACGCCTGCCAAAGGATCTTGACCCACAAAATAATTAACATTTGTAGTTCTGATTTCAAAGCAATAATTGTTGTCCTGCTTAACGTCATTGTTTGTCACGATAGTTTGTATATCGGCTAAAGGGATTTCTTTGTGATATTTGCTACCCTGTTCGGATATGAACAGTGTTATGGTCTTGGAATCTAAACGCCAGAAATAACGTTTCACTGTATTATCTATGTTGGTGAAGTGCACCAGCCAACCCTCTTTAATGGCTTGGCCGCCACGTTTTTTGGTGTGTTTAACTGATTGCACAATACGCATTAGGGGTATATTGGCACTGGGTGATGATGAGGAACTTGATTGTTCCGATTGTCCATCTACAGATTGCCTCTCGGCCCCACATCTCGAGTCTTTATTATAAGAAGAACGATCTTCATCTTTCGTTTTTAGACCATTTACTAATTCGGGTGGCGAATTACGAGCATTTGTGGTAGTTTTAGCGCCAACAACATTTCCCATGCGGCTCTGTTTTACAGCCATTAGATTCGTTCGGCTATTGTTGCACTCATTTGTGGCATTCTCATCTAAATCACTATCATCAAACTCTTCCTTAAAGAAATTATCACGATCCTTGTGGGCTGTATGTGTGGGGGTGTTCGATGTTTCATTATAGTCAGCATGATTCAATTGTCTTTCACCGGTACAGTCTTGTGGTACTTTATCCATACATTTTTTATGTGCATTATATTGGCAATCACGGCATTGTAGACCCTGTTTAAAGAGTCCCTTCAGTAGTTTTTTACAATATTGACAGACGGTTGGTATACCGTAGGTATGTACCATGAAGGTGTGAGGAATTTGTATATTCTGGTAGGCAGATGCCGTGGCACAAATCCCTGTATTCGTGATTAAATGACCATTACGACTGCCGGCCGAGGAAGAGCGTTGATGACTCCTATGATAAGTTGGCACATTCTGCAATTTTAAGAATAATAAAAATATAATAGAAAGTAAGGAAATTCTAAACTATTAAATAAGAAATTTCTAATATGAGTTATTCGATTTTTTTTTATAGGGAAGAAGAAAACTAAATTTTACAATCATTGTTATTATTCTAAAATACTATACGATATTCTTAAAACAAGATTTTGAATGAAAAGTTTTTTTGGCAGCTGTGTTTAAGATTATCTAGAACTTGGTGTTTAACGTGGGCTGGAAAGTTTTCAATTTGTAATTGTTTATAAGCGATATAAAGTTGAAAAGATTAGAATACTTTAAATATTACTTAGGGTCAGAAAGTACTAGCGAGAGAATGTCCTTTACGAATGTCAACTTGGTGATCATTTAGTATTAATTAATAGCAACTACTTCACAATATAAAAAAAAAAACTTTATTAACTGTAAATATTGATTGAAGTCTGTGAAGCAAAACATTTCTCAATAATCTCGCAAAAAAACTAATAATTTCATAGTTAAACCAGCAATGTCCATGACTACGTCTGCGTGTCATTTCTAATTTTCTTAAAATTCAAATTTAGAAAAATGAATTTTTAAATATTTATGCCAGAGTTCTGCAGACAGTATTAGGGCCAGTTTCACATTCAAAAGAAAAACAAATTCTAAAAATTTTTTTTGTTTAAAATGTAATTATGCGAACAAACGAATGATTGCGACATCGTGAAACTGACCCTTAACAATTTTCTATTTACAAAAATTAAATGTGCAGACAACTGTTCTAGTACCATTATACCGGTAAAATTGGATGCTTCCACATTTGCATCTCTACTTTGTTAACGAAATGAATTATTTTTACGAAAAACAGCATTCTATATTGGAATCAAGGTTCTAAGAAAGCTTATTTTGAAAAAAGCATAGCGAAATAATACTAGGTGGTCGCAATGGCGAATTCATTAGTTTTCGCCGCAAATGCTAAATGTCAAACATCATATAAAAAAAATTTATACATATTCAAGGGCGATACATAAATATAAGGCAATATTTTATAGCTCTTTTAACGGGGAGTTTTAAAACAGGATTTCTTGAGCGATTTGCAGTAGATGACAATTCTGTACGCTTATTGTAAAAAAAAAGAAAAACGATTTTTGCCATATCTGTGAATGTAAAAGAAATCTGACATAATTTAAAATTTATAATATATAACAATATTACGTTTAAAACAGGGTACAAAAGTAAACAAAACGTAACGTTTTGTTTATTCTTTATAGTGAGTAAAATAGAAAAAATGCAAAGGTTTTTACCATTTAGTTTTGTAAATGTAAATTAAATAAAGCTTTCGTAGCAAGAGAGACAATAATGAGAATAAAATTAAACGGTTTGAGGAAAAATGGAGCATTCTTAGCGTACTACACAAAACCCGATTGTACTATTGTATTGATAAATCAAAGCAAGTAGATGTGTGAAAGTCCAGTTGTTTCGTTTGTCCTATTTGTCGTTTAGAAAGTAGTTGTTTTGGCCGTGCTCAAGTATAAAACAAATTAAAAACGTTTGTCAAAGTTTGTCTTTGCATGAAACGTTTGCGAATTTTTTTTTTGTTTTCATACACTCGTTAAAACAAAATGCTACAACTGACACCCACTTCAATTTATCGAAAAATATTCAGCAATTTAGAGTAAATATTGAATATGTAAAAAAAAGTGTTTCTTCAAATAATAACTAAATCAGAACAAAACGAATTTAATATTTTACTAAAAATCGAAGAAAGTGGAAAGTATAAAAAAGCTTGTCCAAAATTTACATTTTAATGTAGAAAGTTCTTTTAAAAAAGTGTGCAGCCGGATTAAGATCAATGAAGTTTCCTAAGAGGGAGTTTACATTAAGGGCATTGTATCAGCTACAAAAGTCATGATGCAGAAGTTTTTAGGCAAGAGGTGTAGAGAAGCTTACGGGGTAGCAAAAGTAGCACGAAATGAATATTCATGACTCTTTTTAGTTTTTTCTTTAATTTATCTCTCATTCCTGTTTCTCTCTTTCGTTTTTTGCAGTTCTATGCTTAAGCGGTGTTACCAAATGGCTGTTTTTTTTCCTATATTGTTCAAAAATTGTTGAAAAATAAATACGTTTAGTTTATGGCAACACTTGAAAAATTGGTTCATAAAACATCATAAAATTCTCTCGTTTGCAACAAAAGAGTCATAATGTAAACGCGTGATGACTAACGGAGATTCTCCAAACGAGAAAACAATAAAAAAGTCAGCTACAATGCAAACTGGCTCTAAGAAAGCTTTGATTCTCATCTCTGCGATTCTTTTTTTAACAACGCCTTCTCAGCAAAATTTATATATTTAAAAACAGTTACATTTGTTATAGAAAGTTCCTTCATTTAAAATTTCAGTACAATATTTTGGAAGAAAAAAAGTTCTAAATTCTTTTGTTGAAACGTCTTAAAACCTCTGATTGCTATAATAAATATTTGAACTTTTAAGCTTCTGTAAAACACTCATATTTCGAAAAGATCTGGTTTAAAAATGAGTTTATCTTTAAAAAAAATAATGTTAAAATGAAAAAGGCCACATCAGGTATTTCTTTACAATAAAAATATTTTATTAAAATTATTATTGAAAAATTAAAGTAATAAAAGTATAAATTGTTAAATAATAATTAGAAACAATTATTAAAAGAAAATAAGTAGATTTAAATAAAACACCCATGATGAGCAAAGAATTTCTAAATAAATGCTCTTTAAATAAACCAGATCTTAATATCAAAATATTAAGGGTATTCATTTAAACTTGTTTTTAAGTATTGAAGTTTTAGATCAAAAATCCCGCCACCATATTTAATTACTAGAAGGCCTACAAAATTTCTATGAATAATAAAATCATGTGTCTCATATTGGAAATTTCAATTAATTCTTAATTTATCACTCATAAGATCAGACATCCGTTTTACCAGAGAACTCCCCGAATCATTTTTGGCATGTTGATCGTCATTTGAGATGAGAGATTGTGTCGAGCCGCCCGATGGACTTCTTGGGGGTTTCAGCAAGGAGGAACGTTTGGAGGAATTATTTAAATCAATCGAACGATTACAATTATTGGGTACTTTGACCACGCAACGTTTGTGATAATTTTGACCACAACCTAAAAAGCCAAAGAAATAAATATTAATATTTGAAAAATAATATTTAAATGTTCTTTTTTTATATTGTTAATTTCATAAAAACAATTTATAAGAGATTTTTGCTTTGTACCACTTACCATCACATTTAAGACCTTGACGCACTAAACCAAATAACATTTCACCACAAAAATCACAGAATGTCGGCGCCTTATATGAGTGCACATTAAGATTGTGTGGTTTTAATGTTGGCATATCCGATGTCGGATACAAAATCGCTAAAACAAAGAAAAAAATAGAAAAATGAATGTTGATGCAAAAAAAAACATTTAAATATGTTGAAAATGTTATTAAAATTTTACAATAGTAGAAATATGAAATATGAACGAGGGTGGCCTTGACAAGGTTGAATTAGATCCTAAATAGAAACAGTTACAAAATTGGAAGTAAAAGCTAAATTAAAAATGTTAAATTTGCAGTATTAACCTGAAAACTTCATTCAAGAAAGAGTTTAAGTTTAAAGTTTTATAAGAATCATTATTAATCCAACCAGAATGATGTAAAGGATATAGAAGGTAAAATCAAGTGTCCTGCGATTAAAAGATAGAATTTTTACAGTTTGGCTCCTTTTACTTTTAGCAATTACGGATCTCATACGTGTTAAGAAATATTTTGTATCAAAATACAATCACAGTAGTTGTGTTTATATTAAACAAGTAAGAGTGCTATATTCGGCTACGAATCTTAT
This sequence comes from Gymnosoma rotundatum, assembly GCA_916610165.2. Lineage (NCBI taxonomy): Eukaryota > Metazoa > Arthropoda > Insecta > Diptera > Tachinidae > Gymnosoma > Gymnosoma rotundatum. Next base: position 24,709,686 of record OU744336.1, read on the forward strand.
ATACCCTTCACCATCTATGTAAATCTAGTTTAGTGAAGTAACTCCAATCAAAATAGCAAATATTGTGGTCGCAAAGAATAAAAAATTAAGAAAAACGTAAGTACTACATACACATAATTTTACATAAAAAAGTCATCGGCTCTTAAAGTGTTAAGCATTTTTAAAAAAATTTTGTATTTCCTTAATGATCTCTTTAAAAGCTTTAATATGATACCCATATTTATATTTTTAAAAATTTCAAAATTTTAGTCCCGTAATTCGGAAAATATGGGCGAGCGCCATTTTTTTCACTTGATGTTTTTTTCTTATTTTTTTTTTTTAATTCACTATCGCCCGATATATTTGTTTTTTTTATTGGACTTACTTCATTGTTCCAAATAAAATGGAAAAATTAAAGGTAGGAGTGGTGTTTTGTCCGCCGCGTCTAAGGAAATGGACCGATCTTGTTAATTTCTAAAAGCAAGTCTTTTTAGAGGTTTAATTTTCTCTTTATAATTTTTTTTTGGGTTTTGCCCAATGAATTTTTGAGTAATTTTTGTTGTTGTACTAAAAGAACCGTTAGGTGAGAGATAATTACAATTTTTTTTTTTGTAATATTGTATGACACAGAAACTAATAAAGCTGCATTAAAACATTGAATTGAAATATGTTCTTTTAAAGATAATTTGACTCAGAAGCTAATATTGGACAACGTTTCTTAGGTTTTGCCCAATACTGTATGTATATCATGTCAGCTTGAACAAATAATGTTCATTCTAATTCCTAGCGGCTTCTCTGAGCGGTAATGATCTTCTTTAACTTTGATCAAAAATAAGCGAATAAGTCATATTCCTGAAAACTTGTCGTTCGCCTTAGGGGTATTTATTTCATTCAATTAACAGCTTTAAAATTTGACTGTGATTTAAAAACTAATTAAAAAAAAAAAACTCAACACGAAAGCATATTTAAAACATTATTTACTTAATTATCAAAACCACCCTCGCAACATATATTTGTTCCATCAACTACGAGTGTATATAGCACTTGGCAAAAGACTAAAAGAAAGATTTGTTGTTAAATGGTTTTCTACTTTTCTACAACTTACGACTTGCTGTGAGAACAATTTCCACTAAAGTTTCATCAACCACATCGCTGGCAGAATTAATGATGTGCAGCACATTTGGACTGTTATAGTCATGACGAAACAGCAAAATACGTTCTGAGAGGTAGGTCAAACCACTGTCGGGTATCTGGAATGGAAAATAAAACGAACAAATTATAAGTCAATGCCAACAACTAAACCAAAAGATTATTAAAATATAGTTTTCAATTAATTAATTGAACAATTAAGTTTGCCCAACCAATTATGACAAATGACAAATCATAACAAACTATAATATTTATATTATTTATTATTTTTCAGGACTTTTTTAAGTTTGTTCAGTTGTTCTTTTGCTACAAAAGTTTTCTTTGGAATGAAATTAATTTTTTTATTACAAATTCCAGTTCATTAAAGGTGACATTTATTTTATATTGCGAATTCAAGTTCATTATAGGTATTTATTTTAATTTATTGTGAAAAGTGTACTTTGCCGCCGTCCATAATTTGCAACTTTTGTAGTGCACTTTTTGAAAAATTTTTGTATTTCCTTTAAGATTACTTCCAAAGCTTTAAACTGATATCCATTTTGATATTTTAAAAAATTGGAAAATATGAGAGCCCCGTAACTCGAAAATATGGGCGAGCGCCAATTTTTTCACTTGATGTTTTATTATATTTTTTAATTCTCTTTTGCCCACGTTTATATTTTTTTGATTGAAGTTACTTAATTGTTCCAAATGACATGAAAAAATTAGAGGTAGGCGTGGTGTTTTGCCTGCTGCCTCGAAGGACATGGACTGATAATACTGATTTCCGATAGTACCTCTTTCGGCACTATATCAGATCGATTGACATATATTTTTTTTTTGCGAAATCAAGCTTGCCTTGGCAACACTAACATGAAAGAGGAGACAGACAGACGGACATCGTTTCATCGACTTCGCCATGCATAAGAAGTCAGAATATATATACTTTATGGGGTCGGAAATGGATATTGTAGAAATTACACACGAAATGACAAACTTAGGTATGGTGAAGGGTATAAAAAAAATTGTTGCAACGAAAATTTGCAGGTTTTCTTTAAAACAGGCACTGCCAAAACCTGGTACATGCTTTTGCCATGGCTATCACCTAATAATTTATTCGTCTTTGCCATTGATTCTTCTTATAATTGTCTTTGGTCACGCAACCACCGTCTTGTATTTAGTCGGGTCGATTTTATCATGATTTGGTACAGAAGTACATTTTAATTTCGAAAAGAGGTGCACAGTTTTAATTGGTATGAAAATACACTTACAGGCATGTCACAGAACTCAATTCCAATCAAAAGTCGTTTCAATTCCGCAAGTTGGTTCTACAGAAAACGAAAAATTTTTTCGGAACGAAACCACTTTGAATCTAAAGTTTCTTTGAAATTTTATTTGCTTTTTTTAAATTTACTTTTATCATGTGTCCTTATTTAGATTAGCGTTGTTATTTATTTTGTGAGCGCAATTTTGCCACATTTAAATAAAAAGGTGAAGATTTTTTGAAAAAGAAAAGTCGATCGGAAAAACAAAATCGATCGGAATTATTAATACGGAATTCAAACCATAAGTTTATTACGAATTATTATCGAATTTATTATCGAATTATAAAATACATAGGCCGACTTCCTAAACGCCTGTTGCAATGCATAATTTTAAAAAATGCGTATACAATGCTAAACATGTTTTAAATGCAAACTTGCGTTGCAGACATTTTTTGCATTTTATCGGCATTTAGGAACGTCGCTATGCAACTCATACGTAAAGCAAATGTCAAAAACATGGTATAAAATTGAATAATTTTTTTTTTTTGAAAAAATAGAGGTTACACAAAATTATTTATCCATTTTGTTGGCAAGTGCTGAGGAAATATCTCAGGCCAAATCCAAATCTTCCAAAAAATATTGATTTGCTATAGAAACCTATTAAAAAGAAAAAAAGAAGAGACAACTTTGTTAAGGACAATAAAAATCCCGGAAACAAGTGATCAAAAATAAATATTTTTTTAAGAATTCATTGAATTAATGGATGATGGCATTTTTTATTCACATTTCATTTTAAAAATAACATTTTTAAAATGTTTGCATACAAAATAAAAATGATGCGTGATTTTGACTTCTGATACTCATTAAAGTGAGTTGCCAAATGATTAGGAACATTGTACGTTGCCAAAAAGTTTAGATGTGCGTTTACGAAGTGTATGCATTGTAAATATGGATTGCAACTTGCGTTTAGGAAGTCGGCCATACATACATATCTATCTTTACGCGCAGTAAAGTGAATCAACCAAGGCCAAAAAAAAAACACGAACAAATTAATACAGAAAAAATAAATAAATTTGGTGAAATAGACATGATTTTATTATATTGAATAAAAATAATTAATATTAAGGATATTTATTTCATTACAGACAATATACATACACACATACATAAATATGTATATACATAAATATAAATACGTATATACATACATACATACTTATGCATGTATGTATGGATGTAGTATGTGTGTATAACATCTAAGTAAATTTTTTTCCACAACTGTCTCCATAATTAATTCCCACTACATTTGAATTAATGTCCTTCACTTTTTTCTTTCTTCTTCAATTCCTCAAATTTAAGTTTGTTTTCCTTCGAATTTGCCAACGTACTTATTTTGTAGAAGATCGGTAAACAAACGCCGCATGCCAAAAAATAATATTTCCAAATCCATTGATTTTTGATATAATGTTTTAAAGGGAACTGAGCAATTTTTGCCGAAAACGTATATGGATATTTCATTGGTCTTGATTGACCCCCAGCAGGAGTGCTAGTGCTCATGTTAGATTAGATAAAAAAGTTATTAAATATGTTGTTATATTGTATATGTAAGTTTGTTGTTAAACACAAATTTTTGTTACAAAATTGTTAAATCGTAAATAATAATATTTATTGTTTTTTTTTTCAAGTAAGATTTTTTGAAAATGTTTAAAGGGCCTACTTTTAAATAAAAATTTTAAAGTTTGGTGAAATAGTATCTCCATAAAATACATGCAAGCGTGCACTAAGTACCAATGCGAATTTGTTATAAGGTGGTACCGATGGCGTACTTATTGATTTTTGCTTGTAGCCTAACTGTCAAACTCCATATAAAAAAATCTGTATCATGATGAAAAAAATTATACATATGTTTTATGTATAGAGTTTGACATTTAGCGTTTCGGCGAAAATTGATGAATACGCCATCGCGACCACCTTATAAATAATTGAAGGACATCAATTATGTATCGAAAACATTATAAAAATGCGACATCAATTTGTTGCAAATTTGTTAAAATGATTTCGAATTCTTCAAGTGCAAAGTCAGTGAAACTGCAAAAAAATATGGTATTGATATCCACTGACAATTTGAAGAATTTTCTGCCAATCATCGAATTCCAAACTGAGAAAAAATATTTAAAATTTAGATTTTCATTAATATGTACTAGACACCGTACTTGGGATTTTTTCATTACCATTGAAACTTCATTGGCATTATTTGAAATAATGACAATGAAAAAAAATTAACTACCATTTAATGCTAATGCTAATGATTTTATTTTAATTATAATTGTTTTTAATACTGATAAAGAAATTTCAATGAAATCATTTCATTACTACTAGTAATTACAATTGAAACAAAAATAATTGTTTCTATGAAACACAAATTTTTGTTTGCAGAAACTTAAAATAACTATACATAAAATAAATAAATCTTAACACTCTTGTAGATACATCTATATTTGAAAATTTTAACAATTTATCATATTTAAGTTAGATAGGTGTATAATTTGATGTGTGAGATCTAGTGTCACCTTAAACCACAACTGGCAGTTCCTATTATTTACACGAAATCAAAAATACGTTCCAATAGTATCTCATTTGCCCTGAGAAAGCTAAAACATTAATATTTCACGTTTTTTTTTATCTAAATGTAATTTTAAAATATTGCTGTACTATACTTTAAGATGTGTATTTGGTGTACAAAGCCAAGGAACATATTCATTAATGATAATGATTTAAACCATTTAATCATTAGTCAATGGTATTGATTTTGTTTTTTAACTAATTATCAATGAAATCTTTTTATTAAAAATTATTATCATTAGTAAAAATAATGATAATGGTAAAAAAATCATTAGCATTATTTATCATTCAATGCTAATGAAATCGTTAATTAATTAGTCCAACTAATTAACTACTCCCATGCATGCTAGACACAATAATATCTCAATTAGATAAACGTTTTATTGGTATGAGTGCAGTCTGTCATACATTCGATTTTCTAACACCAACATTTTTACTGCATGTTGATGTAGAAACTTTATTACAAATGCATGACAAACTTTAAACACAATATTCAAATATAATAGGCCTTCGTTTTTCAATTCAATTTATTAACATTTATCAGCTATGAAGTTCTAAAATACGACCTAACGAAAGTATTTACAGCAATGTTATTACTTTTTAAAATTCCTGTCAATTCTGCAGCAGCTGAAAGGTCATTAAGCAAATTAAAAACAATAAAAAAATTATTTAAGAAATAATATGGACCAAACTCGACTCCGACATTTATCGCTAATAGCAATTGAAAACAAAACTGTATAAAGCCTGGATTTAAACGAAGTCATTGATACTTTTTCAAAAACTAAAGCTAAGTAAGAATTGTAAATATAATTGTTATTTAGTCAGTTGGTAGGCCCGACCTTTAGATAACAAATCCTTAAATCTACTCTATTTCATTTTATTAACCAAACCTACACTAAGTATCAATTCTAATTTATGTTTTTTACCTGCCCGGCAGTGCACTTAATTAGCTTAGCATTTTAAAAGTATTTGTATATTTCATATTTTTATTTGATAAAAGCTAATCAGTTTGTATAGCAGTGGGGCCCCATTTTTTAAATTGCTCCAGGGCCCTTGGTTACCTAGCTACACCACTGATTGGAAGAGGCTTTATTTTATCAATCAATTAGAAGGTGATAGCAAGTCGAATCATATATAAGGTGGTTGCAATGACGAATTCATTGATTTTTGCCGTTAGCCTAACTGTCAAACTCCATACATAAAAAACCCAAGCCAACTTTTTTTATATGTAGTTTGACAATCGGGCGTACGGCGAAAACTAACGAATTCTCCAACGCTATCACCTTGTATTTTATTCGCCTTGGGTGGTAGCGATGACGAATTCATTAATTTTCGCCGGTAGTTTAACTGTCAAACTCCATATATAAAATATCTGTGTACACCATTTTTTTATATATAGTTTGACATTCGGGCTTACGGTGAAAATGAACGAATTCACCATCTGTTGTATTTATTCGCCGATGACTACATCTTATAGATTCGCCTTTTTTTGGATATTAATAGAGTGAATGGTTTTTATTGTTTAAGATATCGTTCCTTTTTTTCTTTTCTCAAACGTAAGCGTTCTTTTAATTGCAAATACCAACGCGTAATTATTTACTTTACTCTTCTGTGTCATTTTCTTAATTTTCTTAGTCGTAACTGCGACACACTGTTGTTACTTGCCTTGGTAATTAAGGCTTCTTTTTTTATCTATCAACAGTTTATCTTTATCAATCATTCCTGCCTTACTATGAAGGAGCCTTTTATTACCTCAGCCGCAGTTTTTTAATTACAGGCTCTTAAAATATAACTAGCTTAGTTGGAGCGGCTATACTCAATAATTGTCATGCTTTTCCATTTATTCGCTTTCTTTTTAGAAAATCTTATACAACCTTAATTATGGTTTTTCTCTATTCATGCCACCGATGGGATTTGAACTCACGATCTTCTTTTTTGAGAAATACGCAGACACCTGTTCAAACTCAACCACCATGATTGCTTAACATGTGTTAGCTAACTTTGCTTTCTGGTGTTATTAACAACTTATGCAATTCTGAAGGACAACACGCTACTAGCTTTTTGTTTGTTACGGATATCTAAAGAATTGTCAAATCTTATTTGCGTAACAATATAAAAATATTTTCTCTAAAATAAGAATTCAACATTATCATTATATACTTAATATTAATACATTTATACCACAAAACCATCATTTAGTTTCTTTATCTTCTTCTTTAGTTTGCAGTTTGTTGGATTAAATAATTTGTAAATTAATTAAACCCACGTGGTTTGTACCAAAAGAAATTTTTTATTACACCTGCAGAAAAGTACGTTTCAAAAAAACCCCTTTCCATTAGGTTGTGACTAAGAATTTATTTTAATTATTTAAGTACGCAAGTAGTTAATTTCGACTAAAGTTAACACTTTGCATATTTTGTATATTCATTTATTTCAAGCATTCAATGGAATGCTTATGTGTGTGTGCGTCATCAAAACTCATAGGATTTTGTTGAAATAAGTATGAGCTTAGCCATTAATGAACTAACCAGCCAACTGTCCAATAATGTTAAATGCTGATAACAGAAAAACATAATATGACTACAAGTTAAGGGAACAGTACGTTTGACATGAATTCATATTTGAATTGAAAATATGTATATTTTTCTATTCGTTGCAACAAGTTTTTAAACTTTTTTTTCCAAACTCAGAAATAAAAGAAAAAAAAGTATAAGGGAGTTAATTGTTAAGGAGACTCAGGTACATATATGAGTCCTTTTATACGGTCATGAATGAATGAGTGATAAAACAAGTGATAAAAAACCAATTTAGAAAATATATTTTTTTTCAAGAATTTATTTTAAGGATGACACTTATAAAGGAATATTTTTAACCTTCTGTAAGTCCCGTTTAGACGAGCGAACATTTGAAAGGGAAACATTTAGTTAGATAGCAAATTTTCTGTTCGGTACTCGGCGATACGCTTTGTTGACATTTTCTTTGCATACCTTTAAAAGCGAACAATAACAATACCAATGAAATTTTGCTGACAACATGTTCGCCTGTGTGAACGAACGCAAATGAAAAAACAAATGTGAATTCCAATTGTTTTTCTTCAAAATGTTCGTCCGTCTAAACTCGGACTTACTGTTTTACCGTTTTTAAACTAAATAAGTGTTTTTTATAGTTTCTTCTAAAAAAAAGTTAATAAAACGTTTGGTTTGATTTATAGAAGACACTCATTACCGGTTTCTTTGTTTTTTAATATAACTTTTTCAATAGTAATTATACAGTAGAGAAAGAAAAATAGAATTATTGTTGGTTATTGTTGCTTTTCCTTAAACTTTGATTTTTGTCTTTGCTTTATTGTTTGGACAAAAATCTTTAGTTTATTTAAAATGTTTGTCAGAAGTTTTCTGAAGAGTTATGTAAGCGGTAACGAAATGGCCATCGAGACGTGCTTTGACCCTCAATAATCAATATCGGTAATTAATTTAATCGGGATGGTTAAATAAAAAAACAGCACGAAGTTTTTTGTGAAAATTAAATTTTAAAAGAATATTCCCGTGTCATTAATTAAGTAAGTAGATCCATTCAGAATCTGTCTTAAATAAATCTAATTTGTCAGTTTGACAAATAAAACTTCAACTTAAAACCTGTTTTTTGTTTGTTTTGGGATCACTTAAGTTATTCTCATCATTACAGAGCGGTAGATTGAGCAAAACTGGTAAATAATCTGCAGAAACATAGTTACAGATGAAGTGTAGATAAGCGTTTAATTTAAAGCTCTCTCTTGCTTCAGCTTGCTTGAAAGTTTAGAATCTTTTTCAATTTTTCTTAATTATTCACTGTGCACCAGTTGTATATGGGCAATTCCATAAATATGTCAACCATAAAAATAATTTAAAGAGAAAAAATATGTTATGTGAAAGTACTTTAGATTTAAATTGATTATCTATCGACTAAGCTTTACGTACACGTTGCATCAACAATGAATTGGGTGAAGAGAAAATATAAATATATATATGTACATCTCCCTTAATTTGGAGAATTTTGCACATCTTTAGTTATACCTCAAAATCACTCCTGTTTTATGTTTTACGTACAATACATCCATATTTTGCTCGACATTTTTGACTACAATCTATCAAATTTACTTAATTTCTTTTCAAATATAATACCCTCTGAATGGCACATAACGCCCTTCTTAATATGCCCATACTACGTGGAGTGTCATGGTACTCGCCACAGAGTATACAGAGGCGACACGAGAATATAGTCATCTCGTTTTTCTATGCATCTCTTTCTTGACATCCTATCGACTACTAAAAAACAAAATTGAAGTCGATAGGATGTCAAGAAAGAGATGCATAGAAAAAAAGAGATGACTATAGTCTCGTGTCGCCTCTGTATGCTTAGTGGTAAAGACACAATTGCAACGAATAGTGAATTTTGATCAACAATCTAATAAAGTTTATCAAATTAGGATAATAAAATCATTAACAAATTAATTTAATAATAAAATTTTAGTTTACATGTGTTAGTTGCAATAAATTAATGTAATGCACAAATTTTCTTTTAAATAAAATATATTAATAAACAAAGTATTTCTGACATTTATTTCAAATTAATGTAAAAAAAACAAACCTTAAGTAAAAAATAATAATAAACTAAACAGGTAAGAATGCTATATTCGGCTATGCCGAAGTTTTTTTTACACTTTACCATTTATATAAATCTAGTTTAGTGAAGTAACTCCAATCAAATTGCAAATATTGGAGGTGGCTGAAAGTTAAAAAAATAAGAAAAAAATTTAGTACTAAAGATCTCATCAAAAGCTTTTAAATGATACTCATATTGATATTTAAAAAAATTTTAAATTTTGGAGGCTCGTAACTCGGAAAATATGAGCAAGCACCATTATATTTTCACTTAATGATTTTTTTTCTTATTTTTTAATTCTCTATCGACCCATATATTTGAGTTTTTTTTTTTTTTTTTTTTATTGGAGTTACTTCATTGTTCCAAATAATATAGAAAAATTAGAAGTACTCGTGGTATCTTGCCCCCTGTCTCGAAGCACATGGACCGATCTTGCTGATTTTCAATAGCAAAATTTTCGAAACCATGTCTGATCGATTGGTGTATTTAAATTTCCCTAGCTCATCAAGTTTCTTGGCAAAGTTGCTATGCACAAAAGCTCAGAATATATTATTTATGGGATCGAAAATGGATATTGTGGAAACTACAATGGAATGATAAACTTTTATTTACACTTTTCCACCTGTGGTGAAGGGTAGAAAATGGTTAATATGCTGGTTGCTCAGCTATTAAAATTAAAATTTTTCTATAGCTCCTTCTTATTAATTACACCTGATGCAACTGTTATAAAGGTGTAGACTTTACAGAAATCCTCAATTTTAAAGAGCTAATGAATACGGTGACAGTTTTCACTGGCAAGCTTTTAAACAAATATCATGTTATCACTTATAAAAGTTAAGTAAAAAAGTTTTTAAATAAATAAGTTTTAAATAATCAAAAACCATATGAGACTAAAGTAAATGCTTGCTCAAAATGAAATGAAAATAGAGAAGAATCCAAATAGAACAGAGTGGTTGAGAGTTGACAGTTGATAAGCTAATAACTTTTTACTAGGAAAAAAGAAAGATTTGCAAACACTTGCTAAAAATTTGATTTCTAAAATGTTTAAATCATCGCAGATAGCACAATACTATTGATAGTGTCATCATCACCGTTATCAGGTTGGAAGTCATGTTGCGAGGGTAGTTCTTCGACCGAATCAATTAAAATGAAAAAAAAAACGGCGTAACTGATATTTATTAAAATTTAAACGTGATTTTAAAACTCAGGTCTGTAAGAGAAAAAAAGGTGAAAACAAGGAACTACATGATTAAAATCACATGTGAATATCTTAGTACATGTTATTCCCCGCAAGTGCCTAGCCCGTTTGAGAGACATTATATTTTTGTGAGAGTCCCCATAGCTGGTACAGTTGTTGAGATTCGAAATGATTTAACTCCTAAATTACTCTTTATATTTTTAATATTGTTACGAAAATAAGATCTGGCAACCCTTTTTGTTGTTGTCCGTATGAGAGTGGTGAATAAATTACTAATGGTGTGTGTGTGTATTGAATAATACTACAATTAGTTAACAAAAGCTGAGCAACCTCAATGGCTGCGTTTGTAGAGGTGCTTGCTTTAAAACAGAAGATCGTGAGTTCGAAAACACCTTCGAACATGCGTACAATGAAAAATAATATGTGCTATAATGCAATTAAAAATAAAAAGAAGCGGTAGTACAAGCCTCATGAGAAGCAAAAGACAATTATTGTGTGAAGCCATGGCAGATAATTTAGTGGAAACGTCTAATTTAACATAAGAGTAACAATTAATTGTCATGACGCCCTTTATAATAAAAAGTAAAATTGGTGGCGGTTAGCGCAGGGATGTGTAACAGCATAACAACAGTATATGGCAGAAGTGTGTTATGGCTACTAGATAAAGGGGATACGTGATACAGATTAACGTCAGTACCTGCCATTGATGGCCTAACCTGACGGTGGTCTTACCACTGATTGAAATATAAAGCATCGACTAACGCTCTCCATCAGACCTAGCCAACAGAGTTGCAATGTCAAGAACATGGCTTGCATGACCATGAACTTCGCTTTGCTTGAGGGTTGGGGACTATTTAACCCCTCTGTTTAAAGTGCAACAGCACACTTCCATATATTCTGCGCCAGACTCACAGATATAGACTTTTATCAACAGCCACCACGTGTAACTCGAAGGGATGCCACCAATAACTGGCTACAGAGATGAGTGGCTCTCTGTATGGTCTACCGGTTCCCGTGGTGCCAGTTTATTTAAGGCACTGTTGCATCCTTTGAGAGTATCCAGCTGTCTATCCAGTTTTGGTGACTGCTCATCGGGGGACTGGTTCCCCCTTTACCCCCGAGGACCCTCGTCTGCACCTAGTTTAGGTCAGCGCAGACTCTTGGGCTTCCGGGGGGTAGATAAAGGGGATGACTGGCTTGAATAAAAGGCGTTGTGGAGTGGTCTGGGGATGGTTAGGATTACTAAACAAAGCACATCGAGTAGTTCATGCCTCGCCGGAGTAACAAGCTAGTGTAGCGTGGATGGCTGCGTTTGTAATAATAACCCATTTTTAGTAAATACGAGAACATAGGATTCTCAAGGCTGTAGGATCAAGAAGTATAGCCAGATAAAGCCACAAAGTAAGAATGCAGAATTTATAATGAGCCACAGTGGTATTTGCAATCAAAAGAATCCGTACGTTTGTTTAAAAAGGGAAAAAAAACGTAACAATATTATTTCTGCTGATTCGGAGTGGAGTCGACAAAACCCATAAGGAGTTATCGATCTCACCAGTTCCTAGAAAGACCCTAAAAGTGGATCCAGGCGAGGTTGGGTACATTAAGGTAGTTATAGAGTAAGTATTGAATTTAGTTAAGTTAAAGAAAAACCTACATGAGCTCCATTGAAGTTGGCCTCTGAAAAACATATATAAAAAAAATCTCCCACTAAATAATGAAATTTTTGCTGTTAATTCTTTAAAAAAACACACAAAATTAGGGTAAAAATAATTTCAAATTTCACTCACTTTTGACTGACAAATTTCGCTTGGCATTTCTTTTTCTTAGAATTAAGAATTACTCATGTTGGCATGTATAAAAAGAAAGACCTAAAATAAAACTTAAATCTAGAGATGGATAAAAAAATCTCTAAAAGAGAAATCTCATTTATTTTCAGCTGATAAAAAATATAAATTAATTAAAATCATACGTGAGTTACGCGTTGTTCCTAATCTAACTTAAAATTAACAACCTACTAAAGCTAAAGAAGCTTATCAAGCTTAAAAAAGGCCGTTTTGAAAAATTAGGAAATATTTTTCCGTAATTGTGAAAACATCCTCGTACTGGCAGTTAAACATGTTATATGAACAGTATCAAATATTAAAGAAGGGGGGAGTGCTTTCTTTTGTTACTTACCTTTGTATTGATAAATTCACATGCCAAGTCCTTGAGTGTTTTCAATGTTAAAACATTGGCAGCTACTGAAACTGCATCACGTAAGCTGCCAAATTGAAAAAGAAATGTCACCTCTGGCCCCTCCATAATAACGTTGGGCACTGTGCTGTTCGTACCGATGACGCCAGTGCCAGGATGTTGTTGCTGTTGACGATGGTGATGCTGGTAGTGTTGTTGATTTTGTTGTTGTTGATTAGTTTGGTTGTGGTTATATTGTTGATTTTGAAGTTGAGCCGCCAGTGCTATAAATTTTTATACTTGAGGGATCAAAAAAAAAAATTTCCTTTTCCAAACCACACTTTTGTTTACTCTTGAAAATTTCCAAGGTTTAAAAAAAATCTTGGTTCTTTGTTTTCTTTTTTTTTTTGTGTGTTCAATTGTCTCTACTGTTTGTCATTCCAAGTGACAGAAGTTTTCATTCACTTTTTTTTTTAAATTTATGTTGTTTAATTGGTTAGAATTTTCCTTTTAGCAGTTGATGTTTGTTGTAGCTTTAATTTCACACGAAATGGGTTGGTGGGTGTTTCAAACTTCGTCAGTCGTTAGTTTTTCCTCTGCTGTTTTTACTTAAGACGTCAATGTTGAATATTGTTTACTTTTTTACTTGTTCTGGAAATGGATATGATATGATAAATTGTTAATAATTTATTTACAAGTAAAAGCACTTTGTATACAAACTTATAAACGTATAAATATTTAATTTGATTAAGTTGTTTTAGGACATTTTGTTTAGATAGAAAAAGCACAAAATAAAAACAATAATTGAATGTAACCCAGTTAGCTGGAATTGGCTTAAAGTACTTTGTTTTGTAATTTAGTTTAAAAAGTTATGACAGGTTAAATATAAAATAATAAGTTATTAAAATAATTTTTATCAAATCAATGTCTATATAAGAATCGAAGTTCTGCAATGTGTTTATTATATTTTTTGTTTTATGCTATAAGCAAAACTGGTACGAACGACGAATTTCGTACAGCACTACGAATTCGTCAATCAATCATCTTTGTGTAAATTCGTGGAATCAAATTCAATTAGGACGACAAAATTATTTATAAATTTATTTGAAAATATACATGTATTTTTGTTTCATATGCCACTGGCAAAAAAAAAAACCTTAATTTTTATATGGTTTTTATTTGAAATATTTTTTATAAATTAATTATTATTTTTTCTGTTTTTGTATAGCCAGTAGAAAAATTTAAAATTATGATAGTAAAGGATAGTTTTTTCTAGTGTAAGTAAATATATCGGTGTCAACCAACACTTATAATAAATAACGACTCTGTAGAGAAATTAATATTAAAAAAAAAAAACATTATAAAAATATTGAAATTTCTCATATTTTATTTCATCTAAACAGTAGTTACAATTCATAGCTGCATTTTAGATATATACGAAGAATTCTCACGAAGGTTGTAGCGAAGCAGAAAGTGCATTTGATTCTGCTGATATCAAAATTTTACTGTTATCTTTAGAATTTATCACAATTAATAACGAATTTAAGTCAAAATTGAAAAAAAATTGAATTAATAATTCAATTAAAAATTAATAATTGAACATAATAAAAATAAAAAAGAATTTAAAATTAAACATACACCTATCCCCCGTTTTACACGGTAGATACGTTCCTGATAAAACCGTTTAACTCGAAAAAATACTTTTTGTATGAAAAAACCGTGTAAAACGAAACTTTAAAAAATTTACGATATTAAACAATTAATAATTTGTAAGAATAAATACGAATTTATGAAAAATGATATTCGTTTTGTTGTTTAAAATCAATTAACTCATTTGTATGTGGACACATAAAATTATGCTTTGTACACTAAAAGGGGTATTCCTATTTTCTGTGTTTTTTTTTTCGATAAGTTCATGAGAGTATAAGAGGTATACGTAAAAGTGTTGCCAGATTTACATATAATTAAGTAAATTCATTTAAAGTTCGAAAACGTACAAAACGAGTAGCGTGTAAAACGAGGGATAGGTGTATTATTAAAAATAGTATATTTTTTATATATGGGCTATAAATAGTAAGAAAATACAAAAAAAAATACAACAAACACAAAAATATTATGCGTTCTTCGACATAAAAAAAAAAATTAAAACCTATGGCAGAGTTCTTTTCCTACGACGATTTTCGTTGTCGCATTGATTGTGCTCATTTTCATATCCACGAAAAATTCATCGTTCGTCTGAAATTTGTTTTCAGATTATTTTGAAGCCAATTATTGTTAAGATTGCGCCTTAGACATTCATGAGTGAACGTTTGGTTGTGCAAATAATTTGAATTACCAAAATTGGCAATTTTTTTTTGGAATTAACACCACCACACCACAATAAATTTTTTATTAAGTATTGCTACCATCCCGATCAAAATTATTAAACCTACCGATATTGATTATTGACGTTAAAGCCACATATCAAAGGACATTACGCTACTTAAGTGGTTAAACAAAAATTAAAAATCAATAAAAATCCATGTTATATTTAAAAAAAAAATTATAACATGAATAGTTTTATGAACACAGATCTGATTGCAGCAAAATTTTTCTTAAGAGAAGTTTTAAGTATTTATTCTGAATGCATTTAATGAAAAATTGGATTTGTGACAGATTTGTACAGTGCACAGTGGGGCAGAATCAAAATATTTTGGAAATAACTCAGCCATTTGTAAACGGCAAGGACGATTGAACTTAAGTTTCACATGTGTATACCAGAGGAGTATTTGAGCTGTAGTTTTAAATCTGGTTACCA
This sequence comes from Gymnosoma rotundatum, assembly GCA_916610165.2. Classification (NCBI taxonomy): domain Eukaryota; kingdom Metazoa; phylum Arthropoda; class Insecta; order Diptera; family Tachinidae; genus Gymnosoma; species Gymnosoma rotundatum. The sequence goes on from OU744336.1 coordinate 24,725,488, forward strand.
ATAACTTCCCAGGGATGACGGTATGTGGTCGCAAAGTTTGGTAGCTCGCATCTGCAAATTTTTCTAATGCTTGGCATTTCTTCAGTTTTTGTATGATTAAAAGTTATACACGGTCTTAAAGGCCAAGTCAATACCTACAAAGTGGTGCCTCAAATTGCATGTTTATGTTTTAAAATGATCGAGTTGTAAGCACTTAAAAAATTTTAATTTTTGGTTTTTCGATATCCTGGGCTTGCTTTTTTAAAAATATTGGTCACAATTTTTACTAAATTCTCTTAAGTTTTTATTGTCCTTAGAAAGCAAAACTTAAAATATTTTGGAATAAATTTGAAGATTTTTATTATATAATTATACGATTTTCAATTTAAAAATTTCAAAATTATTGCATTTTTGTGTATTTTAAGCAAAAAAAAAAGGCGGCCTTGAATCTTCTTTTTTTAATAAAAATTTTTTTTTGAGGAACAATTAAATTTTTTTTTTATTTTTGTAAGGGCTAACTATATGTTTGTAAGTTTCAACAAAATTTTGTATAAAAGTGGTCATTTTTGTAGAAGATGGAGCTCCTTAAATGTAACCTATTTTTTAATATAAAAGTTAGATACGTATTGGAACGCTCATATATAGCCCTACGTCTCCACACTTGGTATGAACATCATGTCGCGCATGAATTCGGCTAATGTAGACACCCAATGTTCATGTTTCGTTTATGTGCAACCATCGTTGGTCAAACATTTGTCTGAGCAATGATATTCGCCATCAAGTATGATTTCTCTATTTTGAGTTAACGCCATCTATTGATCAACAATGCGAACACTCTCTTTCTTTCTTTCTTAAAAACATTGAAACAATCCTGACGACAAACAGAAAGTTACGCTCAAACACAACACGAACATCGACTCGTTTTCGCCACATGCAAGAGCATTAATAAATTAATTCCGTTATTCTGCCGGCGTTATGTGCATGTCTTGTTCAATTTAAAGGCTAGTGGAGACGTGGGGTAAAGACACGTGAGAATGATATTGAAGTTAATTTTTTTATGTAATAGAAGTTTGCATCATTTATATTTGTATTAATAAAACAGTAAAATATTATAACAAAATTTGAAATTTTTTTTTGCAAATCTCTAAAAATTTTGAAAAATAATATAAAAACGGTACAATTTGAGTAAATAAAAATAATAAGTATGCAATAAATTTTTTTTAATTAAGCAAATCATATAAAATTTTCTATGCGCTTGTAGTTTGCCAGCTTAAATCACCCAGCTAAGTTCAAATACTCCGCTGCTATACCCATGTTAAATTTTAGTTCAATCGGCCTAGTCGTTTACAAATGGCTGAAATATTTCCAAAATATATTGATTCTGACCCACTGTCCAGTGTAACATGTTAAGAAGATGCCAGCGTGTTCGATATTATTAGTGCTGTTAATATCGAAGCAGTCTAGGGAACATATGCAGTGTTCTGTTTGTTGGTTTGTATCAACGTTCTAAAAAAATTTAGTTTTTGTAAACGTATTGGTAAACGATTCGCTAATTCTCATGTAGTGTTTTTTCTTGATTGATTGATTGATGGGGCTAAACTTTCACAGAAACTTTTGTACCTGTGGTAGCAACAACCGTCAAGTAATGAAAACCCACAAATTAGATCACTACAAAAACAAGATTTAGTAGCAAACATTGTTGCAAACAGTTTTCTTTCTGAACTATTGTGGAAAATGTAGATGTTAAAGATATGGAAATTCAACAGGATTGTGGAACCGTTTTGTGATTAATTGAACGTTTCACATATTAGTAATGGTAATTACCACAAATAAAATTGGATTTATTTTTGCAAGCCGGCGAATCCGATGTTTTTTAAGTGCAGACATTATGAGACTTTTATAAGTGAAACTTTGTCCATTCTGAAAATGACACAATATCCATGGACATTATGAGGTTTTTCAAAGCGACAAATGTCCATGGACATTATGTTGTTTTTGAGTGTGCCACGAAATGGATGAATCTCTCAATTAGCTACAATTAGATGTCGATTGCAAAGAGATTAAGATCAAAAAAAATTATTTTTCTACTAAAGTGCATATGTAAATATGAATATGCAAAAGTACATACAAACACGCTTTTGTAGGTACAAAACTGTACATGAAAGTAACATTTGTGCCGGAGATACAAATTAAATGATGGTATTAATAAATGTTATTGACAATTGCTCAAAAATGGAAATTAAAACTTTATACTTCCTCATTATTATTATGATATTATTTTTTAAATCTTATTTTATTTCTATAGAAAATTATCTAGAATTTCAATATGAATAATACAATTGCTGCATTGTTTTGATTTTTAAACACGTTAAATATCTGTATTCGATTTATGATAAAGACAAAAAATGTCTTCCATAACGAATGACAACAACAATAGCTTAATAAAATTGTATGGAAAAAAATTTAAGAAAAAAACCCAAAACGGTTTTTTGATTAGTCATACCCAAATGCAGACGGAACAACACAAGCTAAAATCTCATTTAAATACAAATTTGTATCTTAAAAAATAAAATCAATGGAATTTCATATATGAAAATAAGCAGCTGCATAATTGCTTTTGCATACATACATTTATACATATGGATATGTAAATTTACAATACTTGAGAAAATAATTATTTGTATTTAACAGGAGTTTTAATTTTTTTTATTTTAATTTGTGGAATATTAAAAAAAGATAATCGGCCTTATTACGGTTGTCGAAAACGACATTCGAGAATAGTCGTAGTCGCTGTCGATAGTTAGTTTTTTTGGTACTATGTAAAATTTTCGACAATAAAATATTTTGTAATAGATCATAACATAAAATTTTAATAAAAAATTTTTGCAGTAGCATTTTAGGCGTTAAATTAACACTTAAAAATAACAATAAAAAACAAAAGGACTAGCTCTTAATTCAATTTGAAAACTTTTGTATTTCATTTGCAATTTTCTTAAAATTCAAATTTAGTAAGATGTGTTTTTAAATAAATAAATTTTCCACATACAAAAATAAAATGTGCAGACAACAGTTTTAGTACGATTATACAGGTAAAATTGGGTGCTCTTACACTTGTTTCTTTTTTTCTATACAAAATATCTTATTTCTATGAAAAAAAATGTATTCTGTATTGGACTCAAGGTTCTGAGGGACCTACTTACAAAATTTTGTGCAAATCCATACAGCAGTTTTTACATGATGTGAACACAGACACAAAAAATTTGTAAAATTAAGAAAAAACTTGAAGTTAGTGTAGAATAAAACTTACTCTGCCTATCAGTTCTTCTAAAAATTTTTGTATTTCCTTAAAGACCTCTTCAAAAGCTTAAAAATGATGCCCATATTGATATTTAAAAAAATTTTAAAATTTTAGAGTCCCGTAGCTCAGAAAATATGGGCGAGCGCCAATTTTTTAATTGATGTTTTTTTCTTATTTTTTAATTCGCTATCTCCTTATATATTTAGTTTTTTGGTTGGAATTACTTTATAATTCAAAATGACATGAAAAAATTAGATGTAGGCGTGTTGTTTTGCCTGCTGCCTCTAAGGACATGAACCCATCATGCTGATTTCTAATAGTAGCTCTTTCGACTCTATGTCTGATCTATTGACATATATGTTTTTTGCAAAGTTGATTTCAACATCGACAAGGACGGACAGACGGACATCGCTCCATTGACTTCGCTATGCATAAGAACTCAGAATATACATATATACTTTATGGGGTCAGAAATGGATATTGTGGAAATTACACCCAGAATGACAAACTTGCCCTTTTTCCACTTTTTGTGATGGTAAAAAAACAGCATGCAAAAAGTAAATTAAAATAAGCATAATGTAAAAATCAAAAGTAAACTTATCTTTTGTTAGCGTTCGTTTTAAAAATTCACGAAAAAAATTGTTTGTCGTGTACATAAATTTTAACGACAATATTTGAACAAATTATCATTCGAATACGACAAACGTAGTACCGATTTTTGTAATAGATTTGTTTTTCGAGTAACATATTTAACAATAACGACGTGCGTAGTACCATTTTAAAAAAACGTAGGATTTTCGACACGAGAACGACAACCGTAATAAGGCTGAATATAACTTGCTAATATTTTTTAAACGATAGAAAATTATTTAATGGGTTTAAACAATGGCAACAATAACTTGGTTGCAACAGTAGAATGAAAGTAGCACTACATTGTACGCAGGGGTGGAAAGTTTAGTACTATTTTAAATATTTTAGTATATATTGCAAATTGCACTGTAATATTGTTAACAAATATTTTTGCAATTAAAAACGACTTAAAAATAGATTTAAAGTAAGAAACTAATTCAAAATCATAGTATTAAATTTATATGTGAATGCATATCCCTAGTTATGGCACTCAGATTGGTGTTAAAAAATAATTTATAAACGAAATGCATCTGGAAATAAGTTTACCGCAGAACTATGCAAAAGTAATTTTTAATAAAAAATGTATTTCATTGAGAAAAATTCTGTCAAATTTTTATCGTTATTAAATAAGAATAAAAATATACGATTAACAAACTGAAACTTTGTTTCAACACAACTTTAACTAAAACAAAAACCAACTAAACGCTTCTCTAAATTTAAGTTTCAAGATTCTAGAAGAGCAGAGGAGTAATTTAAAATATTAAAAAAAAATATATGAAGTTAAAAATAGGCCATAACTTTAATTATACTGTTTTTTAACATTAACGTGTAAGCTACGTTGCCAAATTACCTCATCTGCTTGACTTTCTTACTAGAACCACATTCAACTCTCGATAAAGAACGGTACAAAAGGATATCAAAGAGTAAATCTCGACTAGAAAACAGCAGAATCTATTTATTTGTTATGATAAACTTAAAACAAACAAAACCAATTAACTTAATACCATAATGTAAAAGTTATTGGGCTTTTATTCTTCTTAACATTTAAAAGACAGCTCATGGCCGACTGATTCTGAAAGTTACAAAATATAGGCGATAAAATTTTATTACCTTTAAAGCTATTCGTCTATGCATATTGAAGTACAATTGTATTTCATCGAAAAAGAATCTGAAATGCTTTAAGAGACTACTTACTAAGACTTCTTACTAAGAAAAATTGGTGTTTTAAAAGTTGTTTGTTTCAGTATAAATATCTTGCAAGAAATTTTTGAAATGTATTATAAGTTTTACCATATAATTTTTAAAATAAATAAGATACTTTTATCTTGCAATTATTGTTTACTATGTAGCTTTATAACGTTTACTTTTTCCCCAGTAAATACAGTGAAGTAACTGTAATTGCCTTTCCGTGATTTTAGGCTTAAAAACATGTGCGATATATTGCTGGCGATGGATTCTCAAAAAATTGCTTAATAAATCATGACAATATCATCTACATGATTTAATCAATTTGACTTCAGGCAGATCGCTGTTTGTAGCCTATGAATAGGGTCAAAGCGAACTTATCGATTTCTTAACCCTGTATTATTGTGTTTATCTTTGCTAGTATATCAGCAGCATATATAATTATGTTATTTTCAAATCGTCAAATTATTGTCAAAACTTGTCAAATTACTTGTACAGTTGTCCGGCATTGCTGAACAAGGTTAACAAAAGGCCAATGTTTTAATTAGATATAGTATTTTGGGGGAGTTTTAACCAACTTTGGTACAAATGGTACCCTAAAATGAATCTTAATAACATAAAAAGTTAACCGTTAATTTTAAAAGTAAACATAATTTTTTCTTTATATTCGTAAAAAGAAAAATGAACATAAAATTCTATGTAACGAGTTTTATAAATATTCCAATGTTGGATATAAATTTATTTGTATTTTTTTTTTATTTGTTGAATAAAAATTTATATACACAAAATATTTTTTTCAATTCAAATGAAGATAAATAAAAATAAAGAAGCCATTTGTTACAAATTTAAATTTTCGTTTACTATCCCTGTTGTCCATTTAAAGATAGAGCTTTTTTAACTAGTTTTTAGTTTACATGAAAACAACAAATAGAGTGAGAGAGAGAGAGAGAGCAAAACATTGAGAACATTTAAATAACGTTAAACAAGTCACAGAAACAACTTTCTAAAAACTGTTTGTTTCTCTATTCTTTCTTAACATTTTTTTGTTGATGTTGTCTTCCTGAAAGTATTTGTTTATGGGTATGCGAAAAAAAAGAATTAATTATTTCTTTTTCTTTCTTTTCAAACGATGAAGAATGAAAGCATGTTTGGAGCCATACTTGTAAACTAGCTGCCGGCCACATTCATATCACTAAAAAAAATAATTATAATAATGAATGTATAAAAGTGGCAGTAATAATTGTTGTTGTTTCTTTTTTAAAAGTTTGTTGGGAAATGCACTAACACACATATCACGAGAAAACTATAAACGTGACACAAGAATTTTAACGATTTTCTATTCTTTATATGTAAGTTGAATGGATGCTGCTAAGTTTTTTAAGACAATAAGCAAAATTTAAAAAAGAATTTTTAAGTTCTTTTCTTTTCAAGCCATAAAAAAATCTTATTAAAAATAAAATATTTTTTCTTCTCTCAACTGCTCGTGAACAATTTCAAGAAAAATCATACGTTAAGACGATAAAAATTAATTGTTATTTTTATTATACTCTTCCCCACAGGTAGAAAATTGATTATAGCTTGTCATTCCGTGTTTATTTTTCTGCTTTATCCGTTTCCGACCCATATATACATATATATGTATAGCAGGCATGCTGTCAGATTTATTCTTTAGAACTGTCAAAAATGATGAACTGTCAAAAATGTTTTTAAAAAGTTAAACAAGTTAAATTCTTAATCTCTTTGGACAGTCGATATAACTGCTAATACGACCTATTAAAATCGATTTGCTTCAGTGTAAATCATAATTTAGGAATGACTAGCAACGTAGATAGAACTTCGATATCGAAGTCATAGGAGACGCATGCAAATAGCTTTCATTTGTCCTTTATTAACTTTTATAGGAATAAGCAAAAATGATGTGCTTCTTTTTAAAATAAATGGTGCGTAAATTTTTATTTTCTAATTGTTCAAGCACTAGGTCAGTTTTTATTTATTCTTTTATTTTATTTCCTCTTTCTTCAGGAAACAGAAAACAAAATTATTAATAATAAATTTATTATTATTAATTTTATTTTTTATTTTAATTATTAATAATATTATTTTCTGTTTCCTGAAGATGCCACTCAACGGTGTGTCGAAATATAGAGAAAAATATATATATAAAAGAATAAACAATATATTTTTATTTAAAAAAACTGACCTAGTGCTTGTGGGTAACTTTTTGCTAAAACTAACATTTCGAAATAAGTTTGAAAATTTTATAGAATCGAAAACGGCTTCCTTTAAGAGTCCATGAATATCATAAATAAAACAGTTACAAATTTGAACTTAATTTTTTTCTTAAACTTATTTTTGTTTCTGTGACCTTGTGACGAGTGAGCTATTAAAAAAATCAATTCAGATCTAGTGTTTACCTGAATACATTAAACCGAAATATCTTTAAAATTAATTACACAGTTTCTTAACTATTTCTATTGAGATCGCTCTTCCGTTTTACATATAGTTTGCAGCTGCTCTTAGAAAGAAAGGAAGCACAAAATTAAATTGTTAAAATTGGCTTAAAGAGTTAAAATGTGTTATACAAAAGTGCAAAAAAAAAAAAAAAAATAAACAAAGGGAATACAAAACACAAAAAACAAATAGGAAAAGAATAAGAAAAAAAATATAGAAAACTTGTTGTTACTTTTGCGGTTAAGTCATCAAATCGATGATCATCTTAATGTAAAGGGGTCGTCTTTCTGTCTTCTAGCTGCACATAAAGTTGGTATTAAACTTACCTTAAATATTTTCTTTTACAAAGTTTCTTTTTAATAGAAATAAAAGATAAAATTCAATTTTAATTTTTTAAGCTTTAGAAAATGTTCTCTTTTTATATTTAATTTATTTTTAACTTTTTTGTTTTCTTTTATCCATAAAAGTTGTTTAACACTTTTTAAATAAAAATTTATATTTCTTTATTTTTATTAATTTATTTATTATTATTATTTTTTTACGGTTGCTTTTAAATTTAAGTATAAAATTTAAATCTTTCTTTCACAAAATCTAAAGTTTAACTGAAATGACGTATACTTGGTAATATTTTGAAGCCGCATATTTAACTGCTATAAACTGCTACAACAAGCACTTTACCGTCATACTAACGCTTTAATAACAAACACATTTACAGTTACTCGTATACACATGTTGAATTTTGCTGTTTCGACGTTATCCCAGTAAACAATTTTGTTAAAATTCAATGTGTGCGAAAAAAAGAAACTGTATTTTAACTTGATAATTTATTGCTAAACGAGAATAAATATATTAAATGATGTCAAGGATAACATTTTTTTTATATAAAAAATGTTAATGTTATGTAACTGTTATTATATTTTGTGTATACTTTTTCTTTTATGTAAAAAGTATTTTATTTTGCATAAAGTATATTGTTTGTACTAATAGTGGTAATATTGTGTTCGTTGAACTTGTGTTTATACCAGTTACTGCATAAAATTTAACATTGCCTAAAATGGTACTTGCTATATAATGACTTACTTTTGTGATTGCCATATTTTCTTACTCGCTTAGAAAATATAATAAAATAGTTCGCAAAAACCGGAGGTAGCAATATAACTAGTTCTTTAAGTTAAACGAAAATACATTAGAATACGTGCTAACGATCATCATTATTTCGTGCAATAATCAATGTAATCAATTCTAAATAATTGAAGGATCGCCGCGAATAACGTTGCAAATGACAAAATAATAATTTTTCAGGAGAGCAAAAAAACGTATTTAAATGGTTTGATTATCTCCACTGACTGACTCATTGTAATTGCGTTTTGACGGTGATAAAATGCATAATTTTAATGTTTTGTTGTTGGAACAAATGTAAGAGAGTAAAATTAACGGTAATTAATTCGCGGCTTTGCTTCAATTGATTACAAAATTTTGATGCCTTGTTAAAATCAGTAGGTTTGTAATCTAGTTGGGAAGTCCTTACGCCAAAAATGATTACAAACCATACTCGATACAACATTGACTTAGGTTTTCTATACAAGCAGCAGTAGCGAAATGGCCATATGGGTATATTTTCCCCACAGTATTTTTTTAGTTTTAAATAACACTTCTTTCATGAGAATATCATAAAATATTTATGTTTGAAGTAATAAAGCACATTAATTCATATAAAAATTTTTTTTAAACTTATATTATACTTTAAAACAGCCTTCTTGCGTTGTTGTATCGATGGTATGATTGTTGTATTATATAATATTGTAAACTTGTTTTTGATAAAATTTAAAATATGATATCAACTGTGTTCTCGCACTTGAAGTTTTTGACGAGAAGCGTGTATTGTGTAAATGAGAAACGTCAAAACTGAGCGAAGAAAAAAAAACATTCATCAGGACTCCTCCAGAAGTTAATATTAATGGGAAACTGCCCATCGTACCACTTTGACTAATAAAAACACTTATTAGTATTAATACATACGTATAATCAGAATACGAAACAAAAGTAATAAATTCTTAGAAGAACTACATATACATATGTATTACTAAGTAATTATGTAGCAAGAAGCTATTAAACACCTTTAGTGATCATACAATTAAAAAGAAATGACTTTTTTGTAAAAATTTTAATTTTAAAAAAATATGTTAAATTTGTGTGCTGGGTTATACATGTACATGGCCAATAACGACATCGTCGTTGTGGTAGCAAAATATTTCTTTTAACACATCAAAGCAACAATAATACAAATAATATAAAATACTTGCACATTCCCATACAACAATAAACAAACAACAGAAAAAAATCTTTTAAACTGGTTTTACCATTAAACTAGTGCTCGTAAATACCAAATCCCCCGCGCGCATCAAAGAATACAGTAATAAAACATAACGCAATACAACAAAAAACAACATGGAAGAAAAGCACTTAACATGTAGAAAGAAGAGGAAGAAGTTATAAAAACAAACAACAGTGGCAGTAAAGTCGTATAATCCCAGTAGCCCCAACAACAATAATAACATCCACAAAAGAGTATTTAAACGTAAAAATTTGTGTGTTTCTTATTTTTTTTTAATTGTGTGAGAACAAGTACGAGTATTTATTTTGTGCTAGTGATTGTTAAAATATTCCCTGCATGCTTTTGTGCTCGTACTAACTTGGCTTTATTTGTTATGTTTTACAGTTTCGCATTGTTTTTTTGTATTTTATGCCCTAAGCGAAGCAACAACAACGACGATTGTTGTAAAAGTCCCTGCAGAAAACGGTAATCAATAGGAATCGAGAAGGTAATATTTAGCTTGTATAATATGCTGATTCCAAAATCTGTGTTTCTTAACACTGATCTTTTCCTAGAATAATAACGAATAAGTATTTCAATACGTTTAGAAAAAGTTATTTAATAGTTTTATAATTATAAACTTTGTTTATTCTTTTAAATAATTGTAGATATTGTCGAACTTTAGTGCACCGTCTTTATTTCATTTAAATCGGTTCAGTATTTAAGAAGTAAATTACCTTTTAAATTGCTACCGCTACACATGCACATACATATATAAAATACACAAAGAAATTCTCTAGAATATTAAATTTTAAGTTTGTAAGAAATTTCTTGAAAGGCTAAGTAAGCGACAGCGAAATAGCCATAGAGATGTGCCGAGGGTACTGCCTGTTTGCAACACATTCGAAGAGGGCAAGTCTCCCTTACAATGACTTTTGTACATGCTTGCAGAAAAAGGCAGAGCAGGAAACACTTGAAGATCTTTGCCACGCAAGCGAGCGGCACCTCGCTCACCGGTTTTTTTGTGAGCCTGTCTAATAATTTGTTTATTTAGATTGGGCAGGATCATGTTTTTTTAGGGACTGCAGTTGGTTCGCTGACCAGACTTAGATGGCGCAACTTTGCACTTCGGTTGAATGCTTATCTTTGTTGGCAGTTTTTCTTCTGCAACTCTCGATCCCCCAACCTATCGCGCATTTTGTCCCTCACTCTGATCTTCTAACTTATACCAAGGTTTTTCTCTCTATCTATTCTTTTTATCCTGACTTTCTGCTTCCTTTAATTCTATTTCACAGTAATTCCAAAGTAATAAGCAGACTAACGCATTGTAAAAGAACAGCTTCCTGCCGAACCTAACCTACATACATACATATGCAATCGATAATTAATTTTCCCGCTGGGTATGGTCACGCTAGTAAGAGAATTTTACATAAAATTACGTGAAAGAGTATAAATTAAGAGAATAATTGGGAACTTTACGTTGGAACATTTGTTAAAATAATTAATATTTTTTATTTAAAGGCTTCTTTGTTGTTGTTACTATAAAGAGCACAAAAGGCTTCTATTTATAAAATGCATTGGAATTGAACTGTGCTAACACAGTGTTGTCAGGTACTTTTTAACGAAATTCGCCAAAATCAATGTCAAAAAATTTTAAAGTCGCCAAAACGATTTTTAATAGCTGTAGTGCAAGGCAAAATTATACCAGGTGGCCGCAATGGCGAATTGATTAGTTTTCGCCGCATATGCTAAATGTCAAACACCATAAAAAAATTGTAAAAATTTTTTATATATGGAGTTTGACATTTAGCGGTTACGGCGAAATTAATTCGCCAACTAGACCACCTGTATTATTGCGCCATGCTGTAGTGTATATATTATAAAACAAGATATTAAGCATTTCTTGAAAAGGTATAAAAGAAGTGCAGCATGTTCTACATAAAAATGAAAGAGAAAATAAAAATAGTTACTCAATGGTCACTGTGTTTTTGTATTAAAACTTTTTAATTTTTTTTATGGCCTTTTTGCCTTGTTGATTCAATAGAGTTTTCATTTAATCAATTTCTCTTTTGTTATAAGACTCTGAGGTTTTCTTTAAAAAATTAGAGTAGAATCCACTGATGAGCTATATATGATCAGTAGCAAAATGGCCATATGGATATGCTTTCCTCGCAATAATACATTTCTTTTTTAGTTTAAAATAATAAGTATTTCATGAAAATATCATGAAATATTTCTATTTGAAGGAATCGAGCACAATTAAAGTTAATCAATATAAAAAAGATACCAAATAATAAATTTTTTATTTAAACAATTTTCCGCTGAAGAAGTAAATATTTAAAAAAATATAATACGAAGACTGCTCTATATATTTTTGGCCTAATAGTGAAAATGGGAATATTTATAATCAAAAATGGTTTTATTGTTTTTCAAAGTATTCTCCAGCATGATTTATACACTTTTGCATGCGCTCAAACCAGTTGTCGAAGCACTTTTTCCACTCCGATTGAGACACCTCTAAAACATGGTTTTTGACCACGCATTTTTTTCTTGATGTACGGAAACAAGAAGAAGGCACTAGGTGCCAAGTCATGGCTGTACGGCGGATGACCCATTAATTCGACGTTTTGCCGGTCAAAAACGCTCTGGTTTGAGCCGATGTGTGAGAGCTCGCATTGTCATGGTGAACATCGTCTTCTCTTGTTCGTTTTTCGAATTTCTCCGACGACTTCAGGCAAACAAATTGTAGTGTACCACTCAGAAGTGACCGTCCTACGTTGCTCTAACGGAACAGTCGCCACATGACCAGTTTTGCCGAAGAAACAGGCGACCATTTGCTTCGAAGTGCTTCTTCCACTAACAACTTTAATGGGATTTTACTCGTCTTTGAAGACCCACACGGTCGATTGTTGTTTCGTTTCGGGCTCATACGCATAGATCCATGATTCGTCACCTGTGACGATCTTATAAACGTCTTTTGAAGCACCGCAATCGTATTTTTGCAACATTTCTTTGCACCAATCGACACGAGCCTTTTTTTGAGCGACTTTTAAACTGTGCGGGATCCAACGAGAACAAACCTTTTTTACGGCCAGGTGTTCATGCAGTATCGAATGTATGCTGGTGGAAGAAATGTCCAAGGATGTCTCCATCTCTCGGTATGTCGCATGTCGATCTTGCATTATGAGTTCACGCACGGCATCAATGTTCTCTGGCACAACAGGCGTTTTTGGACGACCTACGATTAAATTCATTATACCAATTTTTCACAGTGCTATAGGATGGTGCTTCATCGCCATACAAAGATTTAAGTTCATCAATGCACTCTTGTCGTGATAATCCACATCGAAAGTTGTGAAAAATGATGGCACGAAAATGTTCACAAGTTAATTCCTTTTTTTTCAAGTCACTGTAAACAACACAAATAATGGTCGTACGTCAAAACGTTTTGAGTACAATTATGCTTAAAAATGACAAACTTTCCAATATAAATGTCAGATTGCACTTGGCAGCACTCAGTGTTGCCAGGCCTGAAATATATATAGCAGCCCACGTATGAAACAAATAAAGAAGTAAATACATACAATATAAAACAATAAATTTATTATTTTTTTAAATATCAATATGGATATCATTTAAACGTTTTTAAAGAGGTCTTTAAAGAAATACTACTTTTTTAAAATAATGATTAACCCATTAAGAGCCGATGACACTCCAGCATTTGCTTTTTTGACTGGAGCTACTAAGCTAGAATTACATAGATGGTAAAGGGTATATAAGATTCGGCAAAGCCGAATATAGCACTCTTTCTTGTTAGTTAACAATTTTAATTGGAAACAAAATTGTAATGGAAGTTCGGAAAAAAATACGTGTAAATAAAGCAGTGTTTTGATTGTTTGAATCAACCGAATATTAATTATGTGAAATGCTTTTGTTGCTTTTGAATCTTAATTAAAGATTTTTTATTGCAAAATATTGGCAATCGTATGGGTTTTTTGCAATTAAAATTAATTGTTACGTTTATGCAATTTAGTCAAAGTGCTCTTGTATAATTTTTAAATTTTTTTAGTTTCACTTTTTTGATGCAAAAGGTCAAGTGGCGTAATTCTCAGTTGAAGTAGATGAAAGCAAAAATTTATTAGAATTTAACTTTAGTAGAAACATTTTTACATTTTTTTTGAGAAAAGTGTTACAAGTAGAAATATCATTATTAGTTTTATAAACATAACAAAACTATATGAGAATACATATTTATAAATAAAGTGAACTCTAATCTAAGGGGAAGGATGTATTCCGAATCGTTAATTAGGATTGAGAAGATATTGTAAAAAATAAAAAAAGTGGCTGAAAAAAGGTATGAAGAAAGAAAATTATCTTACGCTTTTTATCGACACTTCCTAAGGAATTAACATGTTTTGGCATCAAGGATGGTTCTTTAAATTAAAACAAAACTTATCTAACAACTTCTTTAATCTGTTAGAGAGTTATGTAACTGACTGCAAATTTCTAAATTCGCTTCAGTCAGTTAAATCAACTAATTCTCAGGGGACCAGTATTGCATATTTTGTACAGACCCAACATGCCAGCTAACATTCGTATGCATACATCGATATTTGTTAAGACCATATTTTTGATATCGAAACGCATTTACCTGCCGCAGAAATCCTATAAGAATCAATAATGTCCCAACTTGCGGAAGTCGTCAACACCTGAATAAGCTCTCAACTTAGAAAAAGTCATGTAGAAGCAAAACTGACTCAAATGAAAAAATATAAAGTACGTCATGTAAACTGACTCTTTAGCAGATATTCTACAATTAGTCTAGAATGCAAACTTCTTCTTGATCATGCACCTGCTTTAATTTTAGAAAAAATTCAAATGCTTTCAAGTAAAATTCTACGTGTGATTGCGTATAGAAAATCGAATATTTACGAAATTAAAAAAAAAAAAAATGGATTGAAGGAAACTGGAAGAAAACCCGCATGCCCGTGACATCTTAAACAAACAATAATACATCCGACAAAGAGGGAGAGGTAACATTTTTTTTCGTACAACATTAGTAAGAGGAGTTCTAAATGAAAGCAGGAATTTTGAAAACAATAGAAGAATAATAAGATTTAAAATAAAAATACTTCTTTATACTCTTTACCATAAAAAATGGAAATAGGTAAGTTTGTCATTCCGTTTGTAATTTCTACAATATCCATTTTCAACCCTATAAGGTATATATATTTTGACTTCTTATGCATAGCGAAGTCGATATCGATATCGGTCTGTCCGTCCATGCTAGTGTTGGAATAAACTTTGCCAAGGCAGTAGATTAGATAGAGAAAATTTAAATATTCCATTCGATCACCACGCATAACTCTAATTTTTCATATTATTTGGAAATATTGATGCTTTTTTGATTGGAGTTATTTCACTAAAGTAGATTTACATATGTAGATGATGGAGGGTATATAAGATTCTGCATAGCCGAATATAGCCTCTTACTTGTCAAATAATACGGAAAGGAATTTGAAAATAATAATTTTAATTTTTTTTCTGCTCATAACACAGCCAATCATTAAATGAGCACTCCGAAAATAGACTGTTAGAAGAGCCATACCTAAATAAAAGCGGAAAGCGGAACGTTTTATTCCGCATAGCTTTTATGCTGAAATGCCATACCTAAACAAAAGCGGCAACGATTTGTCAAAATAACAAAAAAACTGAGTTATTAAAAACATTAAGGCTTAAGTCTAGTTAACGGACGCACGTCAAAAATGAAATAAAGTTGTCTACGAGGTGTAAAAAAAATCTATTCAAAATATTACCTCTCCTATGATTCCCGTATTGTCTCATTTCACAATAAAATACCCGATATGTGCCATAACTCCGAAACTAAAGGTCAGCCTCAAAATTTTTACTTAAAATTTTACACTCTGGACACATTTTTTTTTTCGTTTCTAAACTAGATGTTTTCCAAAAATATATATAACTTCCCTAAATATTTTAAAAAGAAAAACAAGATTGCGCTTTCAGCCGTTAAAAAAAGTTTTCTACTGCGCATCTACGTCACAATAGAACGAAAATGAGTGTTTGTTGTTAAAAGTGTAGGAGATTTCTGTCGCAAAACTGGAAATAATTGCATAACTTCTAAACGGGTGCATCGATTTGAACAAAATTTTAAATGGGAAGAAAAAAGTCGAGTAAAAGTTTTGTGCTTGGGCTTAAAGGCCGAGAAGTCGCTATCAAAATTTAAAATTTTTGCTTATATGAAAGTTTTTATAAAAATTTATTAATTTCAGAAGTTATTTCATTAGTTATCCTAATTTAATCTTTTAATAAAGATTTACTGAAAGTAAAATAAATTTGTTTTTAAAATAAATTTTAAAACAAATGTTTAAAATATACAGGCATGTCACATATTCTGATCGGAATGGTTTGAATTCTGTATTAACAATTCCGATCGATTTTGTTTTACCTTCTTCAGATTCCGATCGATTTTGCTTATTTCAAAAAAATGCTTAATCTTCACCTTTTTATTTAAATGTGGCAAAATTTCGCTCAAAAAATAAATAAGGACACATAATAATATTTAATTTAAAAACCACAAATAACAAAATTTCAAAGAAACTTAATTCCACTTTAAAATTCAAAAGTGGTTTCATTCCGAAAAAATTTTTCGTTTTCTGAAGAACCAATTTGCGGAATTGAAACCACTTTCGATCGGAATTGAGTTTGTGACATGCCTGATAAGTTAATTTTTCATTTTATTTTTTTTTTTTATGTTTTGTCATGCTGTAGTCTTAAAGCTTCGCATTAAGTCTTCGTATTTTAAAACACTTTGATCTAAAAAATGCTTGTTTACTTTTGCATTACATTTAATATGATGGCCTGTTTAGTTATAGCTTTTACAAAATTTTGTTTAATGAGAAGGCCGTCTTTATTAAATTTTTGAAATATTTGGTTCAGTTCTTCAAGGTGTTTCATAGTTTCAGGTGTCGGCTTTTTTTGTCCGCCCTCAGATACATGATCAACCCACAAATATGTTGGACCTTCCTCGTTTTCTGCCCTTGCAATATCTGGGATATCAATTTTAAGTTTATGGCAAATATAAACTGCGAGGTTTTCGAGACCATCGGTTAACTCTTTTTTCTTTTATTTTTAATAAATTTCTACTATTTTTACTTAAATTCTGTTTAACTTTCCATACACAAATAAAGTTTGTTTACAAAAAATATTCTATGCCTACGTCACACATAAGAGAGAGAACGCTATACAACAAACTAACGGACCTGCGTAATGCGCAATCTTGTTTTCTTGATTCATTGAAATCAAAATGATCGATCCATGTCCTTCGAGGTAGCGGGCAAAACACCACGCATAACTCTAATTTTTCCATATTATTTGGAAATATTGGTCCTTTTTTGATTAGAGCTACTCACTTAAGTATGTAAGAGGGTATATAAGATTCTACATAGCTGAATAAAGCACTCTTACTTATTATGATTTGTCAAATACCGAACTGTTATGAAAAAGTGTGGTAGTGTAAAGGAAAATATAATAAAAATGTCAAATAATACGGAGAGGAATTTGAAAATAATAATTTTAACTTTTTTTCTGCTCATAACCCAGCCAATCAATCAATAAGTACATCGAAAAAAGACCGACTTAGGCAGCTTTTACTGAGCATGACTTAAAATGGCTAAAATGGCTTTTAGTAGGAATAGCCCTCATTTCTGAAGGTTTTCAGATCGCAAACGAAGGAAGGAGCTCAATTATATTGCTTTCAAGTAGATAAAAGAACTGCCTTGAGAGCTTTCATAAGTTACAATTTTGAAAAAATGTAAAAATTTCATTTAGTTTACATTGATTTTAATTTCCTAAGGTTAAAAAGGATAGAACTTTTTCGTTTGTTGTTTCACTAGATTTTTCATAAAACCCACACGTTAAAGTTATTTCTAATTTTTTTGTTTTAACTAACATACGCTTTTTAATACAGTGACAAAAGAATGAAAGAATGAATAAACCTGTGATTTTTTACTTGTTTTAATAAATTTTCTTTTTTTCTAAATTGTTCGCTTAATTATAAACAAATAGAGTGACAAGTTGCGAAAATATAAAAATAAAAGAAAATTTGTTTTAAAAATGTTAAACAATTTGAAATAAAAACATGGACACACGCACAGTGATATAACGAAACAATAAAAAAGAAAAAGAAAAAACGTTAAAAAATATCAAGATGAAGGACATGTCAATAAAACCATTTTCTCTGTGTAAATATGACCCCAGTTGTCACAATTTTCTTTAACCGTCAGCTCTTAACTTTTGTGTTTTGCGGTTAAAGTTGTTTTCTTAAAAAATTGTATCAATCTTTGGGTGTGTTGTGCATACAAGTATTTTTGTAAACATGTGGGTGTTGGTGCCTGTGTTTAAGTAGTAATTTTTTTCTCTATCATCACAAATGAACGTTTCCATCGCAAGTGTCAATGTTACGGTTTGGATATTTAATGATGGATTTATGTAAATGCGCATTCACTTGCAAAGCGTTGTTGAATGTAAAAAGTTTACTCTTTACTAAAGTTGTTGTTATTGTGGGTTGTTTTTAATATTTGTATGACATTATGTCCATACGACGTTTTCAAGGAGTCCATTATCTGTCTCGTCAATAGCTATAAACATCCCACGCAATTATAAATTAAACAGGGTTAAATTATATTAATTTAATGGTCATTTACATATATTTTTTAAGCAAACACTGAAAGGAGAGAAAATATGTATGTATGTGTATGCTAAAACAACAAATAGTTAAATGACAATAAAATGTAACATAACTGTGTTGTGTTATTTGACACTGAAGTAATTTGATCTAAAGTCTTAATTTGACTTTAACGGTTTAATTATTTTAAATAGTACAATATTAAATAGTAATGTAATATTTTTTCCTTTTTTAGACATAAACGTCACTCTTTATTTTTTACTGTTATTTTTCTCTTCTGTTTTTTTTTCTTGTGTTTTTTACTCCGAGGCTATGAGTTGGTTTCTACGAAGTTTGAATGATTTGTTTTTTCAGCAAACCAACGCAGCCATTTACATAACAATATTTTGCGACTCCGAAAACGCTCAAACTACTGAATGTCTTGTTAAGCAAACATGCGTAGCTCCTGCGAGATGTGAACTCACGATGTGGTGGTGCTAGTGGTGGAAAGTTATTTTTGCCGTTTTTCGGAACAAAATTGTTGTTTTCCTTCGCCTTTATCAGGAAATATCGAGCAGATCAATAGAAAATTTTGTATGTTTTGTATGGTGAGATTTTACACAGTTTGCTGGCTGACAATTTTGTAAAGCCAAAATTTTTAATTTATATTATATCTTTCTTATCACGTTAATACCCTGTTCAGACATACGCTTTAATTGCACAATTAAGGAATTTACGCAATTACGCAATTTACCATATAAGATGTCAACTAATATATTAAGCAATTAGTACTTAATTGCATTACTAATTAATAAGATGCGAAATACAACCCTTGTCAGCAAGTATGTTTACTCTGGGAACTATGTTCAGTGAGAAGAAAAAACTCATAAAATTGACAAGCCGCAAGTAAAAAATATAAAGAAACAAATAAAAAGAAACCGGCGAGTCATACGAAAATGGCTTTTGACACTTCCAACTTCAAAGCAATAACAAAAAGCCATGTTGTTTTTGTAATAGAGAGAAATCAGCTGGGAGGGCGACACTACCTAGTAAAATAAATATGCCTTGTGCTAATTGAATAAGCTTAATTGAGCATGTGTAAGCACAAAATTTATTGCGCAATTAAAATTAAATAAATTCAATTAAGAAACCATATCTGAACTGGGTACAAGTGTGTCATATTTATAGCGTACAATTCATTAGCCATTTAAATTCGATTCATGACGGTAATATTATTAATCAATTTCACAAAAAATTTTAAACTGTGCTAAAAAATTTTTTTGCAATAAAAAAAGAAAATATCATTAAAAATCGAAAATTTAGAACAAAAAAAAAAACTTTAGATTAGTGGAAAAAATGAAATTTCTACACAGAGAAAAGAAATTCGTTATAACAACCGAATTTGTTGCCAATCGAATTTTGTCGGTTTTGTGCATTATCTTGAATTCGGTTGTAGTAACTGAATGTTTATAGCAGTCACAACAATTTTAAAAAATAATTCTTAGGTGATTATAAAATATTATTGTGAATTAAACAAAGCAAAATATTTACATTTATTTTAATAATAAATTATAGGAAGAAGATTATATGTACATTAAAAATTTCATGATTCGAACCATTGAATGCAATTTCTTCTTCCTTTACATCATGATTTCTTCTATTCCACATAGTTTCGTCAATTTGCTATCTCATACCGCACGTTTTGCGCTGCGTAATAAATTAAATATTATAAAATTATATTTATAATAAATCCCTTTCTGAGATAATTTTGAACTTACCATTTACCAATATTGGAGAACTTTTCACCACTTTTAATAATCTTCTTATTCTTATCTGATCTAGACGCGAGAACTCAGTGTTTGGCTCGGCCGAACTTGACGCTGTTTTTACCTGTTTTGTATATGTTGGTGTGTAATTTTACTAATTAAGCGTCAAGAGGTTTTTTTACAACAGTGGTGTCTTTGGTGACCCCCACTGAAATTTTCCGGCAAACATTTTCGTACAATGTTTTAATCCTTAAATGTCCTTTTTTATAGGATATTTTTTGATTTTCTCGAAAAAAGGGTCAAATAGACCCATAAAGGGAGGTTAAGATCTTTCACAAAAATAATCCTCATACAATTCCACAATATAACTCAGACCATAAGAATTCTCTCAGACATTAACTTACAGCATTTTTTCCATACAGTAAAATGCTCGCTTCGACCAAAAAATGAAAACTTTGATCCACTGTAAAAAAAAAACTCAGACGTGCAGGACCATAAGTTTGTTCTACAAAAATGATCTACTCAACAAACCCTTTCAGAACTATAGGGTCAATATTCTGTTCCAAAAATGCTGTTGGACAGTGTTATTAATAATAAAAATAATATAATAATAATATAAATTATTATATTAGTAATGAATTTTTAACGTATCAAGCGAATTGTTACCAATTTTTTTTCTGTGTGTATAAACGATTAAAACTTTACCAAGATATATCTTTTTACGAAAATTTCATTAAAGATATTAATTTCTCCAAGAAAGTACAAAATCTGAAATTTCATTTAAGAGTGCAGGGCAAACCTCAAGGTGACAAGTAAACAACTCAAGTTCTTTTTAAATAAACATTTCGGCAAAAAAACTTTATTAAAAAAAAAAAATAAATAAATACACAATTCTTTTGGTGAAGGGTATATAAGATTCGGCACAGCCGAATATAGCACCCTTACTTGTTTTTAATTCGTGTAATATTTTTTCTTTTTTTTTTAATATTATTTATATTTTCTTCTTTAAATATTTTCAACTCTTACGTGATTGGGGGGGGGATAGGGTTATTTTATTACTTTTAAAATCGTAATTTAAAAAATTTGATGTATTTGCCACATAATTTAACTGGATTAATTGGGCCCTAAGGTCTAACAATCTATGCTGAATACACAAATAAATGAAAAAGTGGCGTCTTGCTAACTTTTTATCGAATATTATTGACCAGAGTTGCCTGTTTGCTTATTTACCACTTCAGATTTTAATATGTGTTTGTGTTTTGTTTACATAAGTGGGTTCAAGTGGAAGTGAATTATGCTTTTTTTTACTCACTCTCCTTCTACCTAGGTAATAGGTAAATATGATAAATTTTATATAATAGAGAATATGTGTGTAAAACGTGAGTGCTTGTGAATGAATACTCTTAAAACGTTTTTGTTATATTGTAATACGAGTAGTACAGTGTATGAGGTTTATTAAGCCGCACATGATTGTAGGTACACAAAGTTTGCTTTATTATTTTTTCAAAAATTAAAAAAAGTGAAAAAAGAATCTAGAAAAGTGATTTGAAATTTTTTTTTGTATTCCACTTCAAATATATTTAATGATATTGATTTAATTGGGTCTGCTTCCAGAAGTTTTATATAAAAGTAAATGAAGAAATAAATGTTATCTTCCATGTCCCCTTTAAAAGCTTTAAAAATAATGAAAAACAAGTTTAAGTGCTATTATATATAGCAGAGTGCTATATATATATATATATATATATATATATATATATATATATATATATATATATATATATATATATATATATATATATTCGACTATGCCGAATCCTTTACCATCTCTGTAAATCCTGTTTAGTGAACTAACTCGATTCAAAAATGCAAATGTTGGGCTGACAGAGAATTAAAAAATAAAAAAAATTTTGGTACTCTATATATATATAATTTTACATAAAAATAACATCGGCTCCTAATGGGTTAAGCATTTAAAGAAAATTAAGTATTCCATTTAAGATCTCTTCAAAAGCTTTAAAATGATACCTATATTGATATTTTAAAAAATTTGAAAATTTCAGAGCCCCGTAATTCGAAAAATATGGGCGAGTCTAAATTTTTTACTTTTTGTTTTTTTTTCTTATTTCTTCATCGCATCATATATTTATGTTTTAATTGGAGTTACTTCATTGTTCCAACTGATATAGAAAAATTAGAGGTAGGCGTGGTCTTTACCCGCTGCCTCGATAAGCATTTAACGATCTTGCTGATTTCCAATAGCACCTCTTTTGACAATATGTCTGATCGATTGAAGTATTTAAATTTTCTCTAGCTGATATGGAGCCATGACAAACTTAAATTTAACACTAACACGGACGGACAGACGTACGTTGCTCAATCGACTTCACTATGTATAAAAACTCAGAATATATATACTTTACCGGGTCGGAAATTGATATTGTAGACATTACAAACGGAATGACATACTCAGTTGTACCCTTTTTTCCACGATTTGGGGTGAAGGGTATAAAAACACAATATGAAAAGCCGATGACGTTTTTATGTAAAATTATATATATGCAGCACTTTTTTATTTTTCTTATTTTCAATTCTCTGAAGTTATTTCACTAAACTAGATTTTTTATATTTCTTTCACCCCAATATTTGTTTTTTTTTTTATTGAATTTATTTCACTAAACTATATTTACATAAATGATGAAGGGTATATTAGCTTCGGCATGGCCAAACATAGCACTCTTACTTGTTTTTATTGATGTTTGTAGTTTTATAGTGTTTGTTTTTGCTGTATTTTCATGTTTTTATTGTAACAATTTGTAAGATTTTATTAAAGAAGAATATTTTTCAATAGATTTTTAATCTTTTGTTTGTGATTGTTTTTTTTTACACTTAATTTGTTTACACTTGGCTTTTGGTTGTTGTTGTTTTTTTGTTTATTGTGGATTTGTAATTCAATTTTATTGTTGCGGTATACAAAAGATAGAAAAATGTGTGATTTTGAGGTATTTTTTGTATAGTTTAAAAGGATTTTTTTTGAAACAACAATAAAGTGCTGTTTTTTGTTTTAACGTACTAAAAATTAAATCTTAACTCACATTTTTCGAATTCACAATTTTCGAATTGACAACTTTCGAATTGAATAATCAATTAAATGTTACAAAGTTTCCCCAGATAGAGTTAAGCTGTGAAAATGTAAGCAAAATAAAATTAAATTTTCTTCTTACATAAATTAAAGCTCCGACAGGGAGGCCATCGCTACGATTATGGTACCATTTTCAACAATACTGGAAAAGCTGGCAATATTATTTAAATAAATATTATTGGGAATTGTTAAAAGTATAATTTCCATATTTTTATAAATATAAATATTTAAACCTTAATTATTTATATATTTTTATTTTTATTTATTCAATATAGATTGTAAGCCCTTAGGGACAAATTAATCCAGTTAAATTATGTGGCAAATACATAAATAAAAAAACATTAAAAAAAATTTTAAATTTATATTAAAAGTAATAAGATAAAACTCCCCAACTGCACAAATGTTGAAAAATATTTAAAAAACAAAGAAAAGAAATTTTTTTGTTTTTTTTATGACAATTTAATGCGGTCCTGTTGCAGCTAAATACACACGATTAATTATTATAAATTTTTTATTAATAATTTTCTAAACATTGAGACGGAATTTGAAAACTTTCGTTGATCACATGGTACAGAAGAATTCCACAACCTTGAAATCCTGACGACAAATGATCTAGTCATTATAAGAGAAAATACTCTTTTATTTCGAATATCAATTTTATAATTCTGATTTATTGCATCTGAACTTTAAACAGGCAGTTTTTCAAATTTTTAGTTGAAAAGTTAGAACAACCTTAAGCAGAGCACCAAACGCAATGGTTTCTAGCGCCTAGCGTTGACGCTTAAATGTCATACCTATTTAATGGTAGCATATCTTGTTTTACAAAGCCCACTAATTAAAATGAATTGCTGAATTGACTTGAAAATATCCAAATATCAACAATAACAAAATAAGTTAAAAAAAAGAGACAAACTGACAAGAAGAAAACTTCACTGTCTACCACTCTACTACGCTTTACGCGCTAATTTAGGTTGATCAATTAGGCTGCATTCAAGCTGAGAGGCTTCATCTACACAAACATTTTTTCATAAATTTTTACACACATGCACACATACATAATTTAAAATCATTCAAAGATTTCCTTCGTCTATTTTACTAATTTTCGTTAATATTTATTTAAAATAAATTAACTTTTAATCTTAATTAGTGAAATAACTTTTTAAATGTATTTATGTTAATTATATACCCTGGAATGAATTAGAATAGAATATTTCAACAAAAACTAAATAGATTTAAATACAACAATGACAATCAAGTCTTAATTTATTACTTTTAAAGTCGCTGTTTAATCACATAATATTTTTTGCTCATCTTCTTTATCAATTTTCACGTGTTTAATTTCTACATATTTTTCATTTTTGTTTGTTTTGATAAATATTGAATTTTGGACTTGATTAATTAAAAACTATTTACACTTAATCAACAATTTTTTTTTAATTTATAGCATTAAAAAATATTTATAAATAATCTCTTATTCATTTTTATTTATTTATAAAGGAAATTGTATAAATTACAATTGGTTTTTCCAAAACTTAAACTCAGGTTGTAATAAATTTTCGCAAATAATTTTCCTTTTCTTTTTTGGCCTTCCTTTTTTTGTTCTTTTATTTTACTACTCTTTTGTGCGAATAAAATAATGAAAACATTTTCTCACGCACACTTTTCTGTAGTTTGATTTTCACATTTTTTTGTGCTTTTTGCAAAGAAAACGTTTTTGTTTTAAACTCCAGACCAGAGTCTGCGGTTTTTGTTGGCCTTTCTTTTTCAAACGCGTCAACTTCCGTCCGCTTTTAAAATAACGTTAGCACGATTCTCCATTTGCCGCAGTACTGATTAAAAGCTTAGAGATGTTAAAATCTTTAACTATACAAAGCTTTGATGATACAAAAACTACCGTTGTTTGTTTTGTTTGTAGAGTAAAAAACTCTCATTTCCTCTGCTCTTAAAGTCAGAGATGGACATAATAGTGCCATCGTATTTTAAAAGACTGCGCAAAGACACATCGGCATTTTTTTTATTGTAAAATAATTTTTACTTGGTTATTTCTTAGGGCTTATGTTGTGAAGGGAATTGTAGAATTGGCAGTTTATGCTCGTTATAATTGAAGTTCAAAGACGCTCAACACAAGCAGAACAATAAACGAAAATATATCACACTTTCCTAGAAACATCAAACCAGGTGTGTTTTTAAGCCCGATGGAACTTAAATTGTAAACACAAAAAATCAAATTTTCGTCTAATATTTTTATATCAAAAATCAATTTTAGGGCAGTTCTTGGCGTATATCAACACAATCATCTAGTGACTTCAACTTCATAGTGTTTTGAAGTTTCTAAAATTATTGTAGACTTTAAATCATACGTTTTACGTGGCCAATAAAATATAAAATAATTCCTAAACTTCTTGTAAACTTATGCGAAATAGTTAATATTTATATTTAGCCAGATAAAACACAATCAGCTTGAAAACCTTAAGCACTAACTCTAACAGAACTATAGAAATATAATGATCGTAATCATTAGGTAGAGTGAATAAAAAGGCGGTTTATACTACGTAGTACCTAGTACCGAAAATAGTAAACTGCAAAAAGTGTAAAGAAATCTTTGCTACTACTAGCAGCCAGTATTGAAATGTGATAACTTGTACCGGAAGGTTAACAAATATGCAGCTGATAAAAACTATTTGACAGTTGCCTCTGTTTCGAAAAAATATATATTTTTTTTTTAAATTCTAAACAAAACTTGTAGGAAAATATTGTGGTAACACTATAAGTTTGTTTTGATTATTTATTATCACGATGGGTGACCAAAATAGTGCAAATTTTTTTTATATACTCAATAGCATTAAATTATATTTAACTTTTAAAATATGGGCGAGCTCCAATTTTTTCACTTCAAGTTTTTTTTTATTTTTCAATTCTCTATCGTCCCATATATTTGTTTTTTTGATTGGAATTACTTCATTTAACTAGGCTTGTTGCAAATGATATGGCATAAACAGACCTGGTGTTTTGCCCGCTGCCTCGAAGGAAATGGATCTTGCTGTTTTTCAACAGCAAAATTTTCTAAACTATGTCTGATCGATTGGCGTCTTTAAATTCTCTCTACCGGTGGACATTGCTCAATAGATAGAATAGATAATTCAGAATTTATAACTCAATGACATGCTTACAAAAATTTAAGTTAAAACTAGCTTTATCTGAAAATTTTATTCACCTCAAAATTAGTTTAAACTTAAGATTTGCTAGTTTTAGCTAGAAGTGTATTTTTATTCACACAGCCCCTTGACAATTTGGTGGTGCTAGTAATGAATTCTAACAATTGCTTTTTTAAAAACGTTTCAATCCACAGCCACAAATCAGTTATTTATTTCCAGTCTAACAAGGCATAGAATTCTTGCATTCAAACAACAATAAATACTCAAATAAGTTCTTTAAAACAAAATTTTTAAATTGCCGTTTCTCACAAAAAATTATTTTTTAATCCTTTTTAACAATTTGGAGTGTGATCAGCATACTTTAGTTTTCCAATTCTGCTATTTAAAAAATGTATTTAAGGTATATGCATCGTCATTTTGACGATTTTGTCCATAAATTTAAAGTTTTAAAAGTTTTTATATCTTGACAATTCTATGGTATTCAAACTATTCTCTACATATTGGTATTAATAAAGTGGAAAAGTGATATTTTAACTGTGCAGATAGAGTCAATTATTCACCAATCTACTATAAACTTCAACAGGAATAACAGATTTAATCAGATACTCTAAGAAATATATAGTAGTTTTCTTTTAATTAAAGAATTCTTCAACGCCCTAAAATATACATATTTACTTTTGCTGCTAGTATCAATGATATCGATACGGCAAAGGAAAATTTGGGAATATAAATGATATTAATCGATTTTTTTGGGTTAAAATATAAGTATAAAACTTATCAAAGTGAAGATTTATCTACTAATATATATACATAAAAAATTTTTCCAAATGGGTTGAATTTGACCGACGCGTTTATGAACTGCCACTTTATCACAACATATAATTTTGTCTCTAAAAACCACAACGAGCCCTGAATTTTTGTACTAGAAACTTTCTTGTTAATATGCATAGTTTAGAGAAGTACTATATTGATTGGTAGAGTGGGCGTGGTGCCTGCCATATAAAGTAAAACGACAAAATGTCGTTTACCAAGGGAATTGAAAGGGAGAGGGTTAAAAAATTTCGTAACAGTAACTTTCATATTAGCGTCCATAATCAAATAAAAAACTGGCGGGATTTGGGCAGCGAAGCGCACCCGGAATAGCTAGATAGTGTTTTAAAAGCAAAAACAGTTCAACTAATAATTTCGAAATATTAAAAATAAATTTCGCATATTAGAATAAATATTTGACAGATGAAGAATTTTACCTTGGGGTCTATAGAAGAAAATTGCGTTAAATGTTATATTGAATTATGCTTTTAAGTAAAAAAGATTACATTTTGAAAACTAAGTTATAATTTATTTAAGTCTATTAATTTCATCTGTTATTTTAAACAAAAGGACTTCCTTACTGACTTAGATAGCTTACTGAAAATGCAGTGAGATGACAGTTAATTTTAAATTCTGATGAATATGTTTTTGATTTCAAATATTCCGTAACTTTATAAATGACATAATATCTTAACCAAATTCTTCATTGAAAATTTAACAATGTTATCGTCTAGTCATTTTTCAAATTAAAAAATTTAGTTTTATTTCAAGTAATTCTTAAGTACGTTAATCTACGTTAATTGTGCTTGATTCCTTGAATTTGGATCGAATCCACTGAAGAACTATATGAGCAGTACCGCAATGGCCATGGGGATTTGCTCTATCAGCAGTAATACACGTGATATTTTTTTAGTTTTAAATACATAATAAATATTTGATAAAAACATCATGAAATACTAACCTTTAAGGGAATCATCACAATTGTCTTATATTACATAAAAAACATCCTAAACAATAAATTATTATTCTTCAAAGTGTTTTAATGAAAACCTTACTCAAAGTTTAATTAAAAAACACGAAATTATCTTTGTTAGAGGGTTGTAGGTAACATCTAGGTATATTCAAACACTTTTTACACACATTTTTAAATTAATTGTATCATTATTTTATTTCAACAAATGTAACAAATTAAATTAGGACAAATTTGTCTGAAACATTTGTCGTAAAAAAACATTTCAAAGTTGTTTTATGTTTTATAAATATGGCAGTAATAATATGTATAATCGTAATACATTTTATTCTGTGACGATTTTTTTACGATAAATTCTAATTCTCTTGACGATTTTGACGATTTATTTTCGAATTTCTGACGATTTTCCTAGATAAAAACCAACACCCCTGGAGAGATGTTTGACTTTTTGTTGTTGTTGTTCTTATTGTTTGTTTGGCGTAGTTTCCTAAAATCCAAAATTTTTTTAAGCTTTAATTCTCTTAAAAGCTTTTTTTCATTATTCCTGCAAAGCTTTGCTGTGTTAATTTAGTTGGCAATTTGTGTGCCTTTAAATTGTAACGGTTTTTTAAGGGAACTGCATATTTAAAATTTATTTTATTTTTTAATATCTACTTATAACTTTTGTACAAAACGAATTTGATTTATTTCTGAAATGTAGTTTCGGTATCTTTGACGATTTATTAATTTAATTTTAAAGCACCATGCCTATTTAATGCTTTAGTTTTACTTTACTTTTTTCTATTTGTTGAGCATAAGAAGCATAAAGTTTAACCATAATATTTTTAAAATATTTTCTTATAACCAAACTGTTTGTAGTAAAGAAATTAATAAAAATCTTTTAACATTCACAGGTGCAGCGGATGTAACGTAAATGCTAAAAGAAAAGCTTTTATAACAAATCGAAAAAAGCTATTCATTCCTGTTGTTAAGAAAACAAATTCCTGAAATCTAAGAAAAGACAAGCACATCTAACAACCGCACAGTGTGTATTCTTGCATTGCAATGTATAGAGGCTTCAATATCAATTCAAGACTAACTGAAATTGAAATAAATTTGACTTAGTACATACTTAAAAAAAGCTTTTTGCTCAATCCCTAATGAACTAACGAATGCCTTAATACATTTAAATACACCCATGTTTAATGATAATGTTAAATTTTATTTTTTTGTAATACGTATAAACAGGTTTTTATGTATGTTGTGCAATGTGAACCTAACGGCACCTGTGGATGTTAAACTTTGGTTGGTTTCTGTTAATTGGCATTTTTATAAAATGTTAATGTAGATCACAAACATTTCAGTGCCTCGTGTAAAACAAGATGGGTATAATGTTTTAATATAAGAAATTTTTCACTTAAGTTACAGAAACGAGATATTGCTTAATGAATATTTTATTAAAAGATTATAATTTTTGAGTTTATTTGCATAAAAGTAAAACAAACTCAAAGCCTTCCTTTTTTTTGTGCAAGCCATTTTGATTTGACTGAACAATAAGACGAAGGCAAGGTTAGAAAAGGGACTTTTTTTTTTTAATTGAATCATCATTTGTACAAAAGTCCCAAAAAAATACTTGAAGGGTGTCTACAGAAAATTTTTACTTCTTAAAAATTGTGCATAAGAGTCATATTTTTAATAGCCTCAATATTGCCGAATGAAGAAAAATTTGAAAGCTTCTTAGAAATTCACTTCTATAAAGCGAAAGAAGCAAATTTTGTTTTCAATCAAAAAAGAGGTGTGTAAAAATGTAAATCGGATAATTAACTTAAACCATCTTCTTCTTCGATTTAACAATAAGAATTTTAAAGAATGAGCTTTAAATAAAAACCCTGTCATAATTATATATGTAAATTGTAATTTGATTTTTGTACCAGTGTGAGTCGGCATATGTATATATTTACGTAACACAGTTAAAACATTATCATAAAAAAATAAACGATTTAACGCAACAGGAAATCTTTTTTTTTTTTAAGTCAGAGAAAAAGGACAATTAAAAAATTCAAATAAGAAAAGAAATAAAGTTAAAGGTAAAAATACAATTCCTACTCGACCTATTTTTTCGTTTCTTTTTTTGTTCCATTTTTTCTTCTCGTTTAACCCAGCAAACAAAAGTGATTGAAATAATCAGAAGATTTTTAACAGTTGTGTATAAAGTTCCCTTATATTGTGTTGGTGCATTATAATACAATACAGTAAATTTATTTAAACTATTCATTGAAATGAAATTATGAAATGTTTATTTCATAAGTTTTTGGAAAGTTGTATTAAAAGTTTATTATTTGACTAATTAAAAATCTTATTACGTAAAACCAATAAATTTGTATTAATCGTTGTTTTTGACATAGGAAGTTTTCTTTATTTTTATTGTATACAACGGTTGAATAAACTATGATATTCAAAAGAAATTTTTATACCCCTTCACTATAAAAAGTGGAAAAAGGGTATAATTAAGTCTCGTTTGTAATTTCTACAATATCCATTTCCGACCCCATAAAGTGTTTATATTCTGAGTTCTTATGCATAGCGAAGTCGATTGAGCGATGTCCGTCTGTCCGTCCGTGTATTGTTGAAATCAAGTTTGCCTTTGTAAAAATTTAAATACGTCAATCGATTAGACATAGTGTCGAAAGAGGTGCTATTGGAAATTAGAAAGATCGGTCCATGTCCTTCAACACAGCAGGCAAAACACCACGCCTACCTCTAATTTTTTTTATATCATTTGGAATAATAAAGTAACTTCAATCAAAAACAAATAAGTGGGGCAATAGAGAATTAAAAAGAAGAAAAAACATAAAGGGCAAAAATTGGCGATCGCCCATATTTTC
Organism: Gymnosoma rotundatum; assembly: GCA_916610165.2. Classification (NCBI taxonomy): domain Eukaryota; kingdom Metazoa; phylum Arthropoda; class Insecta; order Diptera; family Tachinidae; genus Gymnosoma; species Gymnosoma rotundatum. Next base: position 24,756,735 of record OU744336.1, read on the forward strand.
CGAGTTACCGGCCTCTGAATTTTTTAATTTTTGTAAAATTTTAATATGGGTATCATTAAAAAGCTTTTGAATATTATTGTTAAGGAAATGCTAATAGTTTTTAAAAATGCTTTCATTAAAATTCAAAATAAAATTGTTCGAAAAATTAATGTAAGTACCCAGCAAAAGAAAAACTATGTAGATGAAAAATCATTGCTTCTCTTGCACTTATTTTCTATAGTTCATTTTTAATAAGTTTGTTTATTTTAGTTAAATTATAAATTTTTAACTCATGAAAAACTCATTAAAATTCACGAAAATTCTATTATTAAAAATTAAATAAGATGAAATAAGATGTATTAACCGTCCTAATAAAAATTTTAAAAATTTAATTCCATTTTGTAACAACAAATAAATATTAATGAAAACTGTTCCACTATATGATATTTACGAGTTGCTTGCACTTATTTTAAGAAATTATAAAAAATCAATGAAAACCATGTATCCTAATCATCGAATTTTCATTGGTTCTAAGCATTCATTTAAATGCCAAGCCGCTTTTTTTTAGTGAAGTCATGCTCGCCAATGACAAGCATTTTAAATCCATTTTAAATAGAACCCATCAAATACCTACTTTCTTTTGCATGTATTTTTTGCTGGGTAATGGTATATCCCAGCAAAAAATTAGACATTACCTTAAAAAGTACTTGGCATATAATGTCTTACTTTTGTGATTACCATTTTGTTTTACTCGCTTACAAAACATATTACATTACTTCGCAAAAGAAGCAAGTAATAATGGAACTAGTTCTTTAAGTTAAAAGGAATACCTTAAAATATTTCCTTTGGTCGTCATAATTTCCAGCAATAATTAATGTAATCGATTCTCAAGAATTGATTATAAAAGTCTCATGCCTTGCTAAAATCATTAGGTTGGTAATCTAGTTGGGAAGTCCTTCCGACAAAAATGCTTAATTCCACACTTGATTACCTTTTTTAAAATTTTTTGCTGGGATAAAGCTTCTTACAGAAAAAAATCAATAAAAATCTTTTTTCGTTTAGCCACAAAAAAAAAAAAATATATTGTTAAATTAAGAAAGAAGTGAATAAAAATGTATGCAATTAAACAACAAATCTAAAGCAAAAGTGATATGCACTTTACGAACAAATGTACGGATTCTTTTGATTGCAAATATCACTGTGGCTCATTATAAATTCTGAATTCTAACTTTGTGGCTTTATCTGACTACATACTTTTTGATCCTATGGCCTTGTGAATCCTATGGTCTCGTATTTACTATACAAGCATTGTTATAACAAACACAGCCGTCCACGCTAAACTACTGTGTTACTTCGGCGAGACATGAACTACTCGATGCCTTGTTTAATAACCTCAACTATAAACAGTCATCTTCACTACTCCTTTTATCCAATCCAGTCATCCCCTTTAATCCAATAGCCACAACACACATCTGCCATACACTGTTGTTATGCTGCTACACTTCCCTGCGCTAACCGCTACCGTTCTTACTTTTTATTATAAAGGGCTTTTTGACAATCTGTTACTCTTATATTAAATTGGACGTCTTCACTAAATTATCTACCATGGCTTCACATAATAATTGTCTTTTTGCCTCTCGGGAGTTTTGTACTGCTGCTTCTTAATTATTAATTGCTTTATAACAGTTATTATTTTCCGTTGTACGCATGTCCGAAAGCGGGATCGAACTCACGATTTTCTGTTTTACAGCACGCACCTCTACCAATGCAACCATTGAAGTTGCTCAGCTCTTGATGGCTAATTGTGGTATTATTCTATACACACCATTAGTTGATTTTACTTATTCACCACGCTCATACGGATAACAACAACAGGGGTTACCAGATCTTATTTTCGTAACAATATTTACATTTCTTAAATTTAACTTTTAGTCTAATGTCCGGTTAGACTAACAAAATATGCCCTCTGTACATAGTAGAGAAAAATGTATTTTAATAGAAATTACACGATACGAAGTAAGTTCAACAATTGTTTTTGATTAGATTTTTCAATCTAATTGCAGTTATTAATTTGAATTTGTTTTCACAAACGTAAAAAGCTTTCTTCATATAAATGTATGTGCAGCAAGATTTTCCAAATTGTTGCGAAAGTGCAATAATGTACTACTTGTTTGATACAACTAAAATAAACGCTTAGCAGTGAAGAAACTGTTTGATTTAAATCTATACCATATCTTATGTCAAACTTGTATGTTCGCTGGGTATATTCGCAATAAATTTTTACAGCTGCCGGTGAACGAGTAAAAATAAACACATATACATACATACACATATACTCATATGCAAAAAAACATCGGTGTTTATTTTAACAGAAGTTCATAAAAGACTAGCAAGCAGCCAGCAGAATAAATGGTGGAAAAGGAAATTACTGTGAAAAGCAGTCAACGAATTTTTATTTTTATCAGCTTTGTTTCCTTTCCTTTTCATTTTAAGTGGAAAAACGCATACATATTAACGTAACATGCAGAAATATGTTTTCTTTAAATAAATATTCCGTTTCAAAAGGAAAATATATGTGAGTGGATTTATGTGTGTATCCATGTTTCTAAAAATGTACATATGTATGTAATGCTAAAAAATAAAAGTTTTAGTAGTTTTCCTTAACATTCAATTAAAGTGAAATTTTAAATTTTCAATTTATTTACAACAGCTCATGAAGTTATTGTTATATGACAATAAATTCAATTGAGTTATAATTTATGTAATTGAACTTACAGTTAAGCCAAGCCATTAAAAAAAATTGAGGATACATGTTTGCCGCTAAAAGAATGTTGAGGAAGCGAAGCCAGATGAATACAATATATTATTGCATCAAACAAGTTATTGTTGCTTTGTTTTTGTCACAACAAACAAGTTATGGTTAACACTCACCCAAATAAAAACCTTTTTCAATATTGTTTATCAGTTGTTTTATTTACAAAAAACAGAAGCAGATTTATAAAACACATAGGTTACTAGCTCTGTCTGAAATAAAATTTTTTTAAACTATTAAACCACATTCCCTGGTACATATAAAGGGTCATCCAAAAAACGCGCCAACATGTTTCTTTGAAATAAAACACAAACTATTTGCAATTTTTTCAAACTGTTTTTTTTTATTAAAAGTATTATCCATTACAATTATAAGTGGAATAGAATATCATTCAAATGTCCACCATGACTGCGTCTGCAGACATCAATCCGAATATCGAAATTTTTAATGACTTTCCGACATGTTGCTGGTGTTATTTTAGGAATTGCAACTTGAATGTTGTTCTTTAGATCATTAATTGTTTGTGGCTTGTTAGCAGACACTCGACTTTTCAAAAAACCCCACAAAAAAAATCTAATGGTGTTAGATCACATGACCTTGGAGGCCAATTCAAATCTACATTTCGTGAAATTACACGTTGAGGAAATTTTGATCGCAAAAGCGTAATATTTTCTCGAGTTGTGTGATATGTAGCACCGTCTTGCTGGAAATAGACGTCAGACACATCAATATGATTCAACTGTGTCCAAAAAAGTCTCTCAACATTGATTGGTATCGCTCAGCATTCACAGTAACAGCATTTCCAGCATCATCTTCGAAGAAAAATGGCCCAATGATTCCATTTGCCCAAAATGCATTCCAAACAGTAACTTTTTGTGTGTATAGAGATTTTTCATGATTAACACGAGGATTTTCATCACCCCAGATACGACAATTTTGCTTATTGACGAATCCATCAATTCTGAAATGAGCTTCGTCACTAAACAAAATTTTGCTTGAAAATAATGGATCTGTTGTTCGTTGTTCAATAATCCAACTAGCGAAATTACGACGTTGTAAATTGTCTCTTTCTTTCAATTCCTGGGTTAGTTGAATTTTATAAGCATGTAAATGGAAATCTTTATGCAAAATGCTCCATAAGGAGCCATAAGATATGCTTATTTTAAAATTTCCAATCACAGAAAATCCTTTTGCACTAATTGTTACTTCTGAGTTTAATGACGGCTTAGAAAAAGTCCTCTAGTTGGTTCCTTTTATGAGCTTTTTTTTGAAGTACTAATTAATTGGTTGATTGGTTTTTAAAGTTTAAACGTTATTATTATTTAAACATTATTAATATTATTATTAATAATATTATTATTATTATTACTTTATTACAATTTAAAAACATTGTATTTATAACCTTAAAAATCGTCTGGTTTTTACACACTTGTGTTATTTACCTTTCCTGGATTTGAAATTTAACACTACAGGAGTACGCTCTCATATGTCCAATATATTAACAAAACGACGCACAGTGGGGTATTTGGTAAAAAATGAGAAATAATTTTATAGTTTCTAAAAGGATAGCCCGGTTGTATTGCAGTTTCTTATTGCTATAGTAGAGGTGTAGTCAAGTCTAAATATTAAATGTCAACGTTATTTTGCTTAGATAGCCCATGCATTAAGCTAGCACACATCGGGTGCTTGTAAAAATAAAACCGTTGGCAAATTCTTACTTTTCAGCAGATTTTGTCAGACTCTGAAAAAACGCTTTACTTTATATGGTTTAAGATTACAAAACTTAAAAATTTTTTCCCATCTTTGTACAGTATTTTTCTTCTTGCGGATTAACCGACTTTTCTCAAGATAATAATTATTTTTTTTTTTTTTTAAATAAACTTTAAGCCAGAATTTCTGTCATGGAAAAACAAAATTAAAAGACTATGGCCTGACTAATATGTCACTTTCTACAGTGCAAGTGAAATTTCTTTCCTAGCGCGTTTTGTAGCAAATACAGGAAAAAAATTAAAAATTCCATTTTTCGAAATTTTTTTCTGGAAGTTATTTGATTTGCATTTCAACCAGGTGGTGGCAATGGCGGAATTGTACACTTTCGCCTTTGCAGGACATGTTAAACATCATCATATATGATTTTTTATATATGTATGGAGTTTGAAATTTCTAACAATGGCGTAAATGAATAATGAATTCGCCACTCCCACCATCTGGTACCTGAATTCGCCATGACTGTTATTAAGAATCTCGTCTGTTTTGTTAAATATCATGTCAAATGTCGACATACCTCAAGATTGCCCTAAAGGGGATTTTTAGAAGTCAAGTGTCTATACCAATAATAATCGTATACATCAGCAAAATCGTAGACGCCATTTACTAGATGTGCTGTTTTACACATTATCCTATTTGTTTTCTTCTTGACTCAAATTAAACGTAGCTTTTATTGAGGGCCAACCGCAAATAGTTCAACATATCAAATATTTATTTCGAAAAAAATCAATGTTGCAAAAGGCAACATGCTGACATAAATTTTAATCCATAAAAAACATATGTATTTGTTTTTAAACTATAAATCCATCATTTGTTTTAAACCATGATACGAAATAATATTATCAGATCATTCAAACATGCATACGTACACATACAAAATGACAACAACCAAACAAATAGATAAAATAACTGCAGAAAAGACTTCAAAGAAAATTGAATAAAATGATGTAGACTGATGAACAAAATGTTATATTATTAAGTAAATATTCCATGTGCATTTTGTAGCATCATCGTAATCGTAATCGTCATCACTATCATCATCATTATTAAAAGCAGCAGCTGTAATCACCATCGTCACTGCAATCAACAGATTGTAAAATGAAAAATCATAAAGGTTGAACAATATTCGTATTTTTCCATGCATGAAATCATATAGCATTCACTAACATTTATGCAACTATGAAGGTACATATGTATATTTACTGTATCGCTAAAACGAAATCAAAGAAACCCTTCATTGGATTTTGAAAAAAAAAATAACTATAAGAGAAAAAATTTAAATTCATGTAAAACTTTTTATCTGAAGTTATATAATTTAAAAAGTCTGAAAGGTTTTCGTAAAGATAAACAAGTTCTTGAACCTATAAGAAATATTTTTCTTTTCAGATTGAATTTTAATTAAATTTTTAATTGACTTAATTATATATTTAATTAATTTAATTAATTATGCATTTAATTAAAACTCAACTTGAAACTTAAAATAACTGTTGTCTTAAAAAGGTTAATTGAATCGATTATACATCTTATTAAAAAGAAATCAACAACTATCAAGTAAGATAAATAATTGAATCAATTAAAAAGTTAACAAAATCATAATCTTAAAGCATAAAAAACCTTTAATTGGTGCAACAACATTTTTCTCTTTTATAATTAAAACATGTTCAAGTCGATACACTCAAAGCAAGAGGTGAGCGTTCCGCAATAATAGCTTGTTGTTGTATAATAAATACAGGGCTCTGCTGCTTGGTTTGGTAGCATGAGTTCACATCCCAACCGCAGCCACTGTAACAACATCGATTTTTCTTATTTGTATTAGAGATTTTCCTTCAAGTTCTTATCACAGTGAAATCGAATATCGTTATACCAGCATAAAGTAGCCAGCCGTTGTGACAACCTGTTGTCGTTGCTATAACCTAAATATAGGGTTCTCTATTAGGCATGAGTAAATTTTGCGTTTATGTCAAATTAATAGTTCAGTTAATACCATTAACAATTTACAGTATCGAGCAACCCGTGTAGTTTTTAAACTTCTTATACCCTTCACCACAAAAATTGGGAAAACGGTATAACTAAGTGTATCATTCTGTTTGTAATTTTTACAATATCTATTTCCGACTCCATAAAGTATATATATTCTGAGTCCTTATGCATAACAAAGTCGTTTGAGCTATGCCCGCCTGTCCGTCTGTCGGTCCGTGTTAGTGTTGAAATCAACAAAAATTTAAATACGGAAATCGATCAGACATAGTGTCTAAAAAGGTGCTATTGGAAATCAGCAAGATCGGGCCATGTCCTTAGACGCAGTGCGCAAAACACCACGCCTAACTCTAATTTTACCATATTATTTAGAATAGTGAAGTAAGTCCAATCAAAGAAACAAATATGTAGGGAGATATAGAAAAAAAAAATAAAAAAAAAAAAATCAAATGAAAAAATTGGCGCTCGCCCATATTTTTCGAGTTACGGGGCTCTGAAATTTTCATTTTTTTTAAAATATCAATATGGGTTAAAGACGTGCACTAGTATATCCAACAGTATGGCAAAAAGAGATATATCATATACATAACAAGTAAAACAGATACAAAAGAACGCATGAGTGTAGTTGATATTGTATGCTTTTGCTTGTGGGTACTCACACTATGGATATAAACACATACAGTTGTTTATTGTTTTGCATAGAGTGAGCAAATTATCAGTTTTCTACTCTCAAATATCTGTTGTACCATAAGTATTTGGATATATCTGTTTATGAAACAGATATTTTTGATATTTGTGTGCTGCTTATGATAGAGGCGAGGACTAATAAGCAGTATTTCAACTTCGTAGTAATAACCCGAATTGTTATTATTATTGTTTAGCTTGAGTAATTAGTTGATATGATTTTAAATGTAGAATAAGCAATATTTATAATATTAATGATAATTTTATTTTATAAAAACAAATGGAAAATTAATAAATTGTTGTCTAGTTGCGCGTTGAGTTATAAGGATAGAATTAATTTAATTAAGAAATTTTATTGTATGTTTATTTAAAAATATTAATTCCTCTTTGATTAAAACTAGTAAATAGTTAAAATAAATTCATATATAAAAATAGGTTTATTACATACATATGTACAAACATATGTACATAAAAATAAGAGTTCCAAAAATTTCAATAAAAAAAAAAATTAGGGAAAACATTTATTTCAGTAATAATATTGTCCATTTTATATATGTACGTATTAAATAACGCAATTTTTATTTTCTATGCACTTAGAAGGATATATTATAGTTATGTTATTTGTGCATTAAAAATTTCTTAAATTTCTAACATTTACTAAAAAAAACCTCTTTTCTGCATTAAAGAAAAGACCTATAGCTTAAATAAAAAGAGACTAAAATTTATTCGAAATTAAAAAATTATTAAAAAGTTTTAAAGAAAAAAATAGAAGAGTAAAACGGACAAGCTCGTTGTAACTGCTTACCAAGAAATAGTCAGCTTAACAACGGTATGGGTATCATTTTAAAGCTTTTGATGAGATCTTTAAGGAAATACTAAAAATAAAAAAAAAAAATAAAAATGCTTAACACATTAATAGCCGATAGCATTTTTCTTTTAAAATTAAAATGTAGTACTTACATATTTTTTTCTTATTTTTAATTCTCTTTCACCGTAATATTTGCGTTTTTGATTGGAGTTACTTCACTAAACTAGATTTGCATAGATGGTGAAGGTCGTAAATAGAACTCTTAGGATTTGTCGAAATTATTGATACTGTTAATGTGAAAAACTATTGTTCGTGTGTAATAACTGGCTGTGCTTGTTGGAAAATTCTTTACTTAAGGCGTGCTAAGACGTGTACAAATCATATGGATTGTTGGATTTTCCATATGCGCCAAGTTAACATTGACTCTGGAAATTCAAAAACCGGGAAGTTAAAAAAAACTGGAATTTAGTATGTTAATAAAAAATAAAAAGTTGGCGTAAATTTTGGTATCTAGTGGAAAAAAAATCATGTAAATTAAAAACTAAATACAATAGTTTTCTAATTAGAAAATAAGTATCAAAAAACATTTTGGCTGATTGCAAAAAAATTTCTAATTTTTCCAATGGAAATTATGATGCTCTCGCCCCAAATGGCCATGCAATAAAAAAGAGGATACTGAAACGAAAAAAATTTGCCAACCGGGCAAAAAATCCACCAAGCCGTTTTCAAGAAAGGTGGGTTTATTCTGAGTAAGCATAAAATAGCGTTGCTGATTTCTCCCATGAAAACTATGATACTCTCGCCCCAAATGGTCATACATAACAAAAGTAGAGGCAAGGATAAATAAAATTTGCAAACTGTGAACACTCCTTTTCCTTTACTTTAACAAAATACTTTTACCAATTTTATCTTCAATAAGTTACAAAAGGAATGACCAACTAAATAGATTTTAATGAATTTTGTAGTTCCTTTAACTTGTACTTATAAAATCGAAGAGATAACAAGTTGTAAAATTGTTTACAGAATTCACTTGTTCATATGAATTGTTCAATCATCATGCTCTTTATGCAGACATCGGGTAGGAAAAGTCATCAAATACTAAATGGGAGTACAAATTGTACAAAAACATATAAACATACATGCATTTACACTGTACGTGAGTATTTGCAAAAAAGGTATTGATATCAATAAAATTTGCAAATTGGTATGGGCTTTTGTTTATTTGAATTTCGAGCAGATAATTTAAAATTTGTTTGCTTTTTGCAATAAAGTAAAATTCGCTGTTAAGTTAATGAAAAATTTAAATTCGAGTTTCAGGGTTCCGTATGTAAAAGGTAAGAACGTTACCCAATTAATGTAGTTCAAATGTTTGTGTGTCTGTCTTAAAATTACTTAAATTAAAAATTACTTTCGCAAAAGTTCCTCTACCACAAACAATAATAAAATTAAGGTAAAAATTTGAGTTCTATAATTTAAAATATTAATATAAGACATTTATACAGAGTCTGTGGACTTAAACAATTAAAAGATAAAATTATAAATTATATGGTGGACCTTACATCGTATGATTAATACATGTGAGTTGTGAACTGATCGACATAAATATTAAGCTAACGTTATTGCGATTGTATTTTTAAACCCTCCACCACAAAAAGTGTAAAAAGGGTATATATAAATTTGTCATTCCGTGTGTAATTTTTACAATAGCCATTTCCGACCCCCAAAGTTTATATATTCTGACTTCTTATATATAGCGATGTCGATTGAGCAATGTCCATCTGTCCATCTGTCCGTTCGTGTTAGTGTTGAAATTTCAGACAAAAAAAAAATTAATAAATAAATATGTCAATCGATCAGACATAGTGTCGAAAGAGGTGCTATTGGAAATCAACATTATCGGTCCATGCCGTTCGAGGCAGCAGGCAAAACACTACGCCTAGCTCTAACTTTTTCATGTCATTTGGAATATTAAAGTAACTTCAATCAATAAAAAAATATATGGGGCGATAGAGAATTAAAAAAAAGAAAACAAAAAACACCAAGTAAAAAATATGCGCTCGCTCATATACATCGAGTTACGGGGCTCTGAAATTTTCAAATTTTTAAAATATCAATATGGGTGTCATTTTAAAGCTTTTAATGAAATCTTTAAGGAAATACGAAAAATTAAAAAAATGTGCTTAACCCATTGAGAGCCGATCACATTTTCATATAAAATTATATATTTGCAGTACTATTTTTTTTTTATTTAAGTCTCGGTCACCCCAATATTTGCTTTTTTGATTGGAGTTGCTTCACTAAACTAAATTTACATAGATGGTGAATGCTATATAAGATTTGGCATATACGAATATAGCATGCTTACTTCTTTTTTTTAATTCGATGCAAGATCTTTGCACCCACCGTAACGTGATTAAGTTTAATACAGACAAAATACTAGCAGAACATTAAACTTGATTGGTGTCTCTGTCGTTGCCATTTTCTTTGTTAAAATGGCTTAATGAGGACAAAAAAAGCTTAATCGGTAGACTTCCAAAATGTTGAATTATGTACTAAATTAAAATAAACTTTTATTTGCATAAATCTAAGCCTGTCACCAACATTTTCGAATAAACATGGATGTAAAATAAAATGAAAAATTTAATTTAAGACACGGGAATATTTTATATATATTTATTTTTCATTAAAACTTCGTGCTATTTTTTTATTTAATTATTCCGATTGAATTAATTATCGATATTGAGTACTGAGGGTCAAAGCACGTCTCGATGGCCATTTCATTACCGCTTACCTAACTCTTCAGGAAACTTCAAACTAAAGATTTTTGTCCAAAAAATAAAGCAAAGACAAAAATCAATAATCAATATCGGTAATTAATTTAATCGGGCTAATTAAATAAAAAAAAAATAGCACGAAGTTTTCATGAAAATTTAAATGAGAAATAATTAACACTACGAGTATATTTAGCTTTAACGCACGTAGAAAAATGTTTTTGCACCCATTTATTAAAGATTTATTTGTTTCGAGATAGACATATATTCAAATTTTTAATTGATACAATTAATTATTAATTAGAACATATTGAATTTAATTTTAATTTAAATATTCAATTGGGTCAATAAAAATATAATTAAATTGCATGTAATAGTTAAAAAAAGACTTGCAAAAGAAGTATTAATGCGTTCTACTTAATAGGAACTGGTTCTATTTAGAAGAAAAACGCATGATTTCTAAATTTGCTTGTCATTGGTGCGCATGAGTTCACATTAACAAAACGCCTTAGCATTTAAATGAATTCTGAAATCCAAGTAAATTCGATGACGATGATATCCTAGCAAAAAATTTTTGAAAAGGTAATCGAGTGTGGAATTAAGCTTTTTTGGCAGAAGTGCTTCCCAACTAGATTGCCAAATTAATGATTTTAACAAGGCATGAGACTTTTATAATCAATTCCTGAGAATCGATTACATTAATTATTGTAGGAATTAATGAGTACCATTAGTACGGTGGTCTCTTTTAACATAAAGAACTAGTTCCATTACTACTTCCTTTTTTGGAAACTAATGTAATGTGTTTTGTAAGCGAGTAACAAAATATGGCAATCACAAAAGTAAGTCATTGTGTGGCAAGTAGTTTTTAAGGTAATGTCTAATTTTTTGCTGGGATGTTTTTTCATAGATTTTTTGTGATGTCTTAAAATAAATGTAAGCAATTCGTAAATATTATTACATGGCTTAAATAGTTTTCATTAATATTTATTTGTTGTAATAAAATAAAACTATATTTTTAAACATTCTATTTTATATTATTTAATTTTCAAACCAGTTTTAAAACGGAATATTCGTGAATTTTTATGAGTTTTTCATGTGTTCGAAAATTAAAACTTAACTGGAATAAACAAAGTCCAGATTTACACTATGCAAATTTTTGAGGCAAATTTTTTTCTCAATATCCTATTTAAATTACCATTTCCTGGTTTCTTGAAAAATTGCATAGTGTAAATGCCGTATAACTTATTAAAAATAAATGGTAGAATATAAGTGCAAAAGCAGCAATGAAAACACCCATGATTTTAGAACTACTTCATATTTTTTTTCTGGTTATGGATGTAAAAACAAAATGGATAAAAAAAAAACTGGAAATTTAGGTTCAGCTAAAGTTTTTAAAGTTTTTTTTTTGTTTTCAGATAGATATTAAATTAAATTTTTAATAGATACAATTAATTATTTAATTAAAAAAAATTGGATTTATTTTTTAAATAAATATGGAATTGGGATAATTAAAAATTTTAATTAAATTGCATTTATGAAATTCATGAAATTTTTTATAAAATGTGTATCAAACCAGTTTTCCCCGTTTGGTTCCCGTTTATCTAGTATGGTTTATAATTGAACTTTTTAATATATAACTTGCAACTTGTAATACTGCATTAACCACTTCGTTGTGTATATGATTTTTTAGTTTTAGTCTTGATTCAAATCATTCGGCTGAGCAGTATTTCAATGTCTGTATTAATCGGATTATAGCCTGTTTTATTCCATAAACTTCCGTCCATAACTTCCATAAACTTCCGTTTCTTTAATATATTTAATATATGAGCCTATTTTATTAAATTTGTATTAATAGTTTTTCTCACAATACTTTTTTTGTTTAGATTCATTTCCATTAAGAGCCATCGGAACATCTTAAGTTTAAAAAAATGTATCTATAATTTCAAAAAAAAAAAAAACCGTTAGATCTAACCGAGAAATGTCCTTACGGCAATTTTTTTGTTTCTATATCGTAACCCTTTTTATACCCTTCACCACAAAAAGTGGAAAAAGGGTATATCTAAGTTTGTCATTTCGTGTGTAATTTCTAAAGTATATATATTCTAACTTCTTGTGCATAGCCAAGTCGATTGAGCGATGTCCGTCCGTCTGCCCGTGTTAGTTTGCCCCGGGAAGCCTGATTTAAAAAAAAAATAAATAAATAAATAAATGCGTCACTCGTTGAGATATAGTGTCGAAAGACGTGCTACTAGAAATCAGCATGATCGGTCCATGTCCTTCGAGGCAGCAGGCAAAACACCACGCTTACTTCTAATTTTTTTATGTCATTTGGAACACTAATGTAACTCCAATCAAAAAAATAAATATGTGGGGCAATAGAGAATAAAAAATAAGAAAAAAAAACATTCAGTGAAAAAATAAGCGCTCGCCCATATTTTCCAAGTTACAGGACTCTGAAATTTTAAAATTTTTAAAATATCAATATGGATATCATTTTAAAGCTTTTGAAGAGATCTTTAAGGAAATACTAACATTAAGAGCCGATGTCATTTTTATGTAAAATTATATATATGCACTACTAAACTTTATTCTATTTTTTAATTCTATGTCACCCCAATATTTGCATTTTTGATTGGAGTTACTTCACTAAACTAAATTCACATAAATAGTGAAGCTCTTACTTTGTTATATTTAGTATTCTCACTTCGAATAAAACTTATTAAACCCAGTGACTTAAACAAAAAACAAAAAAAAAAAACAAATACTAAAAACCCAATTAAGAAGTTTCACTTAAAATTCAAATTAAAAAAAAGAAACAAAAAAAAAATTGATTGAATAATTTATTGTTGTATTAAAATGTTTATAAAATCCTTAAAGATGAATGTTTAAATTTAATAAAACTTTTTCTTAAATCTCTGTCGGGCAGCTGGCAACAAATCGGATCTGTTTGTCAGTCATTAACCAGCATCATGTTGCCTTCGGCTTTCAAAGTCTTCTATTGTATTTTGTTTTTGATTGAAATTTTCGTTTGTAAAGCCTCAACCTCTTCGTCTTGGGTGTCAGATGTGTGGCCTTCTTCCTCTTCCTCCTCGTCCTTTTTCTCATTTTTTAATAAAGATGCTTTATCAATTTTCAATTTTGTTGCTTTCTTAAGAACTTGTAAAGTTTGCATGTATAATTTCTTGGCCAATTCTTTGTCCTGACCCAATTCTGAAGTGGCAGCAATTTCGCAGTCACTTGAATAAAACAAAAATGAATAAGAAAAAAAAAAAAAACAAAAATTAAATATTGATGTAGAATAAGATAATTTTTTTTGAAGAGTAAAAGGAAGTTGCAAACAATGAAATGTTATTTAAATTAAAAACTTTATTTGTCGATAAATGTATACTCGTATGAATGTAAAAATGTTGGTTTATGTTTTAAAAATTAGAAAAATTTAAGAAATTGTAACGAATAAGGCAGCTGTTTAATAAGAGTTATTGAAGCCACTTTGTTAATTTACAACAATCTCATTCAATGTTTGGCTGCCGCCACCATCAAGAGCCAAAGACACTAAGAGCACTTGTTAATGTCAAGAGTGAAGAAGATGAAAATATGAATAAATCAAAAACAAAAGATTATGATTAACAAAAAAAAAAAAAAAGACTTACTTGAAATATTCGCCAGTCACATGTTTCAATTGTGGATCCGTTGCCAAACGTATGGCACATTGAGCACCCTCATAGGGATTTTTCATGAACAGCCACATCCATGGATAAGTCATCAATTTAACACAAATGGCTGACATAAGTGGTGAACTATTATTGTTGTCGTTGTTGTAGGAAAAGTCATTGAACAACCAGCCAACAACAGTGAAAGATATGAAAAGACAGAATATATTGTTTTAGTTGTTTTTTTTGTTTTAGTTTAAATATTCATCAAATGTACAAAAGTAGAATTTAATAAAAATTTTTAAACAGAAATTAAATAAAATTTTTAGGTCAAATAAGGAAATGCGGTATTGAAAACCAGCTAAGCCAACTAAGCATTTTTATAGTTAGTCAACGTAACCGTAACCAGAGTAATCTTTTCGTCAATAATTTCATTAGGTGTTGTCCAAATTATGGCACGTCATAATGAATTCAATTACAAAAGTTCTCTCAATATTAGAAATTAATTTTATTAATACGAGGGGAAACCAATAATTTATTACAAAAACATGGAAAAACTGTTGCAAAGGAAAAAAGTAAGAGTGCTATATTCGGCTATGCCGAATCTTACTTGTAGTAAAAGTAACTTAACCAAAAAAAGAAAAATTTGGGGTGACAGAGAATAAAAAATTAAAAAAATTGGTACTGCATATACGTATGTATATAATTTTACATAAAAGGGCCATCGGCTCTTAATGGGTTAAGGATTTTTAAAAAATTTTAGTATTTCCTTAAAGATCTCTTTAAAAGCTTTTAAATGGTACCCATAATGTAACTCGGAAATTATGGGCGAGCGCCAATTTTTTCACTTGATGTTTTTTTCTTATTTGTTAATTCTCTATCGCCCCATATAAATATTTTTTGATTGGAGTTACTTTATTGTTCAGAATACATGAAAAAATTAGAGGTAAGCGTGGTGTTTTGCCTGCTGCCTCGAACGGCATTGCCCGATCATGTTGATTTCCAATATTGACATATATATTTGATTTTTTTTCAACACTTACACGGACGGACAGACGAACATCACTCAATCGACTTCGCTATTCGTAAGAAGTCAGTATATATGTACTTTATGAGGTTGGAAATTGATATAGTAGAAATTACACTCGGAATGACACTTTTTGTGGTGAAGGGCATGGAAAGTTTATTATCTGTATCTCTTTCCCTTAGGTAGTAGGTATGCGTTCTAAACATCATCTACTAACAAGCCAACAAAGGTTTCATTAACAGTCACATTTAAGTTGAAAAGTGACACACAACTATTATGTACCGGACGATGCTTTAAAGAACATTTTGAAGTTACTCCATCAGGTGCGTGAGAAGGCGACAGCAGGGTATCGAACTCTATTGAATTAATGAAGCAATGGTGTAATGTCTTGTGCTTTTTGCTGTTTTAGCGCTACTACAGTAGAATGTGCTTTAATGGAATAAGGAAACTCGTTCTAGAAAATCGTATTTATTTTTTTATGTTGCTCAATAATCGATACATCCATTTGCGGATGATTGGACAGTTAAATGCACAATACATTACAAAGAGAATTCGTATTTTAACCGATTGAGAATTAATTTTTCTGCAGAGTTAGTACCTTTAAATGTGTACCACAAGCTACCAGAAGGGCTAATCTCCTGAGCCTCATAAAAAAGTCGAATAACAATTATATCCCAGCAAAAAATTTTTGAAAAGGTAATCAAGTGTGAAATTAAGCATTTTTGGCTGAAGTACTTCCCAACTAGATTGCCAACTTAATGATTTTAACAACGCATGAGACTTATGTAATCAATTGCTGAGAATCGATTACATTAAGTATTGTAGGAAATAATAAGAACCATTAGTACGTATTTTAAGGTATTCTCTTTTAATATAAAGAACTAGTTCCATTACTAGTTTCTTTTTTGGAAACTAATGAAATGTGTTTTGTAAGTGAGTAACAAAATATGGCAATCAAAAAAGGAAGTCACTTGTAAAGGTAATGTCTAATTTTATGCTGGGATTTAATGACATTAGAAATAATTTTTGTGACACTAAGCAACTTTAAAACAGAGTTCATCTGTCTGTCTATAACGGTTCAAAAGTATGCCCACAAGCATCAAATTACAGTATCTATTGGAACCCTTTTATATTTTATCTTCAAAACTTGTACTTGTTTTAGCAGAATAAGAGCAAAAATTCCTTTTTTAAATTTCAGCCGTTTGTCTACAACTATTAAACCTTTTGGCAATATACATCAAATTATAGCAATTATAAGGGCAAATTAAAATTTTTTACTTTCTATTTTAGTAGACTTAGCAATTAGGTTCTTTTTAAATTTTAACCGTGTGTCTTTAACGGTTCAAAAGTTTGGGCATATACATCAAATAACATCAACTAATGTAACACCCTGTAATTTACAATTTAAAATATTTATAATTCTTCTTATACCAAAAAAAGTAGTCGACATTCCGTTTAATTTTCAAGTGTTTGTAAATAACGGTTCAAAAGCTACGGCCATATAGGTCAAATTGCATTGATAAATTTTGGGAACACCCTTTAATTAAAAATCAAATTTATAAACTTATTCTCTTAGTGGACTTAGCAATTGACTTCGCTTTAAAGTTTCATCTGTCTGTCTATAACGGTCCAATAGTTTGGCCACAAATTATATACTTGTGATTATGGTGGGATACGAAAGAACCTGTATTCTTTGTAAATTTCAAGCGTCTTTCTACAACTGTTAAAAATTATGGTCAAATACATTAAATTAAAAGAATATCGGGGCACCCTTAAATTTATAATTTGGATATTAAAACTTGTTACTATAGCGGTCATACACGCAAAGAAAAAACATGGTTGAGGTAACCATAATCTAAGAGCAACATATTATGGTTGTATTATATGGTTGTTAACAAAACATAGTATTGTTACATTAAAGCTAGTGTTGCAACCATATTATTGTCTAGCATTACAATAACATGGTAAAATCTAAAAATAGTTATGTTATAATATAAACAATAAATGGTTACATTAAAACATCATAATATGGTTGAAAATGTTATGTTATATTATTGAATTATTATTATTATTATTATTATTATTATTATTGATTTGTTATAAAAGTTATTCAATAACATAAATGCACAAAAAAACTATTCATTGCTTATTATATATAATTAAAAGGCTTAAACACATAGGCTACAAGAATCATTTATAAAAAAAATATATATATATAATTTATAAGCACAAATAAAGGCATCTTATCTGCATACATTCCCATGTGAATATCCATTTATGGAGTAAACGTGATATTCTCGTATTGAAGATACAACACATTTATCCAAGACTTCTAATACGTTAATCTGGCATCTGGCAACTATTGTTGATGAATAATATGATAGCATTAAATAAAAAAATACGTAAATGGTTTCACAATTGTGCTTATAACACCAAAATAAAGATTTATATGCTAACATACATATATACACATGTATATTTTTTGAAATGCTTTGCTTACCTTTTTATTTGTTGTCATATTTTCTGTATTATTTTTAATTGTTTATTTTGTACATACATTTTTATTTTTTTAATTTTCTTTAACAATAAAAACAATTTCAACTTAAAGCTGACAAAAAATTACTAAATTGATAGAAAAACTTTCTGTCAAGACCAAGAACAAAATATTTTTAAGCGGAATTATTATTTTGTTTGCTTTTAATCATACTCTGATTAATTTTATATTATTATGGTTAAATATATTATATTATTTTTAATAAGTTATAAGACTTTGGTCGTAGTTCAAGTTTTTTTACGCTAAACCAACCATGTTGTATTTTTTGTGCACAGTAACCATATAATGGTTAAATATCAACAAAAACGTGTTTGTTGTGACTGAACTATTGCTGAAAACAACTATAATTTGTTCTCTGCAACTTTACAATGTTACAAAGAACATATTATGGTTATTGTGACCATATCAGAACCATGTTTTTTCTTTGCGTGTAGCAATCGACATTCGGTCCAATTTGCAAGCGTTTGTCTATGACAGTTCAAAAGATAGGCTCATATAGGAAAATTTACGTCATCTATGGGGACACCTATTAAATTTTATAATTATTTTTGTCATTGGAGCTATAATGATAAGTAGTTTTTTCTAGTTTTAAAATGGTACCCTTTACGGTTCATAATATCTGTATAAAACATGTATGTTGTTCGGGCACACCCTTTAATTTTTAAAATTATGAACTGTCAAATAAAAAATTATTTCAAGATCGGAGGATGCACAAATATAAAAAGCAGCTTATAGTCGCATTAAAAATCAAATCACATTATTATTATGGCTTTACTTTTGCGTTATTCTTTTGTAGTTATTCCTAGTATTTGATTCTTAGTTGACATTCCCCTAAATCATCAATGAGTCCTCTGAAACCTTGCGATTTACTTTCAGCTTTTGTGAGTATTTATTCAAGAATTTTGTTGTTGGTAACATGATTTGTAAGTAATCGGCGTAGCTATCTAGATTAAACCAACAACAATTGCATCAAAATATATTTCTAGCGATTGCGATTTACAAACACCTTTTTTCCATTTCAAACCATGATCGCCTTTCTCAGGCGTTTGTCAGAATGCAGACGTGCATTGTGTTATTTTAGATTTAAGTTTTGAAAGTGATTTTTCTGTACGTTTTTGAAAGGAAAATGTGTGCCATTTTCTTTATTCACTTTTAGCTATCCAGAAAGCATACAAGTGTCGAATTTTAACTTTAAATTTATCGTGCTATTTTCCCGGTATTGATTATTGAAGGTGAAAGCACGTCTCGATGGCCATTTCGCTATCGCTTACTTAGCTCGTCAGGAAACTTCTCACAAATATTTTAAATGAACTAAAGATTTTTGTCCAAACTATAAAGAAAAGACAAAAATCAAAGTTCAAGCAAAAACAACAATAATCAACTTTGATTTTATTTTTCTTTATACACTGCATACGGCAGACTTTTTTTCTGCTCTTTTATACAGTTTAAAGATGTTGAAAAATAAAAGCAACAAAAGACTACGTTATTTAATTCTTTCTTTTATGCACAGGCACTTGCAATTTTAATATTTAAAAAATAAAAACACGGGAATAATTAATAATATAATTTAACTTTAAATTTATCGTGCTATTTTCCCGGTATTGATTATTGAGGGTGAAAGCACGTCTCGATGGCCATTTCGCTATCGCTTACTTAGCTCGTCAGGAAACTTCTCACAAATATTTTAAATGAACTAAAGATTTTTGTCCAAACTATAAAGAAAAGACAAAAATCAATATGTCGAATTTTTCATTCGTTTCTCTAGTTAGCGATATTTGATTTTTATCGACATCGAATGTCGTAATTTGTCCTCAAGTGTTAAAATTTTGCTACGGTTTTAGAACGCTCTCTTAAAGGAGAAGCAAGTTAATGCACGATCTTGCATCGTTACGCAGAATCACGTCGATTATTAAGCGTTGCGTATTTCTATTGAATTTAAAAGAAACAATTATAAAAATTAGGGTCAATGTTTGCCACATTGTTCAATAAATTTTATTTTAGCACTTAAAAACAACTTATATGTAAATAGAATAATTTAATACAGTCTCTCTCTGTAAAGGCAGTTCCTATCTTTTTAATTTCATTTATGTAATTTCTCATCATGTAAAGTACTTTATCATTTTAACTTATTTAACAAAATAATAGTTATAAGTAGATTGCGATACAATGAAGTAAGTGGAGATATAAACACATACATACACATACATAAATATATTTCAATGCACATGATTGAGGTCAAGGTAGAATGATTGAAATGAATGCTTATGTTTAAACTCTTACTCACTTACGCACACTTCCATACGTTTACTTTAATTTGTAATATCCACAAAGGACTAACGAACACTCTTCCTTTAAATTTTCTGAACAAAGAACACAAGTTGTGTGAAGAACATTCCATTGGTCTTTTTGGGAATATGTGAAAACAAGTTGTAAACTTATTAAATATAGAAAGGACTCAAGTGATTGACTTTAATTTGAAAGTGTGACAGTTAAGAATTTTGGCAATTAATTAAAATGGTAATTTTATAATTTAAGCAGTAACTAACATAAATAAAAAGGAAAGTACATAAATTTATTGAATTTTAGAAATATTTAGTTTTCGTTGTAAATAAAATTTTTCAAAAGCAGCATTTGCGTTCTTGAATTTTTTATACATCTTTTTCTTAGGCAAATCAAACTTTAACTATCAAAGACTTTCTGCAGTAGAATGTGGTAAATCAATTTGTTTATATTTGATTTCAGCAAGGGTTACAGCTTGGGTGGGTCGGTTTTGAAATGCGGGCGCTGCCTAATGCTCTGCGGAGATCAAAATTGGCCTGTTACTTGGCTCATAAAATTATAAATAAATTGTCAAGAATAAATATGTTATATTTTTAAAAAGGAGCATTGGAGATTATCGTCACTAACAAATATAATAAATGTCAAACTCCATATATAAAAAATATGTATGATTTTTTTTAGTGTATGCATTTACTAATCCTCAAATAGATTTATTCTTGAATTTTTCGGCAAATAATTAATTTCAAAAGTTAAAAATATTAAAAAAAAAAAATTAACATTTTGTTGGAAAAAAGATAATTTACTTGCGAGTTTTATAACTTGAATGTGTATTATTTCTTAAAAACCATAGAACTTACGAAAGGTTAACTCTTATACTGTGATTACTTTTTGCCATTTTTTTATCAGTGTCAAGTCTTCATTGATGTTTCAATGGCCAGTTACTTTAAAATTCAGTCAGCAGTTAGCGCAACTTATCGATACAATGTGGTGTCAGTCAATGTTATAGACTACATTGCATCACGAAAAGCAGTTGGTGCAGTTAAGACGTTGGTGTATTTCTTCAAATTTAAAGAAACAAGACCGTCCATTACGGTCGATAGAGATCGTTACCGCATCATATTGAATATGTTTTTATATCGATTGAGCGATGTCCGTCTGTCTGTCCGTGTTAGTGCTAAAATCAAGTTTGCCGAGTCACTAGATTAGCTAGCAAAAATAAATATGTCACTCGATCAGGCATAGTGTCGAAAAAGGTGCTATTGGAAATCAACATGGTCGGTCCATGTCCTTCGAGGCAGCAGACAAAACACCACGCCTAAATCTAATTTTTTCATGTCATTTGGAATAATAAAGTAACTCCAATCCAAAAATAAATATATGGGGCGGTAGAGAATGAAAAAATAAAAAAACATCAAGCGAAAAAATTAGCGCTCGTCCATATTTTCAGAGTTACGCGGCTCTGAAATTTTAAATTTTTTTTCAAATATCAATATGAGTATCATTTAAAAGCTTTTAATGAGATCTTTAAGGAAATACTAAAATTTAAAAAAAATGCCTAACCCATTACGAACCGATGGCATTTTTAGGTAAAATTATATATAAGTATGTATGTGGTACTTAATTTTTTTTATTTTTTAATTTTTCTCAGCCCTTTATTTATTTTCTTTTTCATTGGAGTTACTTCACGTAGCTAGATTTACATACGAGGGCTGCTATATATATTTCTGGCCTGGCAACACTGAGTGCTGCCAAGTGCAATCTAACATTTCCGTTAAAAAGTTGGTAATTTTTAATCATAATCGTACTCACAACGTTTTGACGTACGACCATTATTTGTGTTGTTTACAGTGACTTGAAAAAATTAATATAGAAAAAAATGGAATTAACTCGTGAACATTTTCGTGCCATCATTTTTCACAACTTTCGACGTGGATTATCACGACAGGAGTGCATTGATGAATTTAATCGTGGCCGAAGCTCGCTCAAAGACGAATTCCGTGAAGGTCGTCAAAAAACGGCTGTTGTGCCAGAGAACACTGATGCCGTGCGTGAACTCATAATGCAAGATCGCCATGCGACATACCGAGAGATAGAGACATCCTTGGACATTTCTTCCACCAGCATACATTCGATACTGCATGAACACCTGGCCGTAAAAAAGGTTTGTTCTCGTTGGATCCCGCACAATTTGAAAGTCGCTCAAAGAAAGGCTCGTGTCGATTGGTGCAAAGAAATGTTGCAAAAATACGATTGCGGTGCTTCAAAAGACGTTTATAAGATCGTTACAGGCGACGAATCATGGATTTATGCGTATGAGTCCGAAACGAAACAACAATCGGCCGTGTGGGTCTTCAAAGACGAGCAAAATCCAACGAAAGTTGTTCGTGGAAGAAGCACTTCGAAGCAAATGGTCGCCTGTTTCTTCGGCAAAACTGGTCATGTGGCGACTGTGCCGCTTGAGTAACGTAGGACGGTCACATCTGAGTGGTACACTACAATTCTCTGGTTGGTGCGAAAAACCAACAAGAGAAGACGAATCATTGTTCACCATGACAATGCGAGCTCTCACACTTCGGCTCAAACCAGAGCGTTTTTGACCGGCCAAAACGTCGAATTAATGGGTCATCCGCCGTACAGCCCTGACTTGGCACCTAATGACTTCTTCTTGTTTCCGCACATCAAGAAAAAATGCGTGGTCAACGATTTTCGTCGCTAGAAGAAGCTGTTGAAGTGTTCAAAAACCATGTTTTAGAGGTGTCTCAATCGGAGTGGAAAAAGTGCTTCGACAACTGGTTTGAGCGCATGCAAAAGTGTATAAATCATGCTGGAGAATACTTTGAAAAACAATAAAACCATTTTTGATTATAAATATTCGCATTTTCACTAATAGGCCAGAAATATATGGAGTAGCCCTCGTAGATGGTTATAAGGTTCGGCATAGCTGAATATAGCACTGTTACTTGTTTCAAATATGGATGACATTAAGCAGGGCGAGATGTGACTTCAACAGAATAGCGCTAAATGACATACGGCGACCGCAACCATTATCTTATTGATATTAAATTATATCTTGCGATTTGACCCCTTTTGATGATTTCCAAAGTATTGTTTGAAAAAGTGGAAAAATTTGCGTATAGAATGCGCGTCATCAAGAAAACAGTGACTATTTGCCTGAAATGATTTATAAATGTTAATGCCCTGATCCTTCTAATAAAAACTTAATTTCTATAGATCTTATAGGAACAACCTTAATGTTTTATTTTTTTTTTAGATAAAACATAATTTTCAATTTTTTCTTTTCCCAGACATTTTTTTACATATATTTTTCCGTAAGAATCTTCAGCTTTATCAGTCTGACCTTTTTTAGCATAAGTCCTAATTACGAACATCATTTTATTTTTAATCGGCTTCAAAAAAAGAGGGAGGTTATACAATTCGGCTGAATGTTGCTTTTTTTATATTTGTGCCTCCAGAACTCAGTCATTTCTGATCCGATTTTGAAAATTTTTGGTAATATGATAGATTATGCTTACAGATTGGTCTCGTTTTAAAAACAGCTCATAATCTTAATAATTAAAGGGTTTCCCCATACAACATACAGATTTTTTACGTGTATTAAGAAATGTAAAGAGCGATTCTGTAAAATTTAAAATGGCTGCGTATTACTATGGCTTCCAAAAACAAAAAATTATACAAAAATAAATCTTAAAATTAAAGGGTGCCCCCATAATTTTACTTACATGGCCTATATTTTGAACCGTTATAGACAAACGCTTTGCAAATTGGACAGAATGTCGATTGCGTTGGCCGATATAGTAACAAGTATTAATATTAAAAATTATAGATTAAAGGATGCGCCAATAGTTCATTTAATATGATGTATGTTGCCATACTTTTACACAGTTGTAGACAGACGATTGAAATTTACAAAAAACCTGTATTACTAACTCCTCTATAACAACAAGTATAAAATTTGGATTTGGAAATAAACAAGTGTCCCAATAGTTGTTACAATATGGTGTATGTGATCGGACTTTTGAACCGTTGTAGACAGACAGCTGAAATTTACAAGGGACATGTTTTGCTAAGTCCGCTAAAACAAGAAGCTTATAATTTGAATTTAGAAATTAAAGGGTGTTCCCAAAATTAATGTAATTTGTTCGATATGGCCGTATTTTTTGAACCGTTGTATACAAACACCTTAATTTTAGACAGAATGTCCAATACTTTATTTGGTATAATACGAGTAAGAAGTATAAAAATATTATATAATAAATTAAAGAGTTGATATAATCGGATGTATATGGGCAAACTGTTGAACCGTTACACACAGACGGTTGAGATTTACACAGAACCTGAATGCTAAATCTACTACAACAGCAAGTAATAATAATTTGACTTTTGGAAATTAAAGAGTGACCCTATTTTTGCTGCAATTTCATTTATACTGCAAACTATTGAACAGTTAAAAAAGTATAAAGTTTGGAGATATAAGTGTGTACAAATAGTTAATGTAACCCAATTATGTGCCTGTTATAGGCAGACAGATGAAATCTGATTTGAAGTCGGTTTTTTTTCACAAGAATTATTATGATTTGCAAGCGCATACAAACACTGTCACGGATCTGACCGTACTTTAAGAAAATGTAAAGCTACTTTGTAAATATAGTTGAGACTAATACCTTTCAACATAAGGTCAGAGCATTAAAATGGTAATACCTTTCCAAATGCTCAAAATTCGGTATTCTTTTTCAGAAAATCTCATGTTAAATATCGGTATTTTCTTAGTCTTAATAAAATATATATAGGGAACACAAGATCGAATCTCTTACCAAATTTTCTAGCTCTTCAACTAGTTTAGTTTTATACAGATATAGGTCCAATTACCAACTCATAAAAATGTCGGGTTATTGAGCTTAACGAAGAATGATTTATCTCTATCCATTTTATACAGATACGATGGCAAAAGGGAATTTCTACACTGACTAAAAATTGGCTGGAATAAAATACTTTTACTGTCAATATTCGTCAATTGCAATATTTATTATGTACAGAATAACATTTCGTAGTTTTGCTTGCCCAGACAACCTCCTTTTCCTTAATTGTCCATTACCATTCTGTAGAATCTACTAACATTAAACCATCGAATATTTATTAATCACACCATCAAACGATTAGAAAATGTCTATTGCAGCAATTAAAGTTGTTCAGAAGTTACTTGACATTTGCACTGTCTGATTGAAGCCACCTGCTGTTCACAACAAATATGACTGCATATTGCGTATAATAAAGCAAACAAACAGCTACTTAAACCTCATACCTGTCAGGGATAATTAAATTCATTAGTTTCTTTGTTTTGTGTCCCTTGTTTTTTATTTTTCACTCATTACTCATTTTCATTGTAACTCTGTTGAAAGACACAATTTAATTAATGGTTCATTCAAGGGTGATGTTGTCCTGATTGTAACGCAATGTTTGCAGTGTTTTGTTGTTTCTGCTGCTGCTGCTATTGTGCGTTTGCAAAACGAACAACGACAACTCAGCTGTAGATTTTCATTTGATAAACAAATTTTTGCGCAGTTGAACTGTTATTCTCTTCCTTTATTGTTTCCGTACGACACTATCTACTGCTGTTATCTATTTCTATTAGAAAAGGCAGATGGGGAGGGAGTTTGGTCGTTAAAGTGCTGTGTCTATTTTGTGCCGAGACTCGTTTAAAAAGCTGTTAATTACCAGAAACAAACAATGAAATCAACTCTCAATTAAAACTGGACATAATTTGGGTTTATTGTTTCTTAAGAGTTTCATCTCATTAATCTTTGGTGTGGGAAAGGTCTTTTTTGTGTATATGTATTTGTAGGCTTGTATGTCTAGTGTTAGAATTTTGTACGTTTGCCTGCACATTAAAGAATTCATAGAAAATTTCAAATGGTTTTTTGTCAAGTAAGCTAGTTTAGAGAGGCGGTTTTTTTTTTTTTTTTTTTTTTGGCATGTGGATGGTGATGTTCTAACTCTTAGCCATAAACTAAGTAATCAAAGTCTTTAATAGTTTACAGTTTTTTGATGAGCGAAGGTAATTTGATAAATTCTAAAATAAAATATATGAAAAATGAAGTTAATAAACCGCCTTAAAATATATTTTAAAATATTTTTAAATAAACTCTGCATAATTTTTATACCCTTCAACACACAAAAAGTGGAAAAAGATATATCTAAATTTGTCATTCCGTGTTTAATTTCTACAATATACATTTCCGATCCCTTAAAGTATGTATATTCTTACTTCTTATGCAAAGCGAAGTCGATTGAGCGAATGTCCCATCGGTCCGTCCATGTTAGTGTTGAAAAAAAATATAAATATAACTATCGATCAGATATAGTGTCGAAAGAGGTGCTATTGGAAATCAGCATGATCTGTTCATGTCCTTCGAGGCTGCAGGAAAAACATCACGCCTACCTCTAATTTTTTCATGATATATAGAACAATAAAGTAACTCCAATCAAAAAACTAAATATATGGGTCAATAGAAAATTAAAAAAACAGCAAGTGAAAAAATTGGCGCTTGCCCATATGTTCCGAACTACAGGGCTCTGAAATTTAAAAATTTTTTAAAATGTCAATATGGGTATCATTTTAAAGCTTTCAAAATTTTTAAGGAAATACTAAAATTTTTTAAAAATGATTACCCTTTTATTGTAAAATTATAGATATGGAGTACTAAATTTTATTTTTATTTTTAATTCTCTGTTACTACAATATTTGATTTTTTGATAAGAGTTACCTCACTAAACTAAAAAGATGGTGAAGGGTATATAAGATTCGGCATAGACGCTCTGGCACTCTTACCTGTTGATTTTATCGTACGCCTGAAGTTTTGTAGATTATCTTATTCGATTAATTAAACGAATATAACATTTTAATAAATATTTTTTATAAGAATTGATTCACTTATGTTAAACATAAAGTTAATCTTTCAAAAATTAATCATTTATAAGATTATTTCAAATACTTAATTAATTCAAGACAATGATAAAAATTTTATATTTCCTTAAATATCTATAGATATCAATTTAAATTTTTACTCCTTCTTGGAGTATCATCTTTCTGTATACATGTTTTTTCATGTCTTCAAGCATACACATTTAAAACATTTGAAATTGTATTTTGTTTCCTTTTTCAAAAAGGATTATTAATAATTAATCGTATACAAAAGTTTCGTTAACATAAATATTTTTTGTTGATTTCTTTCCTGTCTTATTTTCAGTCTTTTAAAATCTTTTTCATTAATCTTGTATGACTGCAAATGAAATGTTTAAGAAAGAAATGGTTTTTTGATGTTTAATTTCCAAGTAAAGAGAAAATCTTAATGGATGTTGAGGTTTGTTTTAAATTGATACTAAGAAAAAAATTTATTAAATTTAAGTAAATGCTGTTTGCTTTTAAATTACTTTTTTTTTTAATAAAACACATGTTAAAAAAATGTTTTTTAATTATATTATAAAAAAATATACATGTAAGCTTTCGTCAAACATTAACTTAATTGTATGCAATTAATCCCGGTTTAAAAACAGTTCTACCAATGGTGAAATAATACAGGTTGTCTCGTTTGGCGCCGTAAACGCTAACGTATAACGTAAAGATCATATCGCTTTCTAAAACATCGCCACATTTCGCTTTAGGACTGTATATATAAAAAGGAATTTTTTTTAAATGTATTGACTCTTTGTATACAATATAATTTTTTTGCATTATGGCTGCATTGTTGAAAACTCCGTTTTTCTTTTCATAAATAACTACACATTTTAGTTTATAAAACAATAGCGGATATATTTTTACAGTAATAACATCATAATTCAAACATCCCGCTTAGTTTGTCCAAGACCTCCACTTTAATATATGGTTGATGAAAGTTTTCGTAAAAGAATTGTTTTTTTATTAATGTAATAACTACTAACTGTAGTGGGAATTTAAGCAGTCTGTTATTTTTTAAGATGTTGAGAACGAGTCAAAAACTTTAACTGCGATTATGCAACGGTTCAAAAAATACCGCCATATAGAACAAATTACATTAATTTTGGGAACACCCTCTACTTTCTAAATTCAAATTATGAGCTTCTTGTTTTAGCGGACTTAGCGAAACATGTCCCATGTCAGCTGTCTGTCTATAACGGTTCAAAAGTCCGGCCACATACACCATATTATAACAACTATTGGGACACCCGTTTATTTCCAAATTAAAATTTTATATTTGTTATTATAGAGGAGTTAGTAATACAGGTTCTTTGTAAATTTCAAGCGTCTGTCTACAACTGTTCAAAATTATGACCAAATACATTAAAATAAAAGAATATTGGTGCACCCTTTAATTTAAAATTTGTATTATTAATACTTGGTACTATAAAGGCCATAGCAATCGACATTCTGTCCAATTTGCAAGCGTTTGTCTATAACAGTTCAAAAGATAGGCCCATATAAGTAAATTTATATCAACTATGGGGGCACGCTTTAATTTTTAGATTTATTTTTGTATAATTTTTTGTTTTTGGGAGCCATAGTAATACGCAGTCATTTTAAATTTCACAGAATCGCCCTTTACGGTTCATAATGCACGTAAAAAATATGTATATTGTATGGGGACACCCTTTAGTTTTTAAGATTAGAAACTGTTTTTAAAACGGGACTAATCTGTAAGCATAATCTATCATATTACCAAAAATTTTCAAAGTCGGATCAGAAATGACTGAGTTCTGGAGGCACAAATATAAAAAAAGCAACATTCAGCTAAACTGTATAACCTACTTCTTTGTTTGAAGTCGGTTAAAAATTAGGCCAGATCTCACGTTACGGTCAATGGAGTTCGAAATGTGGTTTCAACGAGATGGCCAGCAGTACTTGAAAAAGTTACCCAAAATTGGACGTCCAGAATGCGCTACGTCATGTGCAGCCGCAATTCTCACATGTCCGACATCATTTTAAAATATTAATGCCATGTTCTGATCTTTCGTTTAAAAAAAATTCTTCATTACAATTTAATTTTGTGTGTTGTTTTTTACAATTTAAAGTTCTATCGGGTTTAAAAAACACTCGATATAAAAAATACATATAAATTTAGAAAAAAAAAACAAATCTTTAAAAAGTCAATCTATACAAAGGTCTCTTTAAAAAAAATTTCTGGATGAGATTTGATATTGTATGCATATTGGCTAGGTACTTTAATTAAGCCTTTGGTGTAGGCATAGCCTTGGCTTTCGCTCTCCTGTTATTTCATGCAGACTTTTCCCCACTTTTATTTTTGTTATACACACTCTTTAAGACAGAGATGCCACCATTTTTTTAAGCGCAGTAACACATGCAGGTAGTAATAAGTAAGTGGTGCTTTCTTTGGTGGAAAAGAGTAAAAAATGAATTTTTATTTACATGGAGAATGTTAGGCATAAAAAGCTTAAAAAAACAGAAAAACATTGGTACAATATGTATTTTCTTTTCAAACTGTATTGTAAAGCTTCTGGTGCAGAGCTGTAAGTGAATCATTAATTTTTAAATTACCTTGCGAATCATTCAAGCACTGAATTAAATTAAATCACAAACCAAAAAAAAATTATTTAAATGAAATTTGATAAAAATGACCTGCAATTCGTTTCCAATTCAAATGAATTTGTCAAACTGAATTGCAATTCATTTCCAATTCATTTGAATTGATTTTGATTTCATCTAAATGAATTAAAACAATAAATTAGAAGAAAAAAATCTAGCAAAAGAAATTAAGCATTTGTAACATCAGCTATGACAAGCACAAAAATGTTTATCACAGTTTTTCTACAAAAACGGCTTTTACTTTTCTTAAACAGCACAAAGTGGTTTTACACAATAATGCGAAATCCACCTAACAGTCCGAAACTTCGGTCGGTATAAAGGTATTAAGCTGTTGCAAAAAGGAATTAAAGAATACACAAAAGCATATCAAGATAACTTATGTTAATGAATTGGCAATGGATGGGATATGAACCTTGGTTATCAGTCTGAGTTGGAGTATTATTTATGATCTATAATAGTTTTTTATACATTTTTATGTCTGTTAACCTTTTTCAGAAATGAACATGCGAATTTTTGCCGTTCAATGACAGTCCGGAAATAATTCCTTAATAAATACAAAGCATCCGCTGTCCTTAATAACAGCAGTCTTTTATTATAAAATTTATCTTCGTATTAATTTACTTAAATTATGCTTGATTTCTTTAAATATTCTTGTTTAAAACTGAAAACCGAAATGTATTACTGCGGGGTATTACTGCGGGGAAAGCATATCCCTATGGCCATTTATTTACCGCTCATACAGCTCATCAGTGGATTCTACACAAATTTTGTATAGAAATTTATTATTTTTTTTTACGCGTAGTAAAAGTAGAGTACGCGTACACAAACAATAGCTTTAGCGGAACATTCGCGTACGCGTACGCCAAAAAATATTTTAATAGAACACATTAGTAACACACATAATTGTTCGGATTGGTTTTAGTTGTTTGTTTTTAATTTATGTATGAGAATTTTGTACAGTGAGTGTAATTTTCTGAACCCTGATAAAAAACCTAAGAATCTTATGTCAAAAGCCAAATTTATTAAATTAGAACTACATCAAATTAATGAAGCAAAAAGACAAAAAAACCACTTCCCTTTTTAGTTCATATTCAATTTTTTTGTTTTTTAATTTTTGGCATTAATTCATTAAATTTATTAAAAGGTGTGAGTTGTGAATGTAAATAAATAAGTTTTCACCTTTCTAATTACCATTCCGTTTTAATTTTCAATTTTGGTTATGCTTTTGTACCTGATAATTAAAAACAAACTTTATACTTTTGTTAAAAACATTGTTTTTTTATTTTTTGTTTTAAGTAAATTGTAAATGTTTCTATTTAAAAAAGTAAAATTAATAAACTGGTGCAGGATGAGAGTTTTTTTTTTGTTATTTGAAAAAGTCAGCGATAACGTTGAATGGTTTTTAATTTATCTTGTGTTGTTTCATTTTTCATAAACTCTTTTTTTATCTTTTGTTTTTATTTTAGTTATTGTTTTATTTTAAAGCGAAATTTTTGGGGATTTTGTAAAAAAAAAATGTTTCTAAATGGGAACAGAAGTCTTCTCTCAGGCAACAGTTTTGCTTTAATAAAATAAGGAGGTATGTGTATTTGGCCTATATATAATATATACACACAAGTATACAGAATGTTGTTGTGTAAGACATATATGTACGTGTGTATGTGTGTGTTTGAAAGCATTAAATGGCTCATTGATCAATGTAAGCGGTTATTTGGGAAACTATAACTCAAATATTTACATATATATTTATTTTGTGTGTAAGTGTGAGTGTGAGTGTAGTTACACTAACAAAAATTTTTTTAGTATTTTATTTAGCACATTAATTCTAGTAAAAAAGTACGGTAACGATGAGTTGTGATAGATAAAGTGCATTTCTTAAACAATTTAATAAAAAAATAATATCTAGAAAACTATTCGCTAAAGACAGCATTTTTTTTAAACTGTTACTAAAATTTATTATTGTGGCCCTGACTACAAATTCGCCTTAATCGTTTCCAAACAAACGCAGATATCCACGCTAGACTCTAACCACAATTCGATGTTTTATCAAGCAAAGACGCTCCTTTAACCCGCGCAGATACGCTGTGGTTTTCGCAAGCTTCGAACACGCGATTTCATATTTTAATACCCAGGCGCTTTTAAACTAACTCAGCGACTATCATACACTGTTGTTACTTTCCTTTGATTCGTTAAAGTTTGCGGCAGAATTTGCTTGATTTTCTATACAGATGCTTTAACTATCTATTTGCTGTTCAAATTTACACAAGCACTCGGGCTCCTTGCGATTTCAAGAATAATACACAGGCGATTTGAAGAACTCAACTACAGCGGCTAGACAATAATTGCTTTCCGTTTTCCAATCTCCTTGCTTTATTGTATACATGTCCTTAACCGTCTTAAAGACTTTCATTTTATTAAAAGCTGCTTAACCATTTCATCCGCTGTTCGAACATACAGGCACTGTCACCAAGTTACTGCGGTTTAATATAATTGTCTTTCTTTTCCAATCTAGACTCCAGGAGGTTTCTGCTGTTGTTTTCCATTAAATTGGCTGTTAAACATCTACTCACATCCAACAACAATTAGTTTTTTTTCCTTTATTCTCAAGTAGCTGGTGGGATTTGAACCGAGGTCGCCCAACATGTTTTACTTTACTTTTTCTTTTATTCTCTTCAAACACACCACACTTGTTAGTGGTAAAAATAACCAATTTTTCCTCAGTGTTTTTTAGCTAAGACACAATCCAATATATTTGAACTGGCATTAATAGCTTTTGCTGTTAGAAATTTGTTGTTGTAACATCTTTTTTCATTAAATGTAACTTTTCAATTTAGAAAATAATTTCTTTTCACAAATTTAAATATTCTATATTGACTCGTTATTCACTCACATTAAGTTAAGCATTTTAAAACATACCACTCGAAGGTCTCTACTGTTTCTTTAATTTCTTCTCACGCTGTTTACCTCAAATAAACTTTAGGCATCCGTTCACATTTCTGGGCACGTCCAAGGATAAACATTTAGGATATGAAAAAACATAAAACAAAAAAATCATTGCCAACCTTTAAAGACTCGCAAATGTGGATACTGACCCACGAAAACACACATACACACACACACACACACAGAAAACCCCACACTGATAAATGAACAGTGATGACCAATTTGTGGTATTCAGGCGTAAAGTAAAATAAAAAAGTAATCACAATATTGTGAAAGGTTATTGTCCCTTTTTGTCTTAGGACATAAAGCAAAAAAAAGGATGTCAACATGAATAAAAAAGCTTTAAAGGTGTTTTCTGTTATTTAAAATGAACATTCTTTATTTGATTTATAAACTATTTTATTAAGTGGAATATGAATTTTATTGAGAAAGAAATTTCTAAATCATTTCTATTTAAAGAAATAAATTTTAAGTCAAAATTAAATTTATCGCATCTGAAATTTATGAATCCTCCTTATAATTCGAAAAAAAAAAAAACAACAGACAAATTTTATTGCTTTAAACCAGTTAATTATGTCTTTAGGAAAAAGTTAATGTTTTGCATCAGACAAATTAATCAATTGACTTCTTATATTTGTTGTAACTTTCTTTAATAAAAAATTTGAAAGAGGACATGGGTGATGGATGCAGTGGTGACTCTATAGCGATGAGGGAGACCGCCTTTCCAAGCGTTCCAAAAATTCTTACCCAGAATATTTAAAACTCAAATTGACTACATGTTACTTATTCTCTCGCCTTTCCAGTCCTACACAGACTAAAAATGGCAGAAAGAAATTATTAATAAAACAAAGACTAATTAAATCAAGAAACTATTAATAGCAAAGAGTTAATCAATTATTCAAGGAAAGATTCAAACTTTTTTATTATGAAAAGACTTCACATTTTGTTTGTTAAAAAAAATATACGTCAATACGTCAATGGCAATAATGTACCAATTAAAAAGCAATACGCGAAACTTCAGTATTTTCAATTTATCCTAAAGTGTCAATTAAATGTTTGTTCTAGATCTACAATTGGAGCGTTAAGAAGGAAGAAACGTTCATCTTGACGAGTTCGTCACTTTCAACTTTTCGTTGTTTTTAAACTAATATTTGGTTTTAATATTTAAGGTTTTCTTACCAAAAGGGTGAAATGGTAACCCTATTGTGCCACAGCTCTCTATTTCTGGAACCGTAATAGTATTCTCTTGAAATTTTCAAAATGAATGTATTACTATAGTCACTGTTGCATGAAAAACTTAAATTTAAAGGGTGTTACGAGAGTGATATAATATTCCTAAAAACTGTGACTATGCGGCACGTAAAATTTGCACTGTTTATGTAAAACTATATTAGTTTTATCAAAGAGTGTTTGAACCACAAAAGACAGAAACCTTAAGTATTTTTATGTGTCCTATAAGAAGAAGTACAACCAATTACAATGCAAATAAGCCTGCTATAAATATAAGTGCTAACATTTAATTTAAAAATTAACGGTGTTTCTACAGAAGCCGAACAAAAATAAGCGGAAACTTAAAAAAAAAACAATAGCAAATTTAAAATTAACAAGTAAGTGTGCTATATTCGGCTATGCCGAATCTTATATACCCTTCACCATCTATGCAAATCTAGTTTAGTGAAGTAACTCCAATCAAAAAAGTAAATATTGGGTTGACAAAAAATTAAAAATTAAAAACAAAAAAAAAAAATAAAAATTCTGTATAAAATTAAAAAAAAAATGCCATCGGCTCTTAATAGTTTAAGCATTTTTAAAACATATTAGTTTTTTCTTTAAGATCTCCTCAAAAGCTTTTAAATGATACCCATATTGATACTTCAAAAGTTGAAAATTTCAGAGCGCTGTAACTCGGAAAATACGG
The DNA here is from genome assembly GCA_916610165.2 of Gymnosoma rotundatum. Lineage (NCBI taxonomy): Eukaryota > Metazoa > Arthropoda > Insecta > Diptera > Tachinidae > Gymnosoma > Gymnosoma rotundatum. The sequence goes on from OU744336.1 coordinate 24,791,500, forward strand.
CTGAGCGCAAATTTTTCACTTGTTACTTTGTTGTTCCAAATGACATAAAAAAATTAGACGGACATGTCTCAATCGTTTTCGCTATGCACAAGAAGTCAGAATATATATACTTTATGGAGTCGCAAATGGATATTGTAGAAATTACAAACGGAATGACAAACTTAGTTATGTCCTTTTTCCACTTTTTGTGGTGAAGGGTATAAAAAGTGGCCCATATTCAGTACGAAACCATCATCATTAGTATCGATTATTGCTTGCCCATCCCCATTTCTGGTATTATATTCGTAGTATCTATGTCGGGCACGTTAATATGATGATTCACACGGATCATCAGAGAGGTGTGCTTAATGTCTATACATACGGGTCAAAGACAGACACTGCAGTTGAGGGACGCGTCTTTATTCTTAGATTTTAGATCAGGATAAAGTCTAGGCTACAGAAACAGTGAAGCATAATTTACGCTAAAATCTCAGCCATTAAAAGGGTGGTGGGTTGGATGAGGTACCACAGGATATACGGACTACATCTGGATATACGGAGGATATCTGGACTTTTACTGACAGCAAGGCCGCGATAAGCTCCTTATCCAGATTGGTCTGTGATTGGGGGACACCTCTAGACGAGATGGTGAAACATTCCAACGTAGAACTATTTTGGGTACCAGCACACTGGGGCATACCTGGGAAAATAGTTGCGGATGAACTCGCTAGATCTGGAGACCGGGGGATAGGTCTACTGGTTGGAGCCCCGGTAAATTGGTATAGGGATTTATTTCAGCGGCCCAGATCAGATGGTTTAAAGAGGTCACCTGCCCAATTTCGAGGACATTATGCGCTCAGTATGATAGTAGGAGATCTTCAAATCTACTGAGGCTTCCGCGAGGACAGCTGGGCACACTGGTGGCTGCGCTGACAGGGCACTGTGCTATCGGTATCTATGGTAGAAGCTGAATCTTCCATACCATAACTTCTTTAGAAGTTGTCATGATTAGGAAGACGAGAAAATGATTTGCTCTGCCATTTTCCAGCTCTTTTTGAAAACAGAGCGGCTCTTCGTGGCAGTCCGATACTGCATAGTCTTGCAGATCTGTTGGTCTGCGATGTTGCTACCATAAATTCACATAGCCGGTCACGGGATGGTTTGGGGATGGATCTGGGGGGAATATGGAACCTAAATAATTCTTTGCACATCCCAAAGGGACAATTTTAGGACACAAGTGAGTCGGTTTACTCATATCGGCAGGTGTGGGTGTCCAGCTCGCCCTTGACATATTTTTAATTTGTTATTGTGATGCTTTAAACTAAAAGATTATTCATGTACTTTCCTTCAATATTTTTTTATTGCAATTAAACAGATGCTTAACCGTTGGCCAACACTGATATATTCTAATTACTTAAATTTTTATATTCTCATCATTATGCTTCATCGTTATACTGCGTCCAACATTACCAGAATAAATTAAAGTATAAAAATTAAAAGTTCATCAAACTAATCCAGCAGGATACTCACAAATCGGTTTAAAGTTTTAAATGCAAAAATAAACACAAACTGCAATAAATAGTAAAAAGAACACTTGAGGTTCGGCGACTTTTCAACCCAAGAATTTTAGTCGCATAAATAATTAATGGAATTTAATGAAGCTCATTTATTCATTCGGAAGAGTTTCGTGTGCATTCGTTAGTGTAAAAGATTGCGTTTCTATAAGCTGCTATGTATGTGTTTCATGTGTGGGTGTGTGTGTGTGTTCTAAAGTTGTTGATTCGTATTTGCTGTTGCTGTTTAATGGGTGCCAGACAGACGTGGGTGTTAAAGGAAAACATTTGCCCTGATTTCGGCAGTTAAACAGCAGTTATTTTCAGTTCTTTCTTGTAATTTTTCTTTATGTCTTTTTCTCCCCCTTTAAATTTTTTCTTTTATTTTTAGTTTGAAATAGACTTTAATTAATGATAAGTTTTGCAAGAAAATATACATTTTGAAGGTTGGTTATTTTTGATATATTTTCTGTGTATGGAAAACTTGTTATACTTATCTAAAATTCAGTTGAACTGTGACAAAAAAATCTATAAACATGTTTACATACATACATACGTCAATTACTGTTGACAGCTCAGTTAGCAATTGGAAGATTGATTTTACAAATATCACCAAAGTGAGCCTTTTTAGACTACCCTAGATGACTTAAAATTGATTAATCAGTTGTGTGTTTAAAAAGAGACTCGAATATAATTCCGAAAAAAGCAAAGAAAGCTACTTGTTTAAAAAACAAAAAGTACAAACAGCAAATGATTTTGGAATTATTTTAGAGACATATTTAACGCAGGCTAACGATGAAGAAATGATAAATATTTTATTTTTATTTTTTAATTTTCATAAAAATATGTACATTTGTCAATTCGAAACGAAAATAGAGATACAAATGTAAAATAAATGGCCCATATTCATAGTTAAAATAAAGTATACTTTAAGGGAACTAAAGTAGGTTTTACTTTAGAGTCGACTCTAATTCATTCATAGACAATTTAAAATATAATTTGGCGTTAAAGTTTTTAACTCATTTTTCCATAATTATTTAATTAGGTTTAAGAAAACAATACTCTATATCTGATTTTTATACCAAAGTGAACAAAATAAAAACAAGGTCACCTTTTCTAATGTTTGTTTAGAAATTGTATGAAAACATTTATCAAATTACAGTTGACACCCAGTGGAAGTCGGCTAAACTTAAAGTATACTTTATTCTTGACTATGAAAGCAAAAAAGATAATAAGAGCTTTTTACTTTAGAGTATACTTTAGCAAGAGTCGACTTTATTCTATAACTATGAATATGGGTCAATTTTTTAAATGAATTTGTTTTTCAAATTGGGAAAATTAACTTTAAAAAAAATAAAAATAACACGCTATCGAATGTAACAAAAAATAAGGCTTTGAGAAACGACAATTAGAAATGTCCGTATAATATAATAGGACAACGACTCGCATACGCCTAGTAATATGATCAAAAAATGACTCGAAAAAGTTTCGTATTTGATTGAAAGTACGATTCAAAACTGTTTCGAAAATGAGTCAAAAACGCGAGTCATAAGGGACTCGTTCAGAAGAGTCGCGGCTAGGGTACCATTTTGTACTGACAAAACAATCATTTTCGACTCTAAAACAAGCGCAAAAATGATTATTTTAATCGTGTAGAAGAATCAAAAAAGACTCGAATATGATCAATAATTCAAAGGAATGCTAACTGGGAGTGTCAGGAATTCAATAAATTTTCTGTGTTCTTTGTAATTACTGAAAAATAATGATTCATTGCCATTTAAGAAAATATTGCAGAAAAATTAATTCCAAAAAAAAATTTTTTTTATAAAAACTCCAATTTGCATGACAATTGTTTTCTTACTTTAAAATTGGGTAAATGAGAGCGGTTTTGAGAGGATAAGGTACAGGAAACAGTCCAAACTTTTTCTTCGTGCAAGTTATTTAAACTTGTTCAACAGCCTTAAAACACAAACAAAAAACAAAATAAATTATTATTCCTTTTTGCTGATTTATTAAAATTAATTTTTTTTAATTAAAACAGTCAAAATACTTTGAATTTTTATTTCGTGTTTGTGTTCCCGTACTTTTTTATAATTTTGTCTCTTAATGAGAGAAAACAATGCTTGCTCTCATTATCCCTAACCTTACCCAAAAATTAAAGAAACAGACTTTTTGTTTGCTTGCCAAATGTCAGGTAACTTCAAGTTGTTCTGGGCATTTCGCAACCCCTTCTTTTTAAAATAAAATTATTGCTCCAATTCTAAATATTTTTTTATATTTCTTCTTAAGAAATTTTAACGTACATTGACAGCTCAACTTATTAGAATAAAAATTCCAAGGGAAATTTTTAATGAATGAACATAAAAAAAGATCCTTAATTAAGATAATCCTTGACTTAAGCTTGTAAACTGTTGGTGCAGCGATCTTATTCTCTATATTTGGCACCAGCAACTTTCTTCTTTTCCAAATTGCGAAAACAAATGAGGAGATTTTTTTGCCTTAAATGGATTTTTTTTTTGTTAAATCTGACTTTAAAACGTTTTAAATATGTTTCAGGGTTGAGGGCTGTCGAAAAAGTAATCTATCACAGGCCTTTATATCTGGAACCGTTATAGCTGGACGGCTGGAGTTTTATTGTTTTGGACCTTACAAAAAAGTTAAAACGAAGTATCCACGTATGCACGTTATTTTCATGCATATGTCTTAGTCTTTTATATTGTTATAGGCAAACACATTACGTTAAGTTTGAAACTAACTTTAGAAATAAAAGTTTGTTCCCAACAAGATTTTATATAGACGTTAATCGTCTAATTCTTTGAAGTGTAGTGGGGAGAAAAAAATTTTTAAACCACAAATAATAATACGTAAGGGTGCTATATTCGGCTATGCTGAATCTTATATATCCTTCACCATCTATGTATAGCCATATGCACATATAAATCGACATAAGAAATTCTTTTTTACCATTAAGATTTTATACCCTTCACCACAAAATATTGCAAAAGGGTGTATCTAAGTTTGTCATTCCGTGTGTAATTTCTACAATATCAATTTACGACCCCATAAAATATATATATTCTGACTTTCTATGAATAGCGAAGTCGATTGAGCGATGTTCGTCTGTCCGTCGGTGTTATAATAATATAATAATAAATATGTCAATCGATCAGATATAGTGTCGAAAGGGGTGCTATTGGAAATCAGCATGATCAGTCCATGTTCCTCGAGGTACCAGGCAAAACACCACGCCTACCTCTAAGCTTTTCATGTCATTTGAAACAATAAAGTAACTACAATAAAAAAAATAAATATATGGGGTGATAGAGTATTGAAAAATAAGAATAAAAAAACATCTACTGAAAAATTTGGTGCTCGCCCATATTTTCCGAGTTACGGGGCTTTGAAATTTTCAAATTTTTTAAAATATCAGAATGGGTATTATCAAAATATATCTATATTAAGTACATGTAAGTCTACAACAAATACAACATAAGAACAACAACAGGCATTTTGTTTGTGTAAAATCATGTATTATGTGAAAAAACAGTTCAGAGACGGTAAAGTGGGTAACATTTTATCATTTTTCTAACTAAAAAATTAATATGAATGTCTAAACAAATATTAGACATTAAAAAATTATTAAGAATTTTTATAAGTTTCAAATCAATGCCATGAAATGTAACATAACTAATCATAAGTACAAAGCAAAATCAATGTTGAGTAGCACACACTGCAAATTTAGTACTTTCCAATTGTCAAATAAAAACATCTTCGTTTTTTCTTTAAAAAAGAGAAACCGAGGGTTCCTGAAAACAAAATGAATTCACTTCCTTTTTACTACTTGCCTTTTCAACAACTCGTGTAGTAACTAAACATTGGTTCTGCTTACATATTTTATTCCTTAAAATTCAACATTTATACATATTTTATAAAAATCTACACATTTATTATTGAAAAATTGCACTTAGCTTGGTAAGCAAACAAATTTCTGAATTGTACAATAAATTTACATAATTACACATGTACATACATATATTGAAAAGAAACTAATTGCCTTTATATTTTATCTTTACTCAACCTATAATAATTATTCAACATTGAATAATTATTGTTCTACTTTTCAACCCTAATTATTGAGGAATTTTTCTAAGAACTTTCAAACAACCATCGGATTTGCAAAAAAGAGTCTCTGGTGTCCACCATATACCAGCCCTAATACAAATCTCTCAATAATTCCCAATTTTATACAATGAATTTTTCTTAATTATTATAAAAAAAAAGTAAGAGAATGACCTCTAAATGACTATATCAATGTAAATGTAAACAAGAATTCAATAAAAGGATGTTCAATGCAACTTGAGATGGAAAAGAGTAATTTCAATATTTCGTTTACCATCCCTGATAGAACATAATAAAAATGAAAAGAAACACATAAAAAACAAGAACAAAATAAAAATTAAAATATATGTAAACAAATTTTGACACAAAACATGACAAACACACACACCAATAAAACTATCACCTGAACTCCTGCATGTACTTAATATAGATATACTTTGGGTATTATTTTAAAGCTTTTGATAAGATCTTTAAGGAAATACTAAAATTGTTAAAAACTGCTTAACCCATTAAGAGCCGATGTCATTGTTTTTGTAAAATTATATAGTATATACCAGCAAAAAATTTTTGAAAAGGTAATCGAGTGTGGAATTAAGTATTTTTGGCAGAAGTACTTCCCAACTAGATTGCCAACTTAATGATTTCAACAAGGCATGAGCTTGTTATAATCAATTACTGAGAATCGATTACATTAATAACTGTAGGATTTAATGAAAACCATTAGTACGATAGTATTTTAACATAAAGAACTATTTCCATTACTACTTACTTTTTTGGAAACTTATGTAATGTATTTTGTAAGCGAGTAATAAACAGGGACGGATAGACGTTCATCGCTCAATCGACTTCGCTATGCATACGAACCTAAAATGTGTATACTTTAGTGGTCTAAAAAGGATATTTTGGAAATTACAAGTGGAATGACAAACTTTGAAGTACACTTTTCCACCTGTAGTGAAGGATATAAAAAAATAAAAATTTCAAATTAAAGCGTGGGCTACGCTGGTACGGAACCCTTTGTATGTGAGCGCAGCCCACGACTGGCTGTTTTTTCTCAAAGATAAATTGACTTAATTTCATATATGTATAAATGGTCACAACAAAACAAACTAAAATAGGATGTGTTTTTACTAAGAATGTTTGCTTGTATGTGTGTTAGTGTGAATGGTTTTACTTCATTAAACAAGGAATTTCTTCTAGAAATAAAAGTTATTGCTATTTTATTTTATTTTTGTTCCTAACAATGATTTGTTTTCTAAGTTTTTTGAATCAATTTTTCTTAAAGAATTTATTGGAAAATTGAAAACGTCTCGGTATAAAGAAAATTGAAATTTATTTATTTATTTTGCATTTCGTTTTATTACTCGTATAGCATTTTTAAACATTTTTTATTCGAAAACAAACAAATCAAAACGCAAAAAAGTATTATAATAATTTTTTTTAGATGCCTTTTAATAGTAGAATAAAATGAGACAAAAATAAATGATTCAAATATTAAATGTTGGTGGATTGTGAAGCTTTTATGAAAAGACTAATGTGCCTAAAATAGAGAGAATAACAGATTTGGCTTAAATTTTTAAAGAACGAACACGGAACGTGGAACGCTGCTGTTGTTCAGAAGCAATTTTATTTGTTGTTGAAACCTACTGGAGCGACTGAGAAATCTTGCCGGGATGTCAGCATTGATAAAGGCTTTTGTTTGGTAAATAAAGATAGCGAGTACAAATCTAACCTCAGATTACATAGAAACAATAAAAAATTATGTGTATTTTTCTTTGAAATTATTTTGAAATGTAAAAAACCGTATCAATAAAAAATACTGCCCCCATTGGAATAGAACTTTCTTCTCCTTTTATTTAAATTTATGTTAATTGTTTCGTTTGCAAACTGTAAATAAAGAAAAATTTACCCTCATTAAAAGGATTTAAAAGAATCTTACGTTATTGTTTCTTCATGTAATTTTATTTTCACTTAAATAGGGCATACAAATAAGCAAACGAACAATAAATACAATTTCATAACATGTAAATGTTTGAAAATATGCTGAATGTTGTATTGTTTTCATACCCTGCAGTACTGGTTCTGTTGCATCAAACTGTCACTTAATATTAGTTATTGTTTTGTAGGGCTACAAATTAATGAAATTTTAATTCAGTTCTTGCCTTTTTTGTAGCGATTGCTGTATGAAATAAAAAAAAGTAAACCAAATGGAAATACTTTGGCGTTACCATATTGTTGGCCGCGCTGGTATGCTGGCGTTAAAAAACGGCAAGGGCTCACCGTTTTGGGAAGGTTCTGGCCAACAAGTCTGGTTATTTCAGCAGCTTAAAAAAATGATACCAGCTAACTAAAACAAAAATTAATTGGTAAGGGCCAAAGCTAGTCTGCCATTTTCCCGCCCTCACACACCACAACAACCCCTATTATACCAAAGCCCTTACACTTAAGGCCGTGAAACCTCATCAATCCATTGTAAACAAATTAATTTTTTAAGCCACCATTTTCAATAATAATTTTAAAACAGAAATCTCAATTAAAAATATTTAAAAAAAATTCATTTTCATTTTTAAATAGTTATAAAAAAGATTTAAGCATAAAAAAAACAAAATACGTGATTTTATCAAAAAGAAATATTTACAGCTTTACGTATATGATCAGATATTTGTGTTACTTTTTTTTAATTTATGAGGTTTTTTCCCTGACTTCTAGGCGGATGATATTCGCTCACAATATGTTGCGGGAACTACCGTCAATACGTGACGAGTCGTCGAGAATAACTCTTTTATGTTAAAGAAAGTGCTGTGGCATAAAATTCTGTGGAAGCGACACGACCAATAGTTTTACGTATTGTTTACGTATTGTTTACGTAAGTATTATTAAAATTTTATTTGTTTTCAGATTGAAATTTAATTAAATTTTTAATTGTTACAATTATATAAATAATAAAAAAATAAATAAAATAATAAATAATAAAAATGGAAAAGTAAATAAATAATTAATATAATTAATTATATATTTAATAAAAAAAACGAAAAAGAAACTATTTGATTAAATAAATAATTGAATCAATTAAAAATTAAATTAAACTTCAAGCTGAAAGCTTCAATAGATGCAAGAATTTTTGTCTGTGCAGTAAACTTGATGATACTTCTTTTAAAGCTGTTCAATGGAAGCTGGTAGTGAAGGGAAAAATAAAAACTAATTTTTACTTTTTTCTAATCTAATCCTGTATCCAAATCTACTTGAACAAATTGGCAATAGAAAATACAAAAGTAGTAATAACAGCTATATCAGTGTTAATAAGACAATAAAGTAGTTTCCGAAAACAACATGCAGTTTCATTTCACTCAAGAAATATTTTTTACTTTTCCTTTACTAGAGACATCTTAATGATAGCGGGCTGATCACTTACAGCCTTATGTATAACAAGAACTTAGAATGAGTTTGGCATGAGTGTATTTTGCCGTACGGCCTGGCATCCAAAATGAATATAGATTGTTGCCGTGAACCATAACTATATTTTGGGACAATTTTCGGTATCAAAATGTGTGAAGAGACTTGCAGAGACCCTGCTTAGTTTGGTTACTTATGCTTACGTTATGCTAAGTTTTTGGTATGCATAGGGCTGTTAATAACCATCTTAATAAGTTATAGCAATAATTTTGTCAATACAGTTGCGGTAAAATATCGATTTGTTAAATGATTGCTTGAAAACTACAGGGCAAATACAGGCACGAATACGATGTCCTCACGCAAATAATTTCATCTTTTTTTTTATAGTTTTATTTAACATGTTTTGTATATTTAAGCAATTTCATATTTTTTCTTGTTGCTGCTGCTTGATATTGTTCGTTGGCATTCAACTGAATGTTTTCATTGTTTCCTACAAATTGTAATGACGCATGTTAACACTTCTTTTTTCAGCTGGCCTGGTATTTTTCATTATTTTTCTTACTTATATTCGCTTATTTTTCTTTGCTGGCAGAAAAACGCAAGTAAACATGGTAACAGAATACTGTAATTTACACATACACACACACACATAAACACACGTACATAAATGTATGGGGTGATTATAAGAGCGTAAGTTTTCAAAATCAACACACAACAATACAAATTTGCAAAAGTGTACGAAGTTTTATGTTCATACGATTAATCAATATTTGTTATTTACTTTTTTAAGGGTTTATTTTATAAAAATATTAAATGAATCACAACTTAAATAATTCCATATGCTATCTAAAAGTGTCAAAAGCCACAAGCGAGCCAGCAAAATAATAAATTTGTTTATATCATATAATAATAAATAATACTTTGCGGCTTAAGCGTGACTCGAACTAGACGATGTCTAGTTAAGCAAACATGCGCCTTTAAACACTGCAGTCACAGAACTCTGTGACTTTGTCTCACATTGTTGTTACTTTGTTACTTAACGATTCAGCTGAAACTTTGCTGCTCTTGGGCTAAGATTACCTTGCTATATTTTTTAAAGATGCCCTTCTTAACCACTCATTTAAGGTGGCAACACAACAATTTTTTTAATTTTCTTATTAAGATTTTGGGTGGTTTTTGCCTTCCACTGTAACTGCTTAATTTTAACTATTTTTTGTTATACTTAAGACGCTTAAGTGTTTATAACTGAGCCAACGCGGCTGCTCAATATTATTCTATTCACATATACCACACTTTGCTAGTGATGCAAGTAACAAGTTATTCAGCTTTATTTAGTTCTACTGAACTCCACTCTAAAGCAGTCTTTTTTAAAATGAATAAAAGCTTGAAATGTGAGTAAATATATAATTTTCGTCTGCCTTTTACAAATAAAAAATAGCAATATTTCGTTAATATCGCATCACTTTTGGAATATCGTTTAATTTTTATAACCTTCACTACAAAGAATGAAAAAAGGGTATAATTAAGTTCGTCATTCCGTTTGTGGTTTCTACAATATCCATTTCCGACCTCATAAACTATATATATTTTGAGTTTTTATGCATAGCGAAGTCGATTAAGCGATATCCGCCTGTAGGTCCGTATCAAAAATTTTAAACAAAAATTTTAGTCCCGTTATGATTGATATTGAAAAAAGTAATTTTGGTTGATTTTATGCATTTAAGTAGTACCAATTCTTTAGAAGTGCAACTATGACGCGAACACGTTATGGATCAGCTTTTAAGCTAAAGATTTTTGAACTTTTTAATAACGGTAAACCCCAAATTGCTATAGCAAACCAATTAAATATTAATAAATCAATAGTTTCCCGACTTATAAAAAAGTAATAGCGGTGGGCGACCTCGAAAAACTTCTGAGCGAACAGACCAGAAAATTTTCCGTCTAGTTTAAAAAATCCATTTATTTCGTCGAAAGGCATAGTGAATGAGCTTGAACTTCAGATTAGTTCTTCCACAGTAAGAAAACGTTTATTGGAACAAAACTTAAGGAGCTTCATGCCATCTAAAAAGCCTATGCTGACTAAGAAGCATTTAAAAAAGAGGTTTGTTTGATTGATTGCAACGTAGTCTCTGATTTTCTCAGCTTTTCGGTAGTTTTAGGTTGGATTTTGCTAGAGCACATATGGATTGGACTATATTCAAATGGAGAACTGTTTTGTTTAGTGATGAATCTAAATTTAACTTACTAAACTCAGATGGAGTTTGCCACGTGAGAATACCAAAAGGAAAGCGGCTACATCCCCGGTACGCAAAAGCCACAATAAAGCAGGGGGGGAAATGTGACGGCTTGGACTTGTTTTTCGGCTAGTGGTGTTGGTCCCTTTGTAGAAATTCAAACAAAAATGGACCCTTTTGTTTACAGAGATATTTCAGCAACTCACATGCTTAACTATGCTAAGTGGGAAATGCCACTTCGATGGGTGTTTCAACATGACAATGACCCAAAACACTCATCGAAGTTAGTCAAGGATTGGTTATTAGCTAATGAGGTTCAAGTTTTGGATTGGTCACCTCAATCGCCAGACTTGAATCCCACAGAGAACCTCTTTGAAATTTTACAACGGAGAGTTGGAACTCGACGCTTTAAAAATAAACAGTTGATGAACTGTCTAAAATCGGAGTGGGAAGCTATAACAACATCTAGTCTATCGAGTCTTATTGAATCTATGCCCAAAAGATGCGCTTAGGTCTTGAGAAATAAAGGATATCATAGCAAATATTAAAAGTTGCTTAGGTTTTGAACAGCCAATTTTTAAGTTAATTTTGTTTTTATTTTATCATAACTTCCAAAGAAATGCATTTTAATTTCTGTTGTTATTTTTAGATTATAGACACATTGTGTAGTAGTAAATAAAAAAAATATTTTCTATAAATTTATTTAAAGAAAAGATACGAGTCTATTATTACTTAGTGGGAAAAAGTTGCTTAGGTTTCGAACAGTACTGTATATGTAGTACTTAAATTTTTTCTTATTTTCTAATTCTCTATCACTTTAATATATCGTTTTTTATTGGAGTTACTTCACTTAACTAGATTTATATAGATGGTGAAGGGTATATAAGATTCGACATGGCTGAATATAGTACTCTCAGTTGTTAATATTTTTTGTTATAGCAGCTGTCGTAATACATTATCTGTGAAAATTCCAAGAGTCTACCTATTAGAGATAGATTACTATGATCGATGAATAGACAAATAGAAGGACAGGCGGTCAGATGGAGGGTCATACTAGGTCAACAACTTGCAAAATTGCACTCTTTATCAAATCGAAAAACAACCAGTGTTTATTTTAGTGCAGCTGATTGTAGTTTATTAATTTTTCCTATTCCTGCAGTTATTATTTAGCTGCTGCAGTGTTAAAAAATTAACGGTTGTGTGTAAACACTCGTTTCTTAACTTTAAGTACCTTCAAGTCATTTTAATGGGCTATTGACTTTTCCAGTCTGCTGGAGAACACGATTTTCCACGACACCTTCATATACAAACGAAGTGTTTTCGCACAACTGTTTCTAGATGTTATGTTATCAAAACAATGAATTAACGATTATTGATGTCTGTCAAACTTCTTCTATGCAGGTGTGTAAGGTGTTACATTTTATTTTAAACGTGACCTTGCGTTGCAGAAAAGTCGAAGCAAATATTAACTTCATTCGTATTTTACTGCCAGACAATATTAGTTCTAGTTTTTTTTTGCCAATAATGTTTTCAATAGGCATTTTTTAAAAGCGTTTTTAATTGGCGTTAATTTTTTTCCAACACTATTCAGGTAAAAACTTGATTGTGTTTGCAAATAATATTTTTAAATTTTCAGAAAAAAATAAAAATTATATAATATTAAAATTAGTTTCTAATTTTTAAGTAAATTATAATTAATTTTTTTCATAAGAAATTACAACAACAATTAAACTGAAAATGTACAATAAACGAAAACATCAAGAATCCCCAATAAAACTAAAAATTATTTTTTTGCTTTAATCATCAAAATGTAATAAAAATATTGATTTTTTTTCTGGTAAAGATCCAACCAAAAATAGCATCCTGACTTGTCTATTTAAAGTTTCAACAAACACACGTTTTAGTGCTAAATGACTCTTAAATTATTTAAAATTCATACATTCAGCCCTATTTGACGTTTAATAAGAATTTTAAGTTTATCGGTATCGTACTTTTATTGCATTATTATAGGATATTCTTTTTCTACTCTTTACATAAAATTTAAATTATGTTTAAAATTTTATTGCATTCGATATGGACTTAAAAGCCCATTTTTCCCTTTATATTATCTAAGTCCTAGTTCTAGAAACAGATATAGATGAGGACAAATCGAATATCATTAAAATCGATTAGCCGAGATTGATTTTTTTCTCCCTTCCTGATCCGCTATTTAAAGATATAAATATCTTTTTTCACCATGAAGTCAATGAAGTTTGAAATTTCAATAAAATTGGTTCAGTCGTTAAGTCGTAATTGACGCACGCACAATGCTAATAATTACTAAAATTCGTTTCTATAAAAAACACCATAATTAAGAACAGATAAAACAATTATCTATTTGTCACTATTCACAAGCCGTTTGTGCTTGAAATATTATTTTCTATATTTACAAATCCTAAAATAACATAATTAATAAATATTCATGCTTACAAAAGCTTAGTCACCTATAACGGTATTTTTAAATGCAGGCTTATCGATTTTTATCTTTAAACATACAAATATTTACAAATATCTGGGCCAGCCCTCATAATCTATTTGTGTCTCTTAACAAAATGTAAATTTATTTGTTATAAACAAATCAATTCAATTGGAAATGAGGTTAAAATACTTGTATCTCTGCCACTGCTTTTCCATACTTCTTTTCCATATCTAGATACAATACATTAGTAATGAGTAAAAATAATTGACACTGTTTTCCATAATAAACTCACATTTCATTTTATTAATAACGAAAATTACTTTATTTCTATAGAAACCTGAATGAGTTTGGGGAGAAATGTTTGATTGATATAAAATCTATCTTAAGTCTAAATAAACAAAGTAATAATCATTTTATAATGTTTTATGAAGAGTTGATATCACTTGAACAAATTTAATAATTCTTAAGCATTAAGTTTCCATTTTATAGAAGATCCAAAAATTGTTTGTCAGTTTTAAAGCTGTCGGTGGTTTTGTAACAAATACAACAATATTTCGTACACATTTAACTGCCACAAGGACAGTGTTAGGGAAAATACTACAACTTTCCTTCCTCCCTTTTTTTTGTAAACAGTATCTACTGATAATTTTAATGGATTTTAAATGTCAACCTTTAAAAGATGTTATGATTTGTTGTTATAATTTTAAATATGATTTTTAAATTGATTAAAATAGCCTCGTCATGATTATAGAACAACATTTACTTAATGACATCTATTGAATATTTTTTCACAGAAAGGCCGATAATTTTTTAAGATGACTGGGTAACTACGAGAAGTTTTTAGAGTCGTAATATCTTCTTTATATATAAAAATAAATTGTCCTGTGTTCGTGATCTCATAACTCAACCGATTTACAAACGACTACATGCGTTAGAAAGGTCTACTTTCACTGATGGTTTATACGAAAAAAAATATCGAAAAAGTTTTACGAATATCCGTTACACGCGCACTTTTATGATGGTGTGTTTTCCCTGTATAAAATGTATTTGCTTTTATTATGAGAATTACGTTTTGTCAGCATAAAGCTATGTTTGCTTGCGTCATTTGACTTATTTAATTTTTGTATGTTTATTGATTGTAATTTAAGTTTAGAGTGCGAGTAGAATATTTGATTCATAAGGTATAATACGCAGAACGAAACCTGTTGTAACTTTCATGTTAATCATATAAAAAACTTGCTTGGAAGAGTAGTCGTCGTACGATTATTCCCATTGGGGCAGCGAAACGCCCCAGGAATAACTAGTCTATATATACAAAAAATTTTAACATTGTGTTCTGACCTTATAACTCACGAACAGTCAAACCGAGTGCGATTAAATTTTAAGGGTCTGTTTGTATGGTCGTGTAGATGTTTGCACAAATTCGGTCGACGCGTTCGTGAGTTATGACTGAAACGGGCGTTTACGGCTGCACCGATTTAAAAGAAATTTAAAACAGAAATATATTAGTACTTATTTAGAAGTGCTTATTTAAAAAAAAGGAAGTATTTATTTAAGTATAAAGGAAAAGGAAGGGTAAGTGAGGAACAGGAAAAATGCGCGGAATCGATTATAACAAAGAGCAATTTTAAGAATACTTGAAAGAAAAATAAGTCCTAATTCATAAGGTCCAATAGGCAGAAGGAAATCTGTAATAATTTCTCTATTAATCCAATAAAAAACTTGCTTGTATGAGTGGTCGTGATACAATTATTCTCATTGAGGTAGCGAAGCGCCCCGGGAACAGCTGGTTGTAATATAAAAGGATATTGCTTTTCGTAACTGAGTGTATTGTCAGTATTTAGACATATACATAATTGCGGTTAACTCTGTATAACTGTCAACCACCAATTTAACTTTAAATTTATTTGTGCACGACCTCTTATGTGTTGTTAGACTGTGAATTTTATGGAATTGTGTTTTGATAAAAGCAAACAGGACTGTAAGAATCTTATATGGAAGGACAAGCAGCCCTTACAAGAATTAGTTACAAATTAATGAAATTTTACTTTATTTTCGGCTTTTTGGTTCTTTTTAATTAATTTTCTAAACATTTTTAGAAAGAAAAATTATTTACAAATGTATGCGGACGTTTTCCAAAGTTACAAAGAGAATGACAAAGAAAAGCTTTAAGTTGTGTGTGAACTTCGTCTCACCAAATTAACATTAAGATTAGTTGGTTAAATAGATGATGTTTACGACGTACACAACTAAGGCAGATAGATGAGAAGAATGCTGATAAAGGATGTGGCGATCCAGAAAATGCTGCATTTCATTCTGCTAGCGTCTAATTTTTCCTGTTTTCTTTGGAAAACGTCCGCATACATTTGTAAATAATTTTTCTTTCTAAAAATGTTTAGAAAATTAATTAAAAAAGAACCAAAAAGCCGAAAATAAAGTAAAATTTCATTAATTTATAAAATCGATGGTTCGAATCCTGGTCAGGGTGAAAATTAAAAATTAAGAATTAGTTACGTTAGGCTCTGAACGCATTTTAGTCTTTATATGCATTTGGAGAACTTGGGAGGGATGGAAAAGGAAACCCCACAATAAGTTGATGGGTTAATCTCAAAGGAACCCCTGAAGCAGTAGTCCCCTTGTCAGAGAGACCAGAAAACTGTTTCGATATAATCGAGGTACTTTAAACTGCATAAATGCTTTAGCGACAGTTAAAAAAAACTTCATGCATCAACTGGTCCAAAAGGAAAAATGAAATAAGAGGACTGTGCAGACTGTGCCCGGAAGAGACTGAGATTGTTCTAGTAGACACAAATTAATTTTTATGCTATGGAGGCCTTAAATTAAGCAATTACGAGAATTTCTGTAATGAACAAGATGTTTAAAAGTAACTTCAGATTCCGATCGATTTTGCTTATTTCTAAAAAATGCTGAATCTTCTCCTTTTCATTTAAATGTGGCAATATTACGCACACCAAAGTAAACAACAAGGTTTATCTAAATAAGGATACGTAATAAAAGTCAACATGAAAGCCGAAAATAACGAAATTTTAAAGATTCTAAATTCCACTTTGAAAATTGAAATTTTTCGTTTTTCATTTTCTCAAGAACCAAATTACGGAATTAAAACCACTTTGGATCGGAATTGAGTTCTGTGACAGGCCTATATAGCTGAAAAATTGCATTTGAGATACTAAAAAATTTAAAATCATACATCTGATTTTTGTAAAAATCTAAATCTCAACTAAACAAATTATACATAAAATTAAAATAAATATTCTGCTAGAAGAATTGAAAAATTGTCAATAAAGTATTTTTAGATATTTCTAATCATTTGATATGGTAGCATTAGTTTAAAACTCATATTCTATTTATTTCGTAAACATAAAAATTACGTTTTAATTTATTCACAGCAAATTGGAAAATTCGAACGCTCTCGAATGCTTCAATAATTTTATTTATATTGCTTTTTCTTTTTTTTTTATTAACAAACTTTGTAAAACAAAAAAAAAAAAAAAAAAAAAAAAAAAAACTATAAAGAAGAACAAGTAAGAACGCCCTATGCTATGCCGAATCTTGTAAACCCTTCATCATATATGTAAATGTAGTTAAGTGAAAAAACTCCAATAAAGAAAAATTTTTGGTGTGACACAGATTTTAAAAATAAGAAAAAAAAAAATAGTAAGCACTATATTTAATTTTACATGTCATGGGCTCTTAATGGGTTAAGCATGGTTAAGGGTTTGAAAGATTTTAGTAGTTCCTGAATGACCTTCAAAAGCTTTAAAATTATTTCTTACAAAACATGGTACACAATTGTACTTTGCTATGGAATGCTCAGAGGCCCATAACACGGAATATATGGGCGAGAGCCAATTTTTTCACTTGATGTTTTTTTTTTTTCTTATTTTTTAATTCTTAATCGCTCCATATATTTGTTACTTGGGGTTACTTCACTAAGCCTGATTTCTTCCAAATGACATGAAAAAATTAAAGCCAGGCGTGTAGTTTGTCCGCTGCCTCGAAGGATATGGACTGAACTTGCTGATTTCGAATAGCAAAATTTTTGAAACTATGTCTGATTATTTGACGTATTTAAATTTTCTCTAGCTCATCTAGTATCTTGGCAAAGTTGATTTCAACCCGAACACGGACGGATAGACGGACATTGCTCCATTGACTTCGCTAAGCATAAGAACTCAGACTAGAATTAACACACAGAAGTACAAACTTAGATATACCGTTATTCCACCTGTGGTAAATAACGAAATTTTCTATGGCTCCATGGCAAAGTACTGGACTCCCATTTTTATGTCCCAAAATTGATTTTACTCATTTCAATAGTGTCCATGCCAAACTATCAGTTCATATACAATTGGAACATAGATAAAAGCAGGAGAATCTCTATGATATAAAATGTTTCAATTTGCTACACAATTCAATAGATATTAAGAAATGCGGAACGTTTATAATTAGGGACAAACAGAAAAAAAGAGAGTGAAAGAGAAAGAGCAAGAAAGAGAAACAGAAAAGACTTTATCACTGCCCTAAACAGTTATGACTCTATATTTATTTTGATAACGATATTAAAATTAATTAAAAGCAAACATTTATGACTTCTTATAAGAAATACTGAACAATAGCTTTGAAACAGACCACTAATGGGAATGGAGATAACACAAAACTTGTCACGAGGTAAGTTATTAAGTGTTGAGGCTGGTTTGAGTACTTAAACTTTTTACGAAATGAATCTTCCACTTTTACACTGTAATGGTCATCAAGAGAGTCAATTGTTAATCAAAATTGTTTCACAATTGACTGGAAAAATCTTGTTCGAGAAAGCAAGCAATCTGACAGCAAACTTTTCAAGTTCAATAAAGAAGGAGATGTCATCATCGCCACTGATGAGAGGTCAATTGACTTAGCTTAAGCACTGCACGATGGGTCTTTAATTTAAACTAAATACCGGCTACTGTAAAACTTTATAAGCTTTGGTAATTTCTTCTATTGTTAGCAGTCACAATGCATATTTCCTTCTACAATTTTTAATTCAGCAAGTCACGAAAAGAGAGCAACTGTAATAATTGATACGAATTTCCCACACGAATCTTAGAAGAAATTTTATAAAAAACACACAAAAAAAAAAACGCACAAGGCAACAGCTTTTCGTGTTTGCTTTTAGAAATGATTATTTTATATTTTATTCATGAGTGATCAAACAACATTCTTCCGTAACCCTGAACTTTAACAAAAATTTTTAACAACCTAAAAATAAAAGTAAATAAATAAATTTAAGTAAAACACATTCATCCACAAATACAAAATACAATAAAGAACTTTTGTTAATAACAGATATAATATTTGGGTAGAATTTTGTAGAGAAACATAAAACTTTTTAACATCTTTGTATTATTTATACTCGTAATCAAACAAGAACTGAAAAACAAAAAAAAAAAAAAAACACAAACAATCTGCATTGGAATGCTAGTCTAAAGAAAAGAAGGAAAACATGTTAATTTTTCATCAAACAGAGAAAAAAGTTACTTAAAATTAAATGAAATTCAGTGGTGGTAATCAAAGCATTTGCCCCATGTGCTGTTGATAGAAACTTCATAATCACCATCGCTTTCGTCATCCCATTTTTATTTTTTTTTGTTAAGAAATTTTTCATACATTTTAATGCAGATTGTGGTTAATTTTTAGCACAATTTGTTTTAGAATTTTTTAAAATTATCCACTCTTTATTTTGACTGGGTTTGGATGTAAAAATAAACAAAGGAAAATTCACTAAATAACGTTAATTATTGATAATGGAAAAAATACAATGTTGCAGCTGTTTCTTTGAAGTTTTTAGAAACAAAACATAGTTTTTTTAAACTTCAATAACAACTCTAAATTTTTTATAAAATTATTAAGAGCGATTTCCTCTAAACGAACAAAGTGTTAGTTGTTTAAATTTTAAATGTTAGCTTACGGCTTGCAAGTCGATGTGTCTTTTAGAAGTTTATAAAATGAGTTATAATTTTTAAAAATGATGGTCTAGTTTTATTCAGTTTGTATTACCTCAAGTAAAAAAATGAAGAATGCAGGGAACTGCGAATCTTCCTCAAAGTATTCATTACAGAACTGGATCGTGTGAGATAATTTTAAACGACGTGCTGAGTCGTCAACGATGAACATTTTGACTCAAAGAATGAAACGCCGGACTTTTGAACTGAAGAAGTATTTAATCCTTATCGCAGCACTTATGACGAAGCCAGTTGTAGGAAGAGCCGAGACTGCTAACATAATAATAATAATCAAATAACACGCCAAAGCAGAAAGAGGTATTTTGCCGGACATTACTCTTTTTAAGCTTATGTTGTCTCTGAAAATTGACTGATATTTATGAGACTTGGCAGAGAAATCTACTATGGTTATAGACTGTTAAAACTATAAAATACGAAAAATCGGGCTTAGGAGCTAGAAGAACTAATCCTACCTCTGAACAATGCAAGTCTTTTTTTATTTTATTTTCCCGTCAACCTTAATTTTGGCGCAAGGGATTTTTAAATATTATTTTTATCCCCGCCTCCTTTTGTGCGTGGTAAAACAAAATACTTTATGAACAAATAATGTTATCATGAAAAGAAATGGATTAAATACGCCTTAATAATATACAAATTAATTTTTATGGGCAAGGGGAGCTGTTCCCCCAATCCCACGTCACTGCGAGTTTATTTTACAATTTTTTTTTACCAATTTTTTTAAAATATTAATTTTAAAATGATATTTTTGTAATTTTTTATCTGAAAATAATTAATTTGATAATAGTAATAACTTATTTGTGATTGTAACGATAAATTAAAAAAAAAATATTTATTTAAAACAACTTCTCCTGTGCGCTATCATTATGAGTGCCATGGTTCTTCTACGTCAAAGACCCCTTCCGAATATGAATCCTCTTCAGCGTTAAGTACAGGTGAAAGGTGATTCTTATACCAGTAATTAGTGAGTCAGAAGTTAACAAAAGTCTATTAATAATAGCTATGTTACACTGAACCCTTGAAAAGTATCTAGTAAAATTCTGCCTGTAAAGCCGGAAATGTTTGTTTCATGGCTCACCCACTTCTTCTGATAATGGCTTATAGGTAACAATTTCTAATTCACAATGATTTAAATAAAAAACATCAGTTATTAAAAACCAAAACATTTCATGATTATAAATAGGGTTTTTACTCGTAAGTTCCTTTGCAAAATGAGAAAAATATAGAAAAAGCTGAAGTTTTCAAATAATCGAAAAGGGGGTGCCAAATCGTGCAACGTTTTTTTTTTTCTACAGTTTGAAAGTAGAGATCGTAAATTTTATAGTGATATATAACATTTTTAGGATCTCGATAGCGATCACTCTCAAAAATCTTTTCCCTTAAAAAAAAAAAAAAAAAAAAAAAATTGTGTTTTTTAATATCGAACGGATTTTCATGCATTAAAATTTAAAACAAAAGTTTTTTAAAAATTAGACAAGTAGCTGTAAATATAACCCTTCACAGAAAAAAATTTATTTTAAACCTCTTCAATCATACAAAGCCATTAAAAACGTAAGCGATTTACTCAACTTATCTGATTTTAACAGTGTCCCAAAGCGACAAATCTATCTATACGATGCTGATAGCTGCGTACTTAAGTTTATTCATTTTTCAAAATTTATTTTTGGCCTAACGTCCGGCTAGATTGGCAAAATACCCCTCTCTGCAATGCTTCGATCAACCCAGGTGATACTGTTCTGCAAAAAAAAATTTACCTTCTTTAAAAAGGCAAGTCTTAATGCATCTCATTCAAATCTGCATATAGTTTTTTATTTGGTGACTTTTATATATTTCTCCATAACTCAAAATTAAACACTGGAAGGTGTGAGCTTAAGTTATCGTTAAGTTATTCAAGCACAGTTTTCTATTAGCTCAATAGTTTCTGAATTATTTGAAAAAAACAAAATTTTCATGCAAAAATTAGGAAACGATTGCTTTTAAAAAATTTATAAAATATGTTTTGAAATAATTATCCATACTTTTATATTTTTGTTTAAAAGAGGTTTTCTAAATAGATCTTTTATAAACATATAAGTGGTATCGGGGAAACCTTATGACTTCTAGATTAAGAATATAATATATATTTTTTCGCCCTTCATTTTTTCAAGGACTTTAACCTCAAAAACTGAAAAAATTGGTTATGTGAGAAATAAAATATAGAATTTAAATTAAAATAAAAGCGCATCTAGATATTCTTAAAAATATCGAAATTATACAGACAAAAGAGCTTGTTATCACAGAGTCAAATAAGGAAAGGAAAAATGTCCCAAAACAATTTTTCTTTTTTTTACATTTATTGACCACGGGGCTGTCAAAATCTTTTTTTTTAAGGATGCAGCCAACAATTGAGGAATTAAAGATCCGTATAGTCTTCTTAAATCAGTGCTTTGCACTTTAAGGAATTTTACATTAATTTATAAATTTTATTTCAAATTTGGCTACGTTTGGATAGGTTGGAAGGAGACCCGTTATTCTTCTTGACCTATTTTTTTTGCACTTGCTATAGGTTGTGTTTTAAATGGTTAAAAAATCTTCCTGGACAAAATTAAGTTTAACTTACATAAGCAAATAAAAATACCAGCTTTTGAGGAAAGTCCTAAGAAAAACGGTGCTTTTTACTTCAAACTTATTAATTGTTCATTTTATTAAGAATTTGGCAAACGTCTTAAACTAAAATTCCGATTATTTATAAGTACACCACGCCGAAAATACTAAGTAAAGGTAAGCCAATTTTAGATTTTTTACAGTTATTTTCAAGGTCTAATCAAATTTAAGAAACCTTATAATTTCAGTTACGAATAAACTGTTTATGACATTTCCAAGAAATTATATATCCGAGCTACCCAACTTTGGGGGTATACCCAGAAGCCTTACTTTACCCTAGAGGAGCGACCGTTCGCAGCGTCACTCAGATATTTCATTACAATGAACCACTCAAGTGTGCCGCTTGACAATAAAAGCATAAAAGGAACATCCCTGTTACTAACAATAAAAAAAAAGTTGGTTTCTATCTCGTCATTATGCAATCCCCTGCAATAAATTTATCCACGACACTTAAACAGAAATTTTTTCTTGCAATTTTTGCTTAAACTCAACACATTTTTTACATTGTAAGCAAAATATTATAAAAATAAAAATGACTTATTTATTCTAAACACGAACTTAATAAAGATAGTTTTTTACAAGAAAAACGTAAGATGCACTAAAATACGTTTCAACTGAATGAAATGAAGAAATTTCATATTTTTATGTTAACTTTCTTTTCAATTATTAGTCGTTCCATTTTCTGTGGTGTTTTTAAAACCACAGGACAAATTAAATTTATTTTGAAATTTTTAATGTTTTTTTTTATAAAATTCGTTTGTGACTTACAGTTACATTGACTAGTTAATTTATGTACAATAGCAAAAGCTATTGTAAACCTTCACAGCGGCAATTAACCCCGTATTAATTAATATACATAAGTAATTTTTTATTACAAAATAGAAAAGAAGAAATTTTTACCAGACTTTTAACCAAAAATCACTTTTAAAAAATCAGAGTATCGCTTGAATCAGAAAATAAAAAATAAAAATAAAATTAAATAAAAATTTAAAGTTTTTTAAGACATTAAAAATTTCAAAAGAAAACGAAAACAACTAATAATTCTTGCTAAAGAACCGACTTAAAAAAAAGATTTCATCATCTAGAGAAGCACGCTTTTAGTTCCAAATTAAAGTTTTATACGTGCTGTTGTAATAGACTCAAATTTTTTGTAAATTTAAACCGTCTGTCTATAACGGCTTAAAAGTTTGGCATTTTGCATTAAATTACACCAACTATTGGGATACCCTACTATTTTCAAATCCAAATTTTATAGTTGTTTTTATAGAGGAGTTAGCAATACAAGTTCTTTGTAAATTTCAAGCGTCTGTCCTCAAATGTTCAAATTAAATGAACTATTGATGCACCCTTTAATTTATAATTTTGAATATTGTTAAGCGTTTGTCTATAATGGTTCGAAAGATAGGAATATATTGGTCAATTCGTTTTTTTTTTTTGGGACATCCTTTAATTTTTAGACTTAATTTTGTATTACTTTGGACTGTTGGGACATGTAAAAAACATGTATGTTGTATGGGTACACCCTTTAATTTTTAAGATTACGAACTGGAAAGATTTCAAAATCGATCCGGAAATGACTGACATATAAAGGCACAAATATAAAAAAGCCACATTCAGTCATGTTAATAACCATCGCGTCGCTAAAAAAAATTAATTTGCACCGAAAAAAAATTATAACTTAAAAAAACTAAACTAAAAACGGATCTATTTATAAACTAAAAACCAATAAATGGTTCAAGAAAATTTTAAAAGTTAAATTATTAGGAATCGAAAATTAAAAAAAAAAAAAAAAAACACAAATATATTGAAAGTAAAGAAGAAATTGACTTTACTTTCATGGTGCCCAGTAGGTTTCCAAGATAGGACTCCTCTGAAATATATATTTTTAAGAGGCTTGACATGGCCTCTAGGTCTACTTAACTTAAAATTTGGACACAAATTTTAGAAAGTGCAATACATATTTTTTATACTAAAATTCCTTGAACTGATATGAATTACATATCTGTAATATGCACTTTAATGTTATATCGCATCGAATAGCTGTGTACGTATGTGTATGTCTTATCAATAGGAGTAAACGAGCAGAAAAATCTTTTAAAATGAGTGGAACTGTAAATTGAAAATCCCACTTTTACTCTTAAAATACGCATTTAAAATCCATTTTTAAAATATTTAAAGACACTTAAGATTAAGCAAATAGGAAAATTGGTACACAGTTAAAACTTGAGGTCGATTGCTTCATTGCTATAAATTATAAAAATGTTTAGAAATTAAATTAAAATTGAACTAATAAGCTGAAAATAAGTCAATTTTTATTAATTTATAAAATCGATAGTTCAAATCCTGATTGGGAAAAAATTAATAATTAAAACAAACGCTAGGCACCGCGTATTTACATTTCATACTTAACTCATAACAGTCAATATGATACTGAACAGCATCTATAATGTTGGTAGCAAACGCGTATTAATAATTAAAAATAAAAAGTTGCATTTCGTGGCTATCCGAAGGTTAGTACAAAAGCATCAACAAATGTACAAGACGAGTTACAAAGAGAACGACAAAGAAATGCTTTAAGTTGTGTGTGAACTTCGTCTCACCAAATTAACATTGATTAGTTGGTTTAATAGATGATGTTTACGACATACATAACATAAAGTAGATAGATGCAAAGAACGCTGATGAAGGATGTGGCGATCCAGAAAATGCTGCATTTCATTCTGCTAGCGTCTAATTTTTTATTGTTTTCTTTGGAAAACGTCCGCATACATTTTTAAATAATTTTTATTTCTAAAAATGTTTATAAATTAAATTAAAACTGCACCAAAAGCTGAAAATAAGTCAATTTTCATTAATTTATAAAATCGATGGTTCAAATCCTGATTGGGAAAAAATCAAAAAAAAAAAAATGAAAAAATTATTTATATTTATTATTATTTATACACGACAGAAACATTAGCACATGTTCAGAAAACATTATCAAAGTCGTAACTAGCTAAACAGAAACTAAAAAATAGTTCATAGATAGTTAAAACTTTCATTCACAATTCATAACTAACCAACAACTTATTCCAGCTGATAAAACAAATGTAACCCTGCGTTTTGCCATGTAGAGAATATAATGTGTCGATAAAATATTTATCGATATATACTGTAATAATTTAAAAGCCTTATTAAAGTTGTAAAAAGATAAATTGTTCATAAAAACAAATTTCAAAAAATTGTAGAAAATTAATTATTCACTTTTAGAATGAACATAAACTAATTTAAATATGGGTCTGGAAAAACAAAAAAATTATTAGGTAGAATTTTGTTTACTAAACACACATCTCTAGCTTGTTTACTTTTTTGTGTGGATGTATGTTCATTGGCTGCGCCAAAGACAATAAGGTAAGTATATTGTTTAGGAAATAAAATTATTTGTGTATTTTAGAGAGATGCAAATTGGTCACTAGATTAAAAACCCGATTTCAAAGATTTAGTGTCCAAATATGTGGAAGTCATTGACGACAAAAGAAATGATACGAAAATTATTTATAAAAGAAAGAAGCTTGGCGGAATATCAATAATAAAAATATGAGGGACACCAGTCGTTTAGAGCAACAGTGGAACACGATGAAAGCACACTCAAAAGACAATTTGGCATCTGCCCGTAAAGCCACTCTTGCTACGGGAAATCACGTTTCGACTCTGTCCCTCGATGAGAATGATGAAGAAATCTTAAATTTGATAGGGCCGGAGATAGCAAAAGATGCGTGCCTCCTTGATAGTAACATCCAGTTTGATATTACTAAATCGTCATTGAAAGAAAGTTCTGTAAATAAGGACGAGAAAAAGCCGCAAGTGTCGTCATACTTAAACTAATTGAGATCTTTGCTAAAGCCAAAAAAGAAGTTGTCGATGTTAAAAGAAAGGGAAAGCCGAGGAACAGCAGAAAAATTTAATTCGGAAAAAAGGAAATGAATTATATGAACAACAATTAAAACATGCGGATGAGCTGCATGAAATTAAAAAGCAATTATTGTTAAAGTTAATTTCTAAGAACAATAATGATAGCTTTACAAAATCTTTAAAGATTATATATATATATATGATATATGTACATATATTTTAGTGTTGTAATTATCATTAATTAAAGTTAACACTTAGTAGTGATTTCTGAATATGCGCTATTTTTTCTACACTTTCACATAACTGTATTTCGATAAATTGTGGAAGTTAGGAAATTTATATCTAAAACTAGCATATTTTAGGCCACTTATCAGAAGAGCACGTGCTCGCGTATCAATTGATGTTTGTTTTATTTAATTATAAATTCAATGTCATCGTTGGTTTATTAAGGCTCTTACCTGGAGTGCCCTCCCTCAGTACCGATAGCAATCGATCAAGCGATATTGACTTTGAAGGCACTAATCGTTGGCGGCATGTAAACGTAAACAATGCTGCAGGTTGTGCAAATTGTTAAAAAAAAGAAGTGTAACCCTTTCAAATGATCTCCAGGACGTTAAAGCTCGTGCTGTCTTTTGAATCTGTCGAAATCTTAATCTTTGTTCATTTACGATGCTCAAGTTAAGAAAGTTAAGACTTAAGTTATTTCAGGACAAATATAAAGTCTTACATAATTTCCAATTTTGAAGGTCAAAGCAGAAATGAAGTTGATTTAAATTTCGTTTAAAAATAGTTCACAATTCACGAAATGTTTTTTCAATTTTTAAACCAAACTAAATAATGCCAAAATATATGACTTTAAAAAGGTTTTCATAAAAATCTTTTTAGTTCATGTATTGTCCTTTAAATAGAAAATCTAAAAAGATTTTACTTTAGCGACTTCCCACTGATTGAAATTTATTATAATTAAGTTTTTACATTCTGACTCCTAAATTGAAACTGGCAAGAAAAATAACTAAAAAAAACTAAAATTTAACATCGCAAACAAACAAAAACTTTCGTTCTTGACCATTTTGTGTTGTTTTTCTTCAATTATTTTCAAAACCCAACAGGATGCTTAAAATGAAAGTTTTCATTTCTTTGTTTCCGCCATCGTTACATTGATAATGTGTACAAGAAAATGTATAAAGAAACCTCCTAAGCTCAGAGGTAAATTTAACCAAAAATGAAATAGCAGTTGCACGGTTTGCAATGGAAAACTGTTTAAAATCACAGACTCCACTATAAAGTGCAACAATGTACGATTATCATTTATATTTTGAAACAAAAAAAAAAGTAATTTAAAATTTCCGATTTAAAAAGAAGTTTACGACACAAGTAAATCTTAGAAATTTTTACTGTACTGTCAAATAAATTTTAAGAAGCTTTAGTTTTATTAAGAAAATTTAAGAAAACTGTAATCTAGATTTGGTGTAATAAAAAGTGTTTTACGTAGAAATGGTTTAACTTTGAATCTTAATGGCTATTTGTAAACAACAGACAGCAAGACAAAGGACAAGTTTTACTCAGAAAGAAAATCTCATTATAAATTGAAGTAAATTCGTCTTAGTCTTAGCCGAAATCGTAAAGCAAACAGTAACGAGATTGTTTATTAAAATCAACTTAAAAATTTTTTTAAATAAAAGAAAATTTTTAAGTTTAATTAAATTAATTTAGTCAGACTTAATTAAATGAGTTTGTTCCTGTGTCAGAAATTTTGTATTTCTTTTAAGCAGATCCGTATTAGCGGATTATTAAAGTACGGATTTCTTATTTTTTTTTTTAGTGCTGACTCAAGACTGGTGCTACGTAAAGCTCCGCGTTTAAGAAAAGACAAATAAATGGATTTGATGGAAAGAAAAGTCGTTTTAATATGACCCAACAATTTGGCAAAAAAAATAATTATGGCCCTGCATAACATCGCAGTCTACACATTTGTAGCGAAATCTTCGTTATGTACATAAGTTGGAGCTTAAAACCTTTTATTTATATATATATATATATAATATATATATATATATATATATATATATATATATATATATATATATATATATATATATATATATATATATATATATATATATATATATATATATATATATATTTCAGTTCCAACGTTATTAGCCAAAGTTAAGGCTGCATGTTTTTATGTTAATTCTGATTATGTATGTATACCTGCTGATTATGTATGTATTTTTTGACGGCCGCAAAGGTTGAACCCAGGTCAGCCAGATTTGCAGTCAACGTGCTTACCACGGCTACCACAAAAAGTGGATAAAGGATATATCTTAGTTTGTCATTTCGTGTATAATTTCTCCAATATCCATTTGCAACCCCATAAAGTAATATATTCTGACTTTTTATGCATAGCGATGTCGCCTACCTCTCATTTTTTCAAGCCATTAGGAAAAATAAAGTAATTTCAATTAAAAAATAAATATATGGGGCGATAGAGAATTAAAAAAATAAGATAAAAACATCAAGTGAAAAAATTGTGCTTGCCCATGTTTTCCGAATTACTGGGCCCTGAAATTTAAAATTTTTTTTAAATATCAATCTTTAAGGAAAAACTAAAATTTTTTTAAATGCTTAACCTATTAAGAGCCGATGTCATTTTTATGTAAAATTATATATATGCAGTAGTACAATTTTTTTTTTATTATTAATTCTCTGTCACCCCAATATTAGCATTTTTGATGGGAGTTACTTCACTTAACTAGATTTACATAGATGGTGAAGGGTATGTAAGATTCGTCATAGCCGAATATAGCACTCTTACTTAGCTATTTATTATTTGCATAGAATTATTTTAAATTTTTGTTTTATATTCAATTTAGTTTACTCTGTAATTGGTTTTAAGTAAACTTGGTTAATGTATAATTAGTAAGGTCCATTTAGTAAATATTACTGTCCTATTTTATTTTTTTGTTGTTGCTCGTTTTCATTCGTGTTCGTTGGTCCGTGTGTTTAGTAAATTTTCAATTTAACTATTTTGTTTGTCGCTGAATGCAGATATAGTTAATAATAAAGATAAAAAAGAAGACTATCAGAAAAGTTAAAAAATAGGGATAGAAATACATCCTTTGATTTAAATCGTTTTTCTCCCAAAGGCTAAAGGCTGCCGTTTGATGGATGAGGTTATACCAGCTAGATTAAAACCGAACGTTTGTTTTTATCTACTAATTTATTAAAATATTTATTGTTTTTAGTAATTACTTGCGAATTATTGCCGTATTTTTCCTGTTTCTGCCCGTCTGTAGTGTTTAGTTATTTCAGAGTAATGAGTTCGCTGGGACAATACTGCAGCGGCATAAAGGCACATAACAAGATTTTCAAATCTTATTTTGACTAAAAAATCTTTAAAATTAGGGTAAAATCTTCATTCTATTATTCTATACACACACCATTAGTGGAAGTAACTTGTTCATCACTGTCTTTCGCCACGCACATACGGACAACAACAGGGGTTGCTGGATCTTATTTTCGTAACAATATATTAGTTGTATTTTATCGCTTGATAAAAATACACTGGCTTCCAATGAGATAGACTTAAGTCAAACGAGGTCACATTTTTTTCTCTATAAGCCATGAAGGAGCCTAAAAGTAGTGCAGTAAGCTAACAAACTTGAGTACTCTTTAACTTTAGGTGTCCAAGACTATATTTAAAATTCCATGTAATAAAATTATTTAAAATAAGTGAGTTGTTAAATGCATAAAGATTGTAAAGTTTTGTGCAAAAAAAGGTTTTTAAGATGGTTTCCTCTAAATCAACTTGAAACACTTTTATTCTTCTTTTTTTTGAATACTTTTTTCACCCTCAATAATCAAATCGGTGAATTAATTATTTAATCGGGATGATATAAAAAATAGTACGAAAAAAAAGATTTTCTTGAAAATGAATTAGCTGATTTCAATTAAATTTATTCAATTTTCTGTAACATTACTTTTATAAAATTTTTTAACTTCGTTAAAAAAAGAAGCCTTGCGCCAAGTAAAATTTGAAACAAGCAAAACAATATTTGTCACTGGCTTTTCGCTCTCTTTACATAATTACTGCTTATTTGTTTGTAGTGTTTATTTGATGTCAATTCCTCTAAAAGTGTGTTTAAGAAGCTAAAATCCATTAAATTTTCGACGTAAGTTTTTTCTCATTTTTTTCTTTATAAATTTTATTGTCAACTGGACTATTGTTGAGCTTGAAAAATTTTTGGCAAACATCCATTTCTGTGATGACATGTGTTTAGCAAAGCCGTTGTGCAAAAAAATAAAATATTATTTTCGTTTAGAGTTTTTGTAGCACCAAAAGAAATTTATGGCGAGAATAATTTGAAAACAAAGAAGAAAAATATGAATGTTTTATGACTTTAGAGAAAAGAAACTGAGCTAAAAATTAACAATTTAGACACTTGAAAAAGTTTGGCCGTTTTATTCTTATTTCAATTTATCAGAGGGTGGTTGAGTGTAACTTTCTTTTGTGTCTGCGAAACATTTGTAAATGTTTTAGCTTTTAATAAAAACCATTTGAAATAGAGAAAGAAACAGAGAAATAAAAATAAACAAGATGAATTAGGGGTTTCATTAGATGGATTTATTTTTGGAAACATTTTTTACTTTTTGATTTTTTAAAGTTTTAAGGACTTTTGGTCCTTATGTTATGTTTTTAAAAACTACAATATATTTTAGAAGGGGTATTTAGTATTTTAAGAGGAATCTTAATCGAATTCTTGTTTATTTCACAAGTTTTTCTAGTTGTCATTACCATTGTTGCTCGCAACTATATATTTTCTTTCTAGATTATTGCAAATCTGTTTGATCATGTTTGATCATTATGATCTGTGTGGAATGCTCGTATCACTGTTTTATTATTAATTTATCCAAGCTGGTTTACAATTTAAACCATCAAACCTTGAATCTGTCAATTTTAAATTTCCATCCTTAAAATCGAAACTAATCCAGGTATGTCGGGATGGCAGTATATATATAGTCACTCTTTATTGAGTGCGTGTACATGGGAATATTTTAGAAAATCATATTGCGTTACTGCAGGATGGGCATATTGATAGCTGCTGTGAAATCCACCGCTCGGCGAACTGACGACCACTAGCATTTTACAGCCGAGCTTGGATCAGGTCAAAATATTACGGCTGATTGGGAGTGTGTTTGACTGCCTCACCTACAGTGCACTTCCAATTTGAAGCTTTTGCCTAAAAATTAGGACTTAATTGAAACGAAGCAGAAGCTCTCTGTTTGAGGAAGGAGAAGAGACGATAACTAATTCTTCTTTATTCTTGCCCTGAGATGGCTAAACAGAGTCTACGATTCCTAAGAGATCAATGCTTTGGAAGCCTGTTTTAAGTTTTAGACAGATTCCGTTTTAGATCAATTTCTTAATACGGAGCAGAAGGTTAATGACTAATTAGCTCGTTTTTCTTGCTCTCTTGCTCTCTTCCTCTTTTCTTCACTAATTTACTTCTTTTTCTCTTATCTCTTCTTCACTAGAAAGACTTAAGAAAGCCGATCGAAACTGCCTGCTTAAACTAAACTAACTGTCCTCAAAATACTTAATGCGCAGCGGTGTCTAAACTACGGCAAGAATGAACCCTTCAACCGGATTACTAAATTAAGAATTAAGAAGAGTCTTAGTGAGAAGTAATGAACGATTGCATGAGGAGAATGCTAAAATGATAAAATTAAAACAAGTAAAGTTAAGACTTTGAAAAATATATAAATCCGTCATATATATACACCAGATTTCTTACAAAACTTCAGAACAGGAATTATACAATCGAAACCTTACTTGGGATTTTTTCAATATTATCAATTTTTTATCGGCATTGTTTGAAGTAATGACAATGAAAAAAATTAAACTACCATTAAATGCTAATGATTTAATTTAAATTATAATTGTTTTTACTAATGGTAATGTAATTTTAATGAAAAAGTTTGATTTCTAATCACAATTGAATCAAAAATAATTGTGATTATGAAACACAAATTTTTGATCGCAGAAACAAAAAAAAAGCTATGCATTAAAAATATATAAATCTTAATACTCTTGCAGAAAGACGTTTTTTAAAAATGTTTAATAATTTATAATTTTTGTGCGAAATATTTGTGTTTATGATATGTATTTAGTGTACAAAGACAAGGAATAAATTAATTAATTATAATGATTTGAAACCAATTAATCATGTCAATGGTAATGATTTTGTTTTTTAACCAATTATAAATAAAACCTCTACAATAAAAAGCATTGCCATTAGTTAAAAGAATACTAAAAAAATCATTAGTATTATTTATCATTTAGTCAATCTAATTAACTACTCCCATGTATGATCCAAATAAATTTAAAAGCTTTCAAAAGTTCAAACACTGTTCTAGCTGTCTACAAAAGTAAGAGTAAAATAGGCAATACAAAAAAATCAAATGACAAAATAAATTGTAATGAGACTGCGGACATCCAAATGATTACTTAAAACACTTCGAGATGAAGTGAGGCCAACATAATAGATGTCTTTAAAATTCTGAATATATTTATTTTTATTTCTATTTTTCGGCTAAAAAAAACTGTGAAAGTATCCGAGAATAATCGTTATTTCGAGAAGTTTCGCAGAAAAATAAGCCGGGAGTTTTATAATGATCAAACACATACATTTGATGAACTAGATTCTTATGTTTAGTTCATTTGTATTATATTCACCCTTATTCTAGATGTCGGCGTCGTCGTCATCGTCGTCGTCGTCGTCGTTTTAGTATCAATATCACTTCGTATCAGTGTCGGCGTCAATTTATTAAAAATTTTGCATTCTATAACATTCCTGTGACAAAGTCGACAATTTATCGATTTTTATTCGATAAACTTCTTGCACTGCTCCTTCAGGATTCAAATGGTTCTGGAAGTTAAGAAGGTTTGCCACAGCTTTTTCTAGCGGACTGAATGAAAATTGTCTAAATATTCCACCGTCAGTGGCTTTACATTCCGGTTTATTAGCAACCATCGTTTTTTTCATTTTTAATTTTAAATTTCGCCATACCTTAAAAGTAATTTTTGCAAACTTTTTTATAAATCCCTATTCAATCCTTTATTTTGTTACCTTTGGCATTCATTTGCTAATCTTCTAGCCGGACCAAGAGAATTTAGAATTTTTCCAATTTCTTCCTATTTTTCTTTAAAATTGCATGAAGCAGTGCCCCTGCGAAAATTGTTCTATTTTTCAAATTGGTTTGCATTTGTAACCTTCACTGTTTTACATTTTCTATGTTATATTTGGCTTAAATTACTTCCAGTCGTTTTTAAAAAAGGCGTCGACAAAAAACAGAGTCACGTCAATACAATATCGGTGTCACATTTGTTATAGAATGCAAAAAATCTTTAGCCAGTAATCGATAAGTGTCAATAACGACAAGTAGAATAACAAATCGAATGCGTCGACACATATCAACATTGATATGTGACGATGCCGACAACTAGAATAACGGTGATTGAAAAGATAAAATAATAAAAAGATTTGAAATTATTTGAAAAAAAAAATCCTAATATATTTGTAAATTTTAATAATAGAAAAAATTTCAGAATCGAAACTAAAACATAATTATTTCCATATGTATAATATAAATTGCATATATTTATATGTACATATATGTATGTATGTATGAAATCAGTCAAAAATGATTCATTATTATTTGTGAATTCTCTGCACAATTGTACTACAGTTTGTTTTGATTCAAATCCTTATTTATTTTCCACTTTGTATTCAAAACTTTTAACTCAAAATATAAACAAAAAAAAAAAAATTAATTTATATTAAATTCTATATTTTTTTTTGTGAAAGCAGTGCAAAACAACAGTGTAATAAAATGTTTCTACTCAAATATTTATTTTGCGAAAGAAATTTGCCCTTCAGCAGTTTAAATTTTTTATTGTTTCAATAAGTTTTGTTACAACAGAAGTTTTGTGAGTGTTAAAAAAGCTCACATCTAACAATGCATACACTTGCACAGTCACTTGTGGCGTTTTTCTTTCTAGAACGCACAAATACATTTTTATATTGTGTATAAATGAGGGAGCATGTTTAATTACGAAAGTTTACTATTCTAAATAACTGTATCACACACACACACACATTTACTTGTGCACATACGCATACATACGATTAAGTGTGAACTTATGAATGATGTTGGCCACTGTTGTGGTTGCGTATAAATAACAGATGAATTATTAACTCGCCGTTGCTCATACGCTGTAGGGAGAGACGCTTTTAATATGTTTGATTGTTGATAAAGTTCATGAAAAGAGTGAGGTTTACTAAATGTTAGTTATTTTTAGTTCGATTCTACTGTTTTGTTTAACTTGATAAGGGATAGATTACGCCCAGCAGTGAGTAAAAAAAAAAAAAAATACAAAAAAAATACACATTTAATAGCATTTAATGCAAGCAATAAACTTATTTAAAAAATATTCTATTACTTTAAAGCAGCAAAATATGAATTAAAAAACAGAGATCGGAGCATTAAAATATATTAAGAAAAAAAAATACTTACCAAAAAAAAAAAAATAAATAAAAAAATATTAAAAAAAAGAAATAATTGTTAAACCAGAGGTTTGGTTAAAAACGTTTATTTCTAACTATTTGACTATTTGTCGGTCAATTGATAAAAGCATTTGTCTATCTGTATTTCACAAAAAAGAAAAACTCAGTACTCTTACTGATTCGACTATACCGAATCTTATATACCCTTTACCATATATGTATAACCACATGTAACACATACAGATACATACACATACTACAGATTTTCCATTATATAGTTTGAATATAAATTGGCTTCAGAAATTTTTTCCTACTATAAAGTTTTTCTGTTCAATAAAATTTTTTAGCTGACTTCAAAAAAAGAAGGAGGAAGCAAATCAATGATTTCGGACTGATTTTGATTACAGACTGGTCTCGTTTTAAAATCAGTTTATAAATTAAAAAATTAAAGGGTGTCCCCATACAACATCAACAACGTGTATGATACCCGTAAAGAATACCGAAAAACTCTGTATCACTATTAGCTTGCAATACACGCAGAAAAAAACATGGTTGTGATATGGTCACAATAACCATATTATGTTCTTTTTTAACAATGTATAGTTGCGGAAAACCAATTATAGTTATTTTCACCAAAACCTTAGTCACGATAAACATTGTTTCTTAAATTTCAACGATAATATGGTTACTGTGCACGAAAAATGCAACATGGTTGGCTTTAACTTTCAACCACAACCAAAGTTTTATAACTTTTTAAAAATATTACAAAATATTTAACCAAGATATATTATTATTAATCAAAGTATGGTTTAAAGCAACAGAATAATGTTTGCGCTAGAAAATATTTTGTTCAAGTTCTTGACAGTTCAGTAATTTTTCTGGTAGCTAAAATTTGATTTTTTTTTATTGATAGAGAAAGTGAAAAAAATAAACATTTATGTATAAAATAAATAATTAAAAAAAATGCAAAATATGAAAAGAAATAAAAAGGGAACCAAACCATTAAAAAAAAGTTGAAATAAATATATATGTATGTATGTATGTATTGTAAGCATATACATTTTTATTTTTGTGTTTGAAGCATAGTTGTGAAATCATTTATTTGGGCTTATAAAATATATTTTTATATTACTATTTCTTATAGCTTATGATCTAAGTGTTATTATAATAACAAATAATTGATTTTTTGTGAATTTATGTTTCTAAAAATTTGTTATGACAAATCGTAAATGAATAAAACAATAAAAACTAAGTCTTTTATATCTGGAAAATTTTAACCATTTAATGTTTATATTTGAACATAATTATGTTTATACTTTAAAATGTTATTATTTTGCTAGACAACAATATGGTTGCAAACGTAACAATACTACGTTTTGCTTGCAACCATATAATGCAACCATAATATGTTGCTCTTCGATTATGGTTACCTCAACCATATTTTTTCTTTGCGTGTAGCTAAAAGTAATTTTAAATTAAATCTAAAAATTAGAGGGTGTCCCTATAGGTGACGTAAATTGACCTACATGGGAATATCTTTTGAACCATTATAGAGACAAACGCTTGCATATTAGAC
The DNA here is from genome assembly GCA_916610165.2 of Gymnosoma rotundatum. Taxonomy (NCBI): domain Eukaryota; kingdom Metazoa; phylum Arthropoda; class Insecta; order Diptera; family Tachinidae; genus Gymnosoma; species Gymnosoma rotundatum. The sequence goes on from OU744336.1 coordinate 24,827,939, forward strand.
AACATGTTAAAGTAACAAGTATTGATATTAAAAATTGTAAATTAAAAGGTGTCCCAATAGTTCATTTAGTGTGATGCAAATGACCACACTTTTGAACAGTTTTTAACAGACAGGCGCTTAAAATTTACAACAAACCGCTATAAAAACAAGTATAAAATTTGTATTAAGAAATTAAAGGGTGTCCAAAAAGTTAATATGTATATTGATGTATATTACCAATCTGTTGTATAGTTATACACAGACGGTTGAAATTAACAAGGGTATAAAGTGCTAAGTCTGCTATAACAAGTATAAAGTTTGGAGATGGAGTACAAGGGTGTCCCAATAGTTAATGTAATTTGCTGTATGTGGCTATATTTTTGAACCGTGATAGACAGACAGATGAAATCTGTTTTAAAGTCGGCTTGTTGGCTCAACTTACCGAAGGAAAAAGTTGCTGTATCAGGTGCAAGCTCACCAAGTTTTCTCACATTTTTCAAAGAAATCAAAATTTTCCATTTATGAGCATTCAATTATAAACATTTATAATATTTTTCATAAACGAGATGTCTACGATTTTTTTTTTTTATTTTTTACGTTCATAAACGACAATCAAAAATTTAGCTTACTTTGATCACACATGAAAGAGTGCGTCTCTTTCGTTTTTAAACTATCGTATATGATAAAGGATATATGACATCATTTTTATTAGGGCTGATTTCCATAAACGAATGTGAAGAATTTTTCAGCGTTGATAACTTCTCATTTATGAGCATTAAAAGATGAGATTAATGAATTTTCTCACAAATGATAAACAAATGTTTTTTCTTTTTCACGTTCATTAACGAACAACAATAAAAATGTCTGCCTGCGATCCCACATGAATGTATGAATGCATTAGCATTGATAAAAGTAAGGGTGAAAAATAAAGAATATGCGTGTTATAAAAGACAATATTATAACTAGACTAGGTAAAATCTCTAAGAAATTAACAATAAAGCATACAGAAAACAAAATTTATTAAAAGCTTTAAAAATGTAATTTTATTAGTAGATTAATATACATCCGTTCTTTTGAATTCTGGTATTTAGTAGAAACTATTTGTAAAACTTTATTTAATATTTATAACAATTTTAACATTTTTTAAAATAATTTCCTTAATGCATATGAAATTTTAAACAAATCGAAAAACAATTCAAATGAGGAACCACTACGCTATTCACATTTATTAAGCTGCTACACCAAATACTGACTTCAACGGATACATTACACATAAAGAAGCCTAAGCCATGATAAAAAAATATGTATTTGGTTTTAAAATAACCAGTAGAGTAATGAAGAATATAGTAAGCCATAATAGCTCAAAAGTACAAATTTAACATATGCCTCTACTCCAAAAAAAAAAAAAAAAAAAAAAAAAAAAAAAAAAAAAAACAATTTGTAACATATCCGTATACACGCCAGCAGTAGAACAATAAGAAATATGCGAACACTTAATGAAAAAATTATTCTACGAACTTTTCACTTATGAAAAGCTATTAAAATTGTAAATTCTCATAAATTATCACTTGCGGGACGAAAAATATTTTCTCATTTTTTCACTTTTGATTAGAAGGAAAAAAAATATTTTATAGCCTCTAAATATTTTCTAGCCTCTCACACATTTCTGAAAAGAAGCAAGCAAAGCAAATGTATCACTGCTATCTCATGTGTGAGAAGTGAGAGAGCATTTTGGTACTCTGCTTTTTCATTAATGCTAAAGACGGATGTAGCTATTCAGCAAATCCATTACTTCATTTTGCTGGTGTCTAATTTCTTCTGTTTTCTTTCTAAAATATTTAGAAATGAAAAATATGAACTCAAGCAAAAATAAATTTTATTCAATATTTGAAATATATTAAAAAAATGTATACGATACTCATGTATGCACCACTTAAACTTATTTTATTTATTTATTTAACTTTTAAATTGCCAAAAACTATTTTAATTAAGAAATATATGAAATATACATATATAAAATTTTGTTCTATCAATGCCTAAAATGCTTGTTTACTTATGTTTAATTTTGTGAAACAACAACAAACAATGTCATAAGCATATGGTAAAATTGTATTATTTAAATGGACTTTAAATGAACAAGATTGATAATTTAAATGAAATTTAAATACGAAGTCAAAAACTAGCCCTTAGGATATAATATATGTATGTATGTATGTTATATGTATGTATGTAGCATACTTACTACAAATTGTATATTAATAATTACTTTCATAGTACTTTCCATAAGACGTCAACAAAACTGTAAAATGAAAATTATTTCACGCCTTGTAAAAGAAAACAGATCTGAAGGTTAATTTTTATTCGATAAAATTCCATATTAAATAAGAAGTTTATAGCACTTCCTACCTAACACGCTAAAAAGATGAATTCTTGCTCAGCTCTCAGTTGCTCATATAATGAGAAAAGCTATGGACGAAGCTATTATTTCCATTTTTGTGGATCAAGCATTTTTATAAAATTCCCTTATAAGCCATATAATAGTATTTTAATATTATAAAACAAATATTGGGCTGCTTAGATATACAGGGATAAATTAATACTTAGTTAATGTATATGGCACGAAAATATATTGTGCTGCAGAACTTTAAGTTCCTTCTCATATCATAAACAGTATTTCAATCATCTATTTTCGCCTTTTTATTTCTAAGTTTTATCCTAATAGACAAAATATGGTCAGTTAAATAAAACAAAATTCATTTTTATACCCTTCACCACAAAAAGTGGAAAAGCGATATAACTTTGTTTGTCATTCCGTTTGTTATTTCTACAATATCCATTTCCGAGCCCATAAAGTGTATATCGCTCCTTTATTGCAACATAGTCATATCTCAAAAAATCAAAAATTTTTAGTTACTTAAGCGAAACTGCTCTTTTAGACCTTCTGTACATGTTGAAAATAAATCAGTTTTATATCCCAAGCTGAACCGAAGTTATAGCGACTGCAATTGCGGCAATTAGATCATACTACTTATGTCCAGAAAACTTATATCGCATTTTGCCAAGTTCAAGTTTTTTTGAGATATGACTATGTTGCAATAAAGGAGCGATATAATCTGAGTTTTTATGCAAAGCGAAGTAGATTGAGCGATGTCCGTCTGTCCGTCCGTAGAAGTGTTGAAATCAAGTTTGTCAAGGCACTAGATCAGCTAAAGAAAAATTAAATACGCCAATCGATCGGACAAAGTTTCGACAGATGTGCTTTTGGAAATTTAGGAAATAAAGTAACTCTAATGAAAAAAATACTCGTAAGTAACATGGGGCTATCGCCCCATTAAAACAAAAAAATGAAAGTGAAAAAATTGGCGCTCGTCCATATTTTCCGAGTTATGGGGCTCTGAAATTTTAAAATTTTTTTAATAACAATATGGGTATCATTTTAAAGCTTTTGAAGAGATCTTAAGGGAAATATTAAAATTAAAATACTTAAGGCATTAAGAGCCCATTACATTTTTATTAAAAATTATTTAAGGTACTTAACTTTTTTTTTTTTTTTGTTTTTTAATTCTTTGTCACCTCAATATTTTCTGTTTTGGTTGAAGATACTAAACTTAATATAGCGCTCTTATTTGTTTTAATTGTGTCCGTTACTTCTTGTATTAGTGATAAATTGTGAAGACTTTTTTCTTAACCAGAGTTTTTAAATAGAGTCTGTATAGGGTGCAGATTTTTTGCTATGTTTCACTTTAGACTTTTCGGCACTTTATTTCTTTTCTCTGTACATCTTCCACAGCAATGCAATCATAGGCCATTATTTTAATTCGTTTCGGCTTCTCTGAAGCTTTATGAATTCCAACACATCATTATACCAAATACTTTTATGCACAAACATATTTTATTCTTTTACTTACAATTTATTATATTTCAATTAAATGTTTAAAATTGTGGCAGAATACATATGTATGTGTATGTAGAAAGACAACACAAAAATTGATGACATCCAAAAATTTGCAGGAATAGCAAGTAAGAGTGCTATATTCGGCTATACCGTATCTTATATACCCTTCGCAATGAATTTTAGTCTAGTTTAGTGAAATAAGTTCAATATTAAAAAAAAAAAGAATTAAAAAGTAATTAAAAAAATTAAGTACTACATATGTATATATAATTTTACATAAAAATGCTGTTAACGGGTTAAGCATTTTTTTAAAAATTTTGTATTTCCTTAAAGATCTCTTCAAAAGCTTTAAAATAATCCTCATATTAATATCTTAAAAAAATGGTGCACAATCGTACTTTTCTCTCAAAATATGGGCGAGGGTAAATTTTTTTGCTGGATGTTTTTTTTCCTATTTTTTAATTTTCTATTGCCCCATATATTTGTTTTTTAGTATCTTCACTAAACTAGATTTTTTTCAAATGATAAAAAAAAATTATAGGCAGACGTGGTGTTTTGCACGCTGTCTCGTAGGACATGCACCAATCTCACTAATTTTCAATAGTAAATCTTTCAGAACTATATCTGATCAATTGGCGTATTTAAATTTTCTCTAGCTGATCCAGTGACTTGGTAAAGTTGATTTCAACACGCTATGCAAAAGAACTCATGGGTCGGAAATTAATATTGTAGAAATTACAAACGGAATGACATACCTAGATGTAACCTTTTTGTGGTGAAGGGTATAAAAACGAAAAATAATTAAAAATAATTTTAATCAGTTCGTTTCTTGAACGTCAACTGAAGCACTCAACTTTAAAGAGAAATTGAAAGCAAGATCGTATCAATTATTAAAAGTATGATTGTATTGGTAAAAAAAAAAAAGAATTTCGATAATTTTATTTTTATACTTTCTACTTTATTGCACTTAATAGCACTACTTAATAAATTTTAGCAAATTGAGAAATTTTCTAGAAAATTTTTTAAATAAAATTTTTTGCTGTTAAATTTCTAAAATGCGCTTTAAAACTGGTTAAGTGATTGTTTTCAAAAATTGTTCTACAATTTTCTTGTACACGCAGAAAAAAAAACATGGTTATTATATGGTCACAATAACCATATTATTTTCTTTGTAACAATGTATAGTTGCGGAGAACAAATTATAGTTGATTTCACCAAAACTTTAGTTACGACAAACATTTTTTTTAAATTTTAACGATTATATGGTTACTGTGCACAAAAAATGCAACATGGTTGGTTTTAACTTAAAAAAATTTCAACCAGAACCAAAGTTTTATAACTTTTTAAAAATAATATAAAATATTTAACCATAATATATTATTATTAATCAAAATATGGTTAAAACCAACAGAATAATGTTTACGCTTAAAAATATTTTGTTCTAGTACTTGACAGTTTAGTAATTTTTCTGGTGGCTAAAATTTGAAATTGTTTTTGATTGGTAAAGAAATTGAAAAATAAAAATTTATGTACAAAATAAATAATTAAAAATAAAATGCAAAATATGAAAACAAATAAAAAGGAAACCAAAACATTTAAAAAAAGTTGAAGTAAATATGTATGTCTTGTAAGCATATAAATCTTTATTTTTGTGTTTGAAGCATAATTGTGAAATCATTTATTTGTTATTTTAAGCAAATAATTGATTTTTTTATGAATTTATGTTTTTAAGTAATTTTTATGACAAATCGTTTATAAATAAAAAAAATATTCAGTTTTTTATATCAGAAAAATTTTGCACTTGCGAGACTATATTATAATTCAATTATATAACATGACATTTTCAGCCACATTATTATATTTTAATTTAACCATTTAATGTTTATATTTGAACATAATTTTGTTTATACTTTGGACAACAATATGGTTGCAAATGTAACAATACTATGTTTTGTTAGCAACCATATAATGCAACCATATTATGTTGCTCTTAGATTATGGTTACCTCAACCATATTTTTTCTTTACGTGTATTAAATCTATACCGCACGTATTAAAGTAAGTAATGTTACTTATTATCAACGTAATAAAGGGTGAGAGGATGTTAAATCTTAAATGCAGAAACACAGACAGTGGACAACATTTTGGTTTGCTGCCATTGCAAAGGTTTTTCGAAAATTTATTAAAATAGAAAAACACAAAATAATAAATAATACAGTATAAAAACTTTTATTTGCAAATTTATTAAAAAAAACAAGTAAAAGTGCTACACTCGGCTATACCAAATCTTATATACCCATCACCATCTATGTAAATCTAGTTTAGTGAAATAACTCCAATCAAAAAAAGCAAATATTGGGGTGACAGAGAATTAAAAATAAATAAAATTTGGTACTGCATATCTATAATTTTAAAACAAAATGATATCGCCTCTTAATGGGTTAAGCATTTTTAAAAAATGTTAGTATTTCCTTAAAGATCTCTTCAAAAGCATTAAAATGATACCCATATTAATATTTAAAAAAATTTAAAAATTTCAGGGCCCGTAACTCGGAAAATAAGGGCAAGCGCCAATTTCTTCACTTGATATTTTTTTCTTATTTTTAATTCTCTGTCGCTCCATACTTATTTGTTGATTGGAAATACTTTATTGTCCCAAATGACATAAAAAAAAATTAGAAGTAGGCAGTAGGCAAAACACCACGCCTACTGCCTCGAAGGACATGGATAGATCATGCTGATTTTTAATAGCACCTCTTTCGGTACTATGTCTGATCGATTGACATATTTCTTTTTTTTTTTGGGAATTCAATACTAACACGGATGGACAGACGGACAGACCGACGGACCAATAGACTTCGCTATGCATTAGAAGTCGGACTGAGAAACTTAGATATAAAGTTTTTGTGGTGAAGGGTATAACAAAAAGAATTCCAAATTTGTGTTTTAATGTTTTAAGAAACCAGGAAATTAGCAGAATGTAAGGCAGTATTTTCTGGATTGCTACCATTAGCCATCAGCATTCTTTGCATCTGTTCATCCACCTTAGGTTGTGTATATTTTAAATATCATCTGTTTAACCAAATAATTATGCAAATAAAAATACAAGGAATATTTATATTCATTGTTTAATAATTTACTTACAGAAGTCCACACACACAACCAAAAGATATCGAACATTTAATAAACAATCGAAAGAAATACGAATATATCTTTCATATACTTATGAATGGCAAGGGTGTGACAGCTTGCAAAAAAATGTATTTAAGAATATATCATGATCATGCTCTGTTATTTATAAATAAAATATCTTATAAAAAACTTAACCAAAAAAGAATTGAACAAAAACTTACTTTCTCAAGTGCGAAGTACCACGAACCAAACCAGGTGTACAACAGTTTACGTTGATGGAAGTTTCTGGTTGTTTTTGAAAAAAAAAAGAAAGAAATAAAAAATGCAAACTTTATTTACTTTTTCTTAAAGAAAATTTCACAAAAATATATCGCACTTAAAGTGATTTTATTAAATAAAACTTGAATAAACTATACGAAACTAAAAATGAAATTAATAGACATATTTAATGAAAAAGTTAATATCTCTCTGATTGGCATGTCACTGCATGATTGCTAAAGTTAAATGGAAAAAATTTCATGATTAAACGTTACAACTAAAATATTTGTGAAAAACAGTTTTTGAGGCGATTGCAAATAAAACTTCAAGACACTTGTTTTAAATTGTACTGGAAATGAATTTTTTTTTTCATTTATTTACCTAAAACTCACCTTTTAACTCTCGTGCCAACCAACGTGTTGCCAAAATGACAGCCAACTTTGAATGTGCAAAAGCATCGCGTGCATGAAATTTTACCGCCCAAGTGCCCACATTTAATGGATCATCAAAATCCATTTTGGCTGCAGCATGAGCATGAGCTGATACATTTATTATGCGTCCATTTGTAGACTTTCGCAAATGACCCAACAGCAGGTGGGTGAGTAAGAAATGTGACATGTAATTTACTTGTAAATGTGGTTCAAAGCCATCAGTTGTCGTTGTCTTTGTTGGCTCAAATATAACGCCAGCATTGTTGACAAGTATATCGACTCGTTCAAAATCATTTATAATGTTGCGTGCAAAACGATGAACATTATCAAAGGAACGCAAATCCAAATAACGTGCTTCCACAAAGAATTTGTCACTTACAGTAGCAGTTGGTGTTTCCTTTGTAGTATTGGCATCTTGTGGCTGTTGTGACGCTACAACAGTTTGACAGCCCAATTCACGTTTAATAACATTTGCTACTTTTTGTCCTTCTTGCAGGTTACGACACGCCAATATAATGCGTCCTCCACGGCTGGCCAAGGCTTTTGATATTTCATAACCAATACCTGAATTGCCACCCGTTATTATAACAATGAGATCTTTTATTTGATTGTCATTTGGACAGCGCTGACCACTCATTATGGTGCTGAAAATAAATGTTTTATAAAACGAGAGCATATTAAGGATTTGTTAGTTTTTTTTTTTTTAATTTTTGTTTAGGAAAAAAAATTCTAATTGACAACAACATTTTACTATCGTCATTGGTATTAAATTAGTATTAAAGTTCATGGATCCAAAGCTATCTTGTAAAACCTGGACTGTTGTAAAAATACGTTTTTCGGATTATGACATACTTAAACTAATAATAATTCACTGAACGTACGTTTTTTACGAATTGTCATCCGTTAATGAAACTTAGTTCGAATAACTTGAGAAATGCAACAAATTCGCTAAAAAATTAAATTTAAATTAAATTTAGTTTCTGATTAAATTATTATTACATAAGAAATACCTGACTGCTAAAAAGAATGCAAATAAAATGATGAAAAGCAAAACAAAGTCCGCTTTTTATGCTAAAAAATTTTCTTTTGTGATTGATTCCAAAATAACATGGCAAACGATAAGTGAAGTTGGTATCATCAAACCTATGAATTACGAACCATGTTCCATTGATAGTCATGCAATCAATAAAAAGTTTTTAAATGTCGCTATGGTTTAACCAGATCAAAGTTATAATATGAATAATCACTCGAATAACAATTGTAAAGCTTTTTTTCGTTTGCTGCAGTTGACCAATGTGAAGTGTTATCTAATTTATTGTCTGTAATATCCAACTTTAAGCGAGTGGACGGAATAACTCCAAAGTTTTTAGAGATTTTTACCTCAGCTGCTTCCACGAATTACACTTTTCTTTAATAAAATAATAACTTCAAGTTCCTTTTCCTCAAAGTGGAAAATAGCTAAAATTGTTCCATTACCCAAAGCTGGTTCTGATTGTAGACCATTCTACAATTTCTCCTAAAGTTATTTGAATGTATAGTATAAAACCAAATGACTTGCTTCTTGGATAACAATAATTTGCTATCAGAACTTCAATCTGGGTTCGGAAAGAAGAACAGCTGCCTAACAGCCTTAGTTGATGTCACGAAGGATATTAGAGAAAAACTTGATGATGGCAAGACTACATTTTTAGATCATAACATTCTTTGTTACAAACTTAAATTGTTTTTAATTTCTCTTCGATCGCTATTCAGTTATTATCAGCATACGTAACAGATATTATTAGATAGTATTTTGAAACTAGTACCCAGAAATCCAAGTCATTGCTACTAACAAGAGGGGTACGACAGGGACCTTTGTTATTACAACTGTACTCTAATAAGCTACCAGGTATTTGGACAAACTGTAATACAAAAATGTATGCTAATGACGTTCAAATTTATACCATTACTGAGTTAATCGGCCAGGGTATTATCTCTATTAATGAGCAACTCCATGGGCAACAAACTTTGGATTTTAGATATAAGCAGGAGCATTTCTACATATTTGCAGTATATCTCTGGAATGCTTTACTCCATAACTCTCAACTAATAAGTAACGCACAAAAATTTAAAGAAAATATTTTTAAGCTGTTTTCAGCGTAACAATAGAAAAAAATAGATAAATTCTATTAAATTTCTTTCAGTCTTTTATTTTTCCTAATTTTTTTAATAAATATTATTCTTATGGCCAGTTTTTCACTTCATATTTAAATACGCATTTAGTTAATTTGCATTTAAATTTAAGTTGTATTTAAATACAGTTTCAGTTTTTCAGTGATCTTTGATCGTTCTTATTTAATAATTATAAAAATATGGCAGCATCACAAAATATCAAAATAACTATCAATAGTTTATGAAAAACAGCTGCTAGCAAACACAATGAGTTGAAAATTTTATTTTTTTTTATTTATTTATTTTTTTTTTTTTTTTATTTATTTATAAAATTTGAGTTTTCTAGCACAACAAGACATAATCTTATAAATGAGAGTGCTAGTGATCGAGCAGAAAAAAAACATACTTAGAATACAAATTTAAAAATAATATAATTAATTGTTTATAAATTGTCAATATGTTTTATAATAAAGAAAATTGATTTGTAGCAGATTATAAAGTAAGCTAAAACAATAAGGAAATACAATTAAGATAGTTAAAAGATGTGCTAAGAGTCGAATTGTCAAAAAGTGTTAAAAAAAGATTAAAAGATTAGTCAGTTTTTGTTACCAAATATTTTTGTTTAAACAATATTTTACACATGGCACTTTGTGACAACAGGACCTAGCTTGACATTTACTCAAAAATAAAAGTGGTGTAGTTATTTAAATATTTTAAGGATGAAAACAAAAATATAAATATTTATGAATAATCAAAAAGAAAAGAAAAAGGTCACATTAACATTTTAAAACTTTATGCAAATAGTTTACACAGCTCCCTTTTAAAAGTAATTGCGTTGCTTATTTTCTGTATAGAATTAGGTAGAGTATTCCAAAGACTGACGGTATAAATCAAAAACTGTCGTTGTGATAATAAACTTTTATATTTTTGTTGAATTATTCTCTTTCCACGGTTTGTGAAAAATATTTTAAATATATTAAAAAATTTCAGCGATATTCATGTATTTACCACCTAAACTTATTTTATTTATTAATTTAACTTATTAATTAATATTTTCATTAAGAAGTGTGTGCAAAACATAAAATATTGTTCTATCAATGGCTAAAATGTTTGTTTACTTTTGTTTAGTTTTGCGAAACAACAACAAAAAATGCCATAACCAAGTGGTAAAAGTCTATTATTTAATTGGACTTTAAATGCACAAGATTTGTCATTTAAGTTTCATTTAAGTGTACATTGAAAAACTGTATTTTGTACTTAAATAGAACTTAAATATAAATGACATTTAAATACAAAGTCAAAAACTGGCCCTTAATTTATTAACTACTTTCTGGGTATGATTAAAATCTTGGCACATGTTTTATAATTTTTATTGTATTGTATTGTAGTTTTAAGATCTGGTAACAATGTTGTTCTTAAATTTTAACTAATTATCATTTTTAAACTTAAAAATTGAAGGAGGTTATCAATTTGCTTGAATTTTTGTGCCCGCAGAACTCATTCATTACTAAACCAATTTTGAAAATTTGTTCGTTCTTTTTGGACCGGCTATGCATACAGATTGGTTAAGTTTTAAAAACAGTTGATAGTTTAAAAAATTAAAGGGTGTCCCCATACAACGAACATGTTTTTTAAGTGTATTATAAACCGCAAATGACACGACTTTAAAGTTAAAAAAAATATTAGCCCCCAAAAGCAAAAAGCAATTCAAAAATTAATCTTAAAATTAAAGGGTGTCCCCGCAGAGGACGAAAATTTACCAATATGGGCCTATCTCTTCAAAGTTTTTTAACAATTGCTTCCGAATTGGACAGAATGTCGATTACTGTGATCGTTATAATAACAAGTATATATGTATATTCAAAATTATAAATTAAGCGGTGCCCCAATAGTACATTTAATTTGATGTATATGGCCATACTTTTGAACAGTTGTAGACAGACTTCTTTAATTCAAAAACAACCTGCATTGCTAAGTCCGCTATAAAAACAAGTAAAAAAATTTGATTTGAAAATTAAAGGGTGTGCCAAAAGTTGGTGTAATTTTATGTATGTGGACAAACTTTTAAACAGTTAAAGACAGGAACCTGTATTGCTAACTTCGCTGTATCAACAAGTTTATAATTTGAATTTAGAAATTAAAGGGTGTCGCCGTAGGTAACCTAAGTTGAGCTATATGGGACTATCTTTTGAACCGTTTAGGATAAACGCTTGAAAATTGGACAGAATTTTATTTGCTATGACCGTTACACTATTAAGTATTAATATTTAAAATTATAAATTAAAGGGTGCCCCAATCATTCAATTGATTTATGCATATGGCCATACTTATGAACAGTTTTAGACAGGCCTTTGAAATTTACAAACAACCTGTTTTGCTAAGTCCGCTATAAAAGCAAGTATAAAGTTAGGAATTGAAAATTAAAGGGCGTCCCAATAGTTGGTGCAATTTGATGTATGTGACCAAACTTTTATGCCGTTACAAGGAACTTGTAGACAGACCATTGAAATTTACAAAGAACCAGTTTGCAAAGTCCGCTATAACAACAAGTATATAATTTCGATTTGGATATTACAGGGTGTAGCTAAATACAGACAGACAGCTGAAATATGCAAGGAACCTGTATTGTATAGTCCGCTATAAGAAGAATTACACAATTTGAATTTAAAAATCAAAGAGTATCCAAATAGTTAGTGTTAATCGATGTATGTGGCCAAAGTTTTGAACCGTTATGACAGACAGCTTAAATGTTTTTTTTGCAAGAATTATTTATGGTTTATATTCCCTTGAACATTGAACACTAGTTGTCACCTTTAAACTATCATTTTAACTTTACACTGTTGCTTAACAAATCTGCCTCAAATCGATGTGTTGCATTTGCAAAAAAAAAATTCTCTTGTTGTATTTTCTGAAGTGTTTTCAATTTTTTTTGCGTTTTACTGGCTGCATTTAATTTATGTTTTGTTTGTTTTTCTTGCTTTAAACTGTGGCAAGTATTGGGTTGAACACAAAAGAAGCATAAAATTGTTAATTTGTTTACGCATTAGTAAATGACATGACCATGCGGCAAATGTGGTCTTTGTGACCTCTTTTTGCTTTGAAAGCACAACGTACAAAAAAAAAAAAAAATAAATGCTTGAAAACATCATTGTCAGGATTTGAATACATGAAACCATCAATTTCCATAAAAATGACACATAAACTCACTTCGAAGTGCACACAAATGTGTGAGTGAAAAAAGTATGTACTCGCACTCGTTCTCGTTGTCGTACTTGCTACTACATGTTTCCTGTTTATATTTACATTTCACATACTTACATATTTATTTAAATAATTACTTACTGCTGCTGTTGTTGTTTTAGCATGTAATTTAATGGTTTATTATACATAAATGTGTAGATAAGTATGTGTGTGAATGTGTATCTCTGGTTTGTTTTATTGATGCAAGTGTGTGCATTTTTACAGCTATTGCTAACATCCTACATCCTTTAAGCCTGCAGCAGTCCCCTGCTATAGTTATTGTTGCTGTTAGTTGTGGTTTTGCTTCATTGAAACAGTATTTTTAATCTGCATCAAACGAACATTACATCCATGTCCAGTGTTATTTGAAATGCGTCTTTGTGCAGCCACCCAATTGAAATCTGTCACTTGTCGTTTTATGTATTTTATTATTAACGTTTTTTTTTTATTTTAAATTTTATTCATTGCATAAATAAAAAAAACACACGTTGATATTTTTTTATAATTATGTTTAATATAAATATTACACGAATACGGGTTTAATGGAATCATCGAATTGTGGGAAATTGAATTAATTTGTAGACATTTTTTATTATAAATTATTATAAAGTAATTGAATTGTATATAAAAACGTCATGAATTCTTAAAATAATATTCAATCAATTTTATTATTTCATCAGGTAATTAAAGTGAATTTATGGTTAAACTCGTTCACCTTCTTAAAGCCACTGAATATTTAAATTTAAACATTTTAAGTTATTAAATGTTTTTCAAGAATACGTTCGGCAATAAAGAATATAAATAAATAATTACATATTTTTCTTTGATTCTATTTCAGTTCTGTTCTTCTGAAATTAATTTATAATCGACATTAAAACTATTTTTAGATGAAAAATTTTTAAGCTGCCTCAGATTTTCTTTTTTCTTTTATGAAGTATAATATTTCAAGCAACGGCGAAAATGAGTGTATTGGCCACTCCTATCTTATGATATCGCCATTGATCTGTAACAATTTTTTGAAAGGTTAAGTTAAGAAAGGTTAAGTTATTTTTAATTTTAAATTAAAAACTTAATACTTTGACATTTGTCACAAAAATTTAAATATTATGTTGTCGACGAAATTTAGTCATTAAAATTAAAAAAATCTGCAGCCTTATTCTATAAATCGTTAATTCTAAAATTTCATCCCTAAAAATCTAAAAAATTTATTCAGCGATTTTTTGCTACAAATGCAATTCTGTAACACTTTTTTCTCTAAATTAGCGCGTAAGATGCAAAGCAATGTAATTCATAGCTTTTGCGCTGGCATGCCATCCCTAAATAAGAGCGTCAACTTTATATCTTTAACAGTAATGTTAACTCATTTTATTTTATAAAACCACAGCACAGAATAAATAAGAGATAAAACCGCTAGATTGCCTTGAAAATAACTAAATTGTAATTACTTTTCAACCATAACAAAACAAAACTAACCAACATGCAGCCAACTTCACTTCCTAACGCTCTGTCAAAATTGGATTTTCCAATTGCTAAGCGTTGACGCCGTGCTGTTTAAGGATGCTTCATACATTTTGTATGTACATGAGAAATTTTGACAGATATCTTTCGCTTTACGCGCTAATTTACGGATGGCAGTAAATTGGGCATGGTTTTAAAATTCAACTCGCCGCATGTTCTAATTTAGCATTCTCTACTTCAAGTTAGCGGTTTTGATATTCCAAAAATTTTTAATTTTTAGCAACGAATATTTTGTGGTGTTAAAATGCAAGTAAAACAAATTTGCTTCTTTATTTGATGTTAATTGTGTAAATTTTATTTATTTAAAAAAATTAAATTAACAACCAAACGGGTTACAAAGGACCAAAAATATATTTGTGCTCATTCAATATTTGAAGGAGCATAAAGAATTTTCCCACGACAGGTATAAAACCAGCGAACTTAAAAATCTTGGTGAGCAATGGGACACCTTAGCTCTAACTATAACGGCTCAGGAGGAGCTCTGAAAAATTGTGAAAATTAATGAAAATTGACTTATTTGCATTCATTTATAAGATCGATGGTTCAAAGCCTGATTGGGAAAAAGTTAAAAAAAAAACAAAAATCAATGAAATTTGACTTTATTTTCGGCTTTTTGGTTCTTTTTTAATTTTATATCTAAACATTTGTCTTTCTAAAAATTTTTCTTTCTAAAAATGTTTAGAAACATTTTTCTTTCTAAAAATGTTTAGAAACATTTTTTTCTAAAAATGTTTAGAAACATTTTTTTCTAAAAATGTTTAGAAATTAAATTAAAAAAGAACCAAAAAGCCGAAAGTAAAGTTAAATTTCATTCATTTATAAGATCGATGGTTCAAATACTGATTGGGAAAAAATTAAAAAAATAAAAAAACAAAAAATCATTAAAAAAATAAAAACATGTGCTGGAATTATATGCCTATGATTGATATATGCTCTTGATTGTTTCATGCTTAAATTATTGTTTACTTTATAATGAAAATTAAATTTCCATTAATCAATAAAAATTTATTGGCAATGTTAACAAACTCCCATATTCAGTATAAATGGGCTGGTTAGTGAAATTTTGGAACGTAACCAATTTTTTTTTTGTTTTATAAAAAATAGTTATTTTGGTATTTTTGAGTAATTTAAGTCTTAAAAAAAAACTAATGAACTGAAGCAAAGAAATCAGATTTGTAAGGGTTTAAATGGAAGGGACGAGAAAAAACCCATTCAAATCTTGGATGAAGAATTATTCTAGCAAAGTTAAAATGTGCTACGCAGGAGTATCCGCCTGATGGCTTACTACGGTTTCCACTAAAAATTCAGCTTAGGACAATCTTTTTTGTTTAAAGATAAACAAATTATCTGGATTAAATGTAACTTTTACATTACGCAGAAGTCTTGGCAATTTAAAATATCATCACTGAGGGAAATGACATGCCGATAGCTGTGTCTCAATGCAAATGGAGTTGGAATATTATTACGATTCTGCAGAACTTAATGATGAGTGAGTTAGCCGCATGAAACGGAAGCTGCTAAAAGAAAGAGCCGAAAAGCACATTAAGCGTTTGTGAAGTTAACATTATAATCACTACTTTTGTCTAAATTTGTATAGGCAGGTAGAAATATTTTTTTTCGGCTGCAGATACATTATAACTTATTCGCTGTTCTGTATTCTTCAGCTCCGCGTTAAAAGCAGTTTATTTCTATTTCTATTTCTATTTACATTTTTAATTTTTTTAACGTTGTATTTTTTATCTTAGTGTTACTTTTTTTATTTATCATATCGCTCCTTTATTGCAGCATAGTCATATCTCAAAAAATTAAAAATTTGTAGTTACTTAAGCAAAACTGCTCTTTTAGACCTTCTGTACATGTTGAAAAAAAAATCAGTTTTATATCTCAAGCTGAACCGAAGTTCAATTAGATCATAGGTCTTATGTCTTGAAAACTTAAATCGCATTTTGCCAAGTTCAAGTTTTTTTGAGATATGACTATGTTGCAATAAAGGAGCGATATCATGTGTTTCTTACGCTGTGACTCAGGTGGGAATTTAACCAACGATATGCTGCTTTAAAAAGCAGTCCTAAATTAGGACTCCTAATTTTAACCTCTTCAGCCACGAATGATACGCACTATTTTTGCGATGTTACTTTTCTCACAAAAAAGTTCTCGTTGTTTTTAAACGGATGTTTTTATTAATGCGCCTTTCGAACAACTACTTAAACATGACACCTCAACAGCAATTATTTTTCTTTCAACTGAAAGCTGTGTTGGGATTTGAACTTACGATCTCTTGTTTAACAAGCAGGTAGACAACTCTACCGCCAAAGCGGCTGATCCACATGTCTTTGCTAATTTTTTTATTTATTCTTTACTCACACTCCATGCTTTTTTTATTAGTGGAGGTAACAACGAAATCATTCAGTCAAAGTTACTCACCGTATTGTTATAATAATGCCAACCACAAGTGCCGCTATGGTAGGCCACCAGGTTTTAAAAGGATCTGCGTTCTCAAACAATGACATAACATTTTCCATCTTTCTTTATGTTTCTTTTGGTCTTTTGTAAACTTAACTTTCACTTTGGTTCTTTTATCCACAGAAAAGATTTAAATATTTTTTTTTAAAGGTAAATTACTACAAATCTCTAAACACAGGCACTTGTGATATTAGAAATCTTTTTTGTTTGTTTTTGGTTTGTTTTTTGGTTTCGAAGTTTTGCTCTTTTTTCTGCTGTTTCTGCGGTTTTATCTTTTGAGCACAAGGTCAAGCTTTTATGTATTTCTTTCATAAATTATTTTCATTATTTATTATTCAGTTTTTATTTTTTTTTTTTTTTTGACCAAATACTTTTTCCAATGTGAAACTTTTTGCCCTTTCCCGCCAATGGCAATACCCAAAATGACACTGATAAAATTATTTGCTTTTTTAATAAAAATCAAAATTCAAATAAAGCAAAACAAACTAAATTACCATTTCTAATTTCCACAGAAAAAACTCCTACTAAACGCAATGTTTTTAACATAATTCTCTTTTTGCTTTTATTTAAATTGAACTTTTCTCATATTTTAGTGCCTGAGTGTGTTTTTCTGTTATTTAATTTCAGTGGATTTTATACTTTTATCTACTCTGACTAAAATTTCAATATGAACATTTTTATTTGCCCTGTTGACAGTGTAGATTCATTGAGGTTTTTATTGGGTTGGGGCAGAAGACCTTTAGTCAAATGTTGAGTTCATTCAACTTTTTATTGTGTTTTACTACACTAAAAATATTTTGGACTCTGAGTAAACAATTTTAGAATGTGTTAATTTTAATTCTAATATTTTTATTAACTTTTTATATTTTACAAACGTAGGTATTGTTTTGATTTGTATTTCCAGCACTGCAATATTTTTATACCCTTCATCACTAAGTTTGTCATTCCGTTTGTAACTTTTACAATATCTATTTCCGACCTCATGAAGTATATATATTCTGACTCCTTATGCATAACGAAGTCGATTAAGCGATGTCCCTCTGTCCGTCCGTGTTAGTGTTGAAAGATCAGCTAAAAAAAATTAAATACTCCAATCGATCGATAGAAGTGCTATTCGAAATCAGCTGATCGGTCCATGTCCTTCGAGGCAGCAGGCAAAACACCACGCCTACCTCTACTTTTTTTATGTCATTTGGATCAATAAAGTAACTCCAATCAAACAAATAAATATATGGGGCTATAAAGAATTAAAAAATAAGAAAAAAAAACATCAAGTGAGAAAATTGGCGCTGGCCCATATTTTCCGAGTTACGGGGCTCTCAAACTTTCAAAGATTTTAAAATATCAATTTAGGTATCAATTATTCAATTATTTAATTATTACTACAGCTGCTTTTTTGGTTACTTTTTACAGAAAATATTATTTAATATATGTACTAATTACTTCCTATATAAATATGTACAGCTGCGGACAATAAAATAGCACCACGCACAAGTTTATAATGACTCCGTTTACATCTGTTTAACTGTTAAACAAATTCAACTCAAAACAAAATAATAAATTATCTGATGTTAATAGTTTATTATCATAAAAAATTAATAAATTAAGAATTAATTAATTAATTAATTTTTAAGAAAAATTTGTGGCCTTTCTTAAAATAAATCAAAAAATTCACTCAAATATCTGCAGATAAATTTATTGTATGGTTTCAATACTTTGTTATTTTTTTGGTATTACTGCGGCACAACGCCCTTCCATCGAATCTACTATACGCTGGCATCTTTTAACTTTTACGGAACTCGAAATTTTCTGCACAGTCTCCCAGAGCCCTTCAACGCTTGTTGGTTTTATTGTAGATACGAGGGCTGCTCTATATATTTCTGGCCTAATAGTGAAAATGCGAAAATTTATAATCAAAAATGGTTTTATTGTTTTTCAAAGTATTCTTCAGCATGATTTATACACTTTTTCATGCGCTCAAACCAGTTGTCGAAGCACTTTTTCCACTCCGATTGAGACACCTCTAAAACATGGTTTTTGATCACTTCAACAGCTTCTTCTGGCGACGAAAAACGTTGACCATGCATTTTTTTCTTGATGTGCGGAAACAAGAAGAAGTCATTAGGTGCCAATTCAGGGCTGTACGGCGAATGACCCATTAATTCGACGTTTTGGCCGGTCAAAAACGCTCTGGTTTGAGCCGATGTGTGAGAACTCGCATTGTCATGGTGAACAATGATTCGTTTTCTCTTGTTGATTTTTGAATTTCTCCGATGACTTCAGGCAAACAAATTGTAGTGTACCACTCAGATGTGACCGTTCTACGTTGCTCAAGCGGAACAGTCGCCACATGACCAGTTTTTCCGAAGAAACAGGCGACCATTTGCTTCGAAGTGCTTCTTCCACGAACAACTTTCGTTGGATTTTGCTCGCTTTTGAAGACCCACACGGTCGACTGTTGTTTCGTTTGGGGCTCATACGCATAGATCTATCATTCGTCACCTGTCACGATCTTATAAACGTCTTTTAAAGCACCGCAATCGTATTTTTGCAACATTTCTTTGCACCAATCGACACGAGACTTTTTTTGAGCGACTTTCAAATTGTGCGGGATCCAACGAGAACAAACCTTTTTTACGGCCAGGTGTTCATGCAGTATCGAATGTAAGCTGGTGGAAGAAATGTCCAAGGATGTCTCTATCTCTCGGTATGTCGCATGTCGATCTTGCATTATGAGTTCACGCACGGCATCAATGTTCTCTGGCACAACAGCCGTTTTTGGACGGCCTTCACGGAATACGTCTTTGAGCGAGCTTCAGCGACGATTAAATTCATTATACCAAAATTTCACAGTGCTATAGGATGGTGCTTCATCGCCATACAAAGATTTGAGTTCATCAATGCACTCTTGTCGTGAAAATCCACGTCGAAAGTTGTGAAAAATGATGGCACGAAAATGTTCACGAGTTAATTCCATTTTTTTCTATATTAATTTTTTCAAGTCATTGTAAACAACACAAATAATGGTCATAAGTCAAAACGTTTTGAGTACGATTATGCTTAAAAATGACAAACTTTCCAATGGAAATGTCAGATTACATTTGGCAGCACTCAGTGTTGCCAGGCCAGAAATATATATAGCAGCCCTCGTACACCCTTCTTTATGTCCGTCCACAGATTTTCGATAGAGTTCAAAACCTAAAAACTGTACAGGCCACTTCATTTAATTGATAGAGTAATCTTTAAACCATTTTCACTTATTTTTTTTTACAAAATTTTGCAAAATTAATTAAAGAAGCCTACTGCTGCTATTTTAATAAGTGCACGAAATGATGTGTTCACAAAAGATCTTTTATAACTGATTAACCGTTACGAAATTTGACAAGTAATGCACAAACTCTGAGATAGCGTGAAAAAAGTAACCGTTCCTTACACTCAAAAAAAAAAAAAAAATATATATATATATATATATATATATATATATATATATATATATATAATATAATAAATAGGTGAAATTTTTACATCTTTCAAATCAGAATATTGCAACTGGTGCTATTATATTGACCGGGACTGTATGTTAAAACATAAAAAAGAACTGCGAATGGTGATCACTGTAACTATTTAAAAGAACAATGATTTGAAAATTTGAAAAAATTGTTACTGCTTTATTTCGACTGAAGCGAAAATGTAAAAAGGGCTACAAATCCTAAAAGTAGACACAGTTAAAGCCGCAAAAAAGAATTTAATAGAAATATATATTTGAAATTTGAAAATTTTCAAATATTTATTTTAAAATTTGAAAAACATTTTTTTTTTATTTGGTAAGGAAATGGAAATATTTATCTCATTATTCGAGATCGCTCTGTATGTATTTTATATGTTTATCTACTAAGTATTTGCAAAGAGTGGCCAAATTACTTAATGAAGAAACTTTAATAAAAAGTCTTTCCTATTATTCTTTTCCTGGATGAGTGGAATACTTTAAGATTTTTATTTTTTTTCGAGTTCTCACTTTCGCTATCCTTGAGCAACTACCATGATATCCATTCTTGGGGAAGAGTTTTGAACTACTTCAGCTTTAATTTGTAATTATATTGAGGGTCTCCACTATAGATACATATTTTTTAACATTATTAAACTAATGAGTTCTTGGAAAAAACAATGAAACATTAAGTTTAAGAGCATTAAGTACTTTTAGAAGAAATAAGAAGAAGCTATCTATATAAAGAAGTGGAAATACTTTTAGCAGCACAGCCCTTTTTAAGTAACTTTTTTAAAACCTACGAAGTATTTGCGCAGGAAATTAAATTATTGATAATTTATTTAATTGTTTTCCTCGACCCTTAAATACATTGTTCTAATTTAATAATGCGAAATTGTTAAAGTAATAATTGTTAGTAAGTGAGTAAAATTTTGAAACCGTTATAACTTTTTAACGCACCTAATATTCTTTTATTGTTCACATTCACGTCGAAAACATCACTTAATTAAGTTCTTGTACTGCTGATGATGGGATCATAAAAAAATGCGGGTGTTAGATTTAGGTATGCTGTTTTAGCTTCTGATCCAAGCTGTCAAATCTATAAAAACATATACACATTTATATACAATAATAAAAACAAAAACAAAAAAAGCATTTGCCTTTGAGTATTTCGAATTGACATCAACAACATAATCTGAAATAATACAGACTAAAGAGCAAATTAATCTATAACATTATGCTTTTTATATGTGATATTCAAATCTAAAGCATTAAATATTTGATTTTAATTCTAATAATTTTCTTCATAAAAAGATTTAAATATCTGTGATAATTCATAAGTCCCACTTACTTGACTTGATTTAGTTTGTATTTTTTTTTTATTTCATTAAAATAAAACATTTAAATTGTTTTGTTAAATTCTTACGAATGACAAATTTTTAGTTTTAAAAGCTGTTATTTTTAAATTTCTAAATAATCCTATTCAAATTAAACAACAGTTATGTAAAACAGAACAAGTGAAAAAAAGGATATAATATTCGAAGAGGTCACGGTTGAATGTTAATGTTTTTTGTAAATTCTGCTTAAAGTGTTGATGTTTTTAAATTTTTTTTCTGTCATTTTTCATTTGGAGGTTATGCATTTCTAAAATTTCTAAGTATGGAAATATTTTAATTTGAGTAATATAAGTTCTCTAATAAAATTATTCCTATAATATAACTCTTAATCACTAGCGTGCGGACGGGTATGGCAGTTATGGCAGCTGCCATATCAAACAAATCATTAGCACCCCCTAGCTCCCTCAAAAAAAAAGTATTCGATCGACGTTATTTATGGAGTAGGAAAACTTATTCAATTCAAAGATAGTAATGATGACTTCATTATTGTTTCAAAGCAATTCAGTCGAACTTTTTAAAGCTAAAAGCAGAGATTAATCTTTTTCAGTACTGTAACGATAAATATTATCCACCAACAAATATTCACAAATGGCTAATATGGTTGAATAATAAAGACAGAAAAACCACGTATCCCATCTTTTATAAAGTAGTTTCCGGTTTTTTGTCCATTCACTCCGGTCACTAGTTGCACAAGTTAGTGAAGCTTTTCAAAATTAACGATCATCAAAAATAATCTAAGATCTACAATGACAAACGAACGCTAAGAGCCTCTTCTTAAGGGTTTCGTCCAGCAAGAGTTTTTGATTTCACTTGATGCGGGAGATGTTATAGACAGATTCGCAGTAATTGCTTCGAAAAGGCAATTAAAACTCAAATTGTGAATCCTTAATCTAATACAAAAGTGTTATATAATCTAACAGGCATGTTCTGACACTCGCATGTTTTTGAAATGGCATGTGATTTCAAAAACGCCAGCTTTTGTTTTACATGTTCTGAAACTCACGCGTTTTGCTTGCGATTTGCTCTTTTTCAAACTTATGTTCGAAAAGAAAAACATCATCAGTACTTAAGAAGTATTTTTGTTTATTTTGTTAATTATAAAATACACGTTCGAAACTCATATCATCCAAAAAGTAAATTAAATAAATTTTTTAAGATCCCTTAATACTTTAAATGCACGATTTAATAAGCACCGAATATTTTATAAGAATTAAAAATTAAAATAGCCACATATTTTTTTTACTATCGACTATACGTTCAACCGCACTAATACTAGTATATTTTCAAACATCAATTAGAACTGATGCTTCTATGAAATCGCCAGTACTTAAGAAAACAATCAAAACAAACAATTAATAGAACAAATAATATATTTCAAATTAATTATTTGCGACTTTAATAGTGTAAAAATTCAAATTAATTTTGTTAAAAATAAAAGAGAACATATTAATTTTCATTTGTGCATAATTTTATTGTTGCTTTAAAGTTTATTTTAAGTAAAATTCGTAACTTCACTTCAGTATGTGCTTGCGAAGTCGCCAAATTTCTTGCGTTTGTGAACTACAGAACACCTTTCATGCGATTTTAACTCGCATCGCCAGTTTTAAGCGATTTGCGATTGTCAGAACATACCTGTAAATCAATCTGATTATATTTAATATTTTATTTTTTTATTTTATTTAATATTTTGTATTTTTAATGGTTTAATCAGGGATTAAATAACTTGCTTAAAATAGCAAGAGCACTAAAATCTTTGCTTTGCTTACATGTTAACAAACAAAGTTACAGCATAAAACAAATGCAAAAAAGAGAAAGAAACGCGTATGCTTAAGCGTTCTGCAGCAGGCAATCAGCAAAGCATTCATTTTAAAAACGTTTGCTGTTGCTTAAGTAATAAGTTGATGTTTGTTTATTCTTTTGTTGTTGCTTTAAATAAAAACAACTTTTAATGGTGTAATAAAAATAAAGTTCGTATTTGTATTGTATGTAATTATTTTCTTAAGTATTGTAGATAATAAATACATAAATACGTTTCCAATGTTAAAAGGCATGAAAAGCAAGGAGTTACAGCAAGAAACAGCAATCGTAATCAGCTACAACTTCATAGTAAAATGTTAAGCAAAAGCAAACAACAAAATAAAGAAGAACTGATTGCAACAGCAAACGTTTTTAAAATAATTGCTTTGCTGATTGCTTTGCTGCAGAAAGAAACACATAATCAGCTAAAGCAAATGTGTTTCTTTCTTTTTTTTTTGCATTTGTTGTGCAAATGTGCAGCATCATTTTTCCACAGCAACAGTTAAGCAACTACATATGCATTAAAAATAGTCAGGCAGTTTTAATCACTGGTTTTAATTTATATTAACTCTCTATCACTCATAAACTGCTATTTGTTTAATTTTTTGTATTTAAAATCTTATCAGAACAATAAAATACATGTATTTTTAGATTTTTCCAAATTTGTATTATTTGCAGAGAAATTTGCTTTAAGGCAACACTGAGATAACTGAACAAAATCTATGAAACTGTTTATGTTACGAAAGATGAAAAATTCTAAAGAAATTATTGGATTTCGTATAGCATAAGGCTACATTCTATTTTTCACATACATTAAGGGTAAATATAACACAATTTGGAAACTTCCACCTAATTTTCTTATCAGACCACTGTGGCCAGTACCCGATCTGGTCTTGTTGAGCTACCTATGGACGTAGGCGATGGGAAGTTCCTTTATGCTTTTTGGCATCAATCTCCCTAAGGGTGTTATGTTTGAGGCGGCGTGTAAAAAAAAATCGTTTTAAAATGGAGGTAATCTACCTGGCGTTGAGTAGACACTAACTTAATAAACACCGCTGATGTTTGCTTAGAAATCTGATACTAGCTCTAAAACGTAGCTTGCCAACAGATATGACGACAGTATATCAATTATTGCGAAACAACTCCAATTAAAATATTGCCAATATTTTACCCTTTTTGTCTGATGTATCCTACGGACAACATAACTTATTTATCAAATAAATTACATCAAAACGTAATAAATAAAGCTCCATAATAAATTATCAAGCTGTAACATAAATTAAAGAAAAATTTTTTATCATTTTTTGAAATTGCAGTCAACCGGCATTTTTCGCAAGTACCGAAAGTCAAAAATCAAATGCCATTTAACAACTAGCAGTGCGATCAAATTGATTTTTTTGGATCTAGGTCGTTAGCTCAGTTTGTAAACCACAAAATGTAGTGCACAATTATGTTAAATTTATTGATAATAATAAAATTAGTATTATTAATTTTGCGCCTCCCAAAAATTCTGCCACACCAAAGAGCAGCCCCTGTGCACACTTCTGCTCCCAATGGAATATATCTTTAAAAAATTCAATCATGTTCCCAAGTAGAAAATAAGAACATAATACGCAATTCGAAAGCGAAGTAAAATTAACAAAAAACAAAAGAACCAACGAAATGGCTCAAAAACCATTAAGCTACTTTTTTCTGTATTTTCTGATACCTTTTTTTGTTTTTTCAGGCAACGAGTGATCATCTATTACATCTGCAAATAATTGCAAGGCACTCATAATGTGTTCTTATTTAAGCATGTTTTTCTACTTAAACTTTCAAACTTAAGAGTCATCTTCTGAAGAACATGCAAATACTCACGTTGCTTTTCAATAAAATTTTACTCAAATTTTCATAGAAAAGATTAATTTTCAATTCAATTGCAAAGTTTTCTCGTTATTAACTACAAAACTATAAATAACAAAAACTAACAAAAAGGAAAAAATTAAAAATTAAAAATAGAAGCAGCAATAGCATGCGGCTAGATGAGGCAGAGAATATATGAGGAGTATAAACTCTATAGTGTAACGAAAAATTAAATTTAATAATTCTTACAGTTTTTTTTTAATGATATCAATGATATATTAATTTTTTCTTTTAAATAAGCAAAATAAAACAATGCACAGTGGGGCATATATGGCCATGACTAATAAAAAAAATTTTGTGAACATATGCGCTACAGCGGGTAAAACTTTGCTTCTGGTATAAACAAACCTTACCCTTCTTGCAACTTCCGTTTGTAAATAAGATTGTGGAGATCTTGGAATCCCCTTTTTAATTTTGCAAGAAGTAATGCTGCGCGTGATGAATCATCTCAATGGCGCCTTCAAGAATTAATATTGTTGTTGTAACATTGTTTTGTTACAAGACTTAATACCCACAACGAGGAATCCATGCCGTATTCATGTATTCTAATTTAAAAACCAAATATATGGGTCACAGAGAATTAAAAAATAAAAAGAGTCGTACCGCATTTATATAATTTCACTTAAAAATGCCATCGGCGCTTAATGGATTAAGCATTTTTAAAAAATTTGTGTATTTATTTAAAGATCTGTCAAAAAGCCATAACCATATTGATATTTTAAAAAAATTTTTAAATTTCAGAAGGAATTTCCATACCAAAATTAATTTTTTTTAATGATTAATCAGAATACAGCTCACAAAGGAACTTTAGAAAATGCTGCACCTTTAAGGCAAATAAATCAATAAAACATTTACGAAACATATAAAATTGTTTTAAAAAATGTTTGTATGTTAAGTAAATTAACTTCAAGCTCTATGTATGCAGATATACGTGATTATGATTATAAAATTAATGATAGATTTTTGCAAGCCCTTATTCGTTAAAATGTTTAACTGATTCAATTTATTTTATTACGACTAATTTTTTTCCTTTGTGGCAAAGAATTTTCATTAAATATCATATATCATTTCGGGATACCCTATTTAAATTTATTTAATAATATTTTTTCTACTGAGGTACCCTAAAAATTAAAAATGCTTAAAACTAGTAGAAATAATCAAATACCTGCTCGTTATATAAATTTATAGCTGCCCTTTTAACCGCAATGAGGTTGGTTGGCAACTTAAATCAAAAACAGCCGGAAGTTTAATTTATTTAATTTTGTCTATTCTCTCAATGAGATGTCTGTGAATGAGATGTGTTTTCATTTTATATAAAATGCATTACAGAATCAACGATGACCTATTGCAGTGATAATAACGAAATAAAAATGAAATAACTTTTGGTTTCATATGCAATCAAACGGGTTTTATTATGAACATCAGGTGAAAATGTGCATATGAAAAATTTTTTATGCAAAAATAAATTTTTTGCCAAAAGCAAAATATAAAACATACAAAGAATCACCTTAATAAGAAATTAAATTTGATTATTATGAATTGAATACCGAACAGTAAAAATTTTTATATCAATTATTGAATTTTCTAGCTAAAAGTTTTTTAAACATTAAAGCAAGAAAAAAATTTTTTTTAATTAAGCAAACACTAGGAGCTTGGATATTCACTTTTCAGCGGGAACTTTATAAAAAGTTTTTAAAATAAAAAACATAAAACATCAGTTTCGTTTTGCTAGCAAATTTCGTCGTTTCACAAGTAAATGGAGGGAATATTTCAAAATATATGTTATATATATTGCAAAGCAAAATTTAATTTTTAATAAGAAACGAAAATTCAGAAGAAAAAATTCTCTACACGATCGGAATTTCACAAAAATATCTTATTTTCGTTTCAGTCCTTGGAAAATGGATAGAAGAGTAATAAGCCCACGATTGCCAATTTAGCCATTTTCCAGCTAGATCTAGAGACTTTTTTTTTATCTAGCTACAAAAAGATGGCTAAATGCAATCTAGCCACATGATCTAACCATTTTTTTTTTATTTTTATATTTTTATTTTTATATTTATTAAAAAAAAACTTTTTAGTTTGGTAGTCAACTAAAAAGTTTTTTTTAATTTTTAAGTATCTAAACTTCTTGTTACAACTGTGTTTTTTATTTATTTTCATTTACCTAAATCTTTGTATGGCGATGAAGCACCATTCTATAGCACTGTGTTTAAAATTGGTATAATGAATTTAATCGTGGCTGAAGCTCGCTCAAAGAAGAACTCCGTGAAGGTCGTCTAAAAGCGGCTGTTGTGCCAGAGAACATTGATGCCGTGCGTGAATTCATAATGCAAGATCGACATGCGACATACCGAGAGATAGAGAAATCCTGGGACATTTCTTCCACCAGCAAACATTCGATACTGCATAAACACCTGGCCGTAAAAGAGGTTTGTTCTCGTTGGATCCCGCACAATTTGAAAGTCGCTCAAAAAAAGGCTCGTGTCGATTGGTGCAAAGAAATGTTGCAAAAATACGATTGCGGTGCTTCAAAAGACGTTTATAAGATCGTCACTGGTGACGAATCATGGATCTATGCGTATGAGCCCGAAACGAAACAACAATCGACCGTGTGAGTCTTCAAAGACGAGCAAAATCCAACGAAAGTTGTTCGTGGAAGAAGCACTTCGAGGCAAATGGTCGCTTGTTTCTTCGGCGAAACTGGTCATGTGGCGACTGTTCCGCTTGAGCAACGTAGGACGGTCACTTCTGAGTGGTACACTGCAATTTGTTTGCCTGAAGTCATCGGAGAAATTCGAAAAACCAACAAGAGAAGACGAATCATTGTTCACCATGACAATGCGAGCTCTCATATATCGGCTCAAACCAGAGCGTTTTTGACCGGCCAAAACGGTGAATTATTGGGTCATCCGCCGTACAGCCCTGACTTGGCACCTTATGACTTCTTCTTGTTTCCGCACCTCAAGAAAAAAATGCGTGGTCAACGATTTTCGTCGCCAGAAGAAGCTGTTAAAGTGTTCAAAAACCATGTTTTAGAGGTGTCTTAATCGGAGTGGAAAAAGTGCTTCGACAACTGGAGAATACTTTGAAAAACAATAAAACTAGTTTTGATTATAAATATTTGCATTTGCACTATTAGGACAGAAATATATAGAGCAGCCCTCGTATACCTTTTCAGTTAAACTTTCAAGTTGATTTATTTAATCTCATTCAATTATTTAATTTAATCATACAATAGCGTGTGTTAATGAAATAAAATAAAAAAATTTATTAAACTAAAAAACGCTTAATAATTTCGTTAGCTAAAAAATTAAAATGTTTTCTTGTTTTTTTAACTTACACTTAGTTTATTAAGATGGAGCCAAATGTTAAAATTTTTACTTCCTACTTTACTTTTAATATATATTTATTTAAAAAAGATTTTGATGTTTAATAAATATAATCAAAAGACTACAAATTTAAGGCTTATTTCTTTAGCGATTTTTAGCCCTTTTTTAATCTTAAACTTTCATACCCTGAAAATTTGACAAACCTTAGAAAAGATAGATGGTAAAAAGAGCAAGATTTAGAGCCACTTTATTAGTTATTTTACTTCGCCGGCGAATATGCTATGAAAACGCACCGACCAAGGAGTCTGCATGTTGTAATATTAATTCTGAAAATGTATTTTACGATAAACGATTCCGTGATTTTTTAAGGAACATCCTTACCAGTAAACGTGATTTGCAAATTACCGTTCTTTTAAATAGTAACAGTGATCACTGTTTGCAGTTATTTTTTATTTATTTAAACATAAGTTTAAGTTTATAAAGGATCCAATATTTTATGCAAACAGTAATCATAATGGAAAACGAATTTTGATCTCTACATCCAAAGCAGCTGTAATAAAATTTTCCCAGATATATATAGAGGTTGGTAACACTGATTGAGTATAGGTTCGAATAGAAAAGGCGCACAAATTTTTTTGCTGTAGTAACCAGCGATTTTTTAATCACACCGATTCAATCACAGGTACTAAAATATCGCTCATCTTTAACTTATACCATTAAAAAGAAAAACATTTTTATTTATTGCCGCAGGGGTTGAACCCTGGCCAACCAGATTTGTAGTCAACGTGCTTATCACCGTGACTACAGTAGCGTTTTTTCCAAAACAGCCTTTTTTAATTACAAAAAATATTTAATTTGATTGAAAGCCTAAAATTTATAAAAATATTAAAAAAAATTTGAAAATTTTACAAATACAAATATACAAGAAATTTACAACGTGCAAGTTTCATTAAAAATCAAAAATACAAAAAAAATTTAAAAAGCTCTTTTTTTGATCCGGTTTACTCTAAAGCAGATTAAATGTTTATCTTTAATTAATAATGAAATTAACAAAAACTTTAAAATAATGTAAAACTTGTCTATTGCAGCGGTTATTATTATTAAAGGTTTTCACGTCACAAATTTTACTCTTGTGAAAGTGCAAGATTTATTTTAACCAGCAACATAAAATCACATCACCAAAAACATATTCATTTTATCAAAGAAATATTCTGCCAAAAAATCTATATTTGAAAAAAAAAGTAATTATATAATTTCTCTGGTGAAGGGTATATGAGATTCGCCAAAGCCGCATATAATACTCTTCTTTGTTATTTTTAATTTAAATATTTATTTTATTCGTGCAACCGGCATGTTTGCGCTGTCACAAACAATTTCATTTACAATACAATAAGTTTGTGATATTTTATGCATCGCTTTGCATTTATAATATTTAGTGTCTATAAACTAAAGCAGAAACAGCAGCAGCAAAAACAGAAAGCAATAATTAAATTAATGCCAATAAATGCTGGTCACTTAATTACAAAAGTTCATTAAAGTATTAAATTTAATTTAATTTACATACAAATGAAATTTTTTTTTGCATCACAGTCATTAAAAATTTGAATACTAATGAAAATATATTTATTTAAGATCCCACTCAAAATAACAACAACAAAAACACTAACTGAAAATAACATCACACAGGCGAATTAAGTTACAAACAAAAATATTGTGCGAAAAACAATCATTTTCGACTGTTATCTTTTTGCCATATTTGTATGCACATGTTTAAATATGTATAAACATATTAAACGTTAAATTTCTGAAACACAAAATATAATTGTTTTGCTCATTAATGAATAAGGTGTCTTTAAAGGGACGTTAGTATTCGTATTATGTCACTTTACAGCGAAATATTACGAAAATTTTCTAATTAAAATTAAAAGCCACATAAAGGGTCAGTTGCGATGCAAAATATTAAAATTTTCTGCATTATATTTAATAAATAATTAAATTAGTTAATAAAATTAAAGTTAATTAAAGTAGTTAATTTAAATTAGAAGGATGTCAGAAACTGTTAAATGCAATAAAACGACCTGAAAAATATAATCGGGCAGAACGTTATAGAAAGTCTTGATTTAAAAAGAATCCTATTTTTATAGCCTTCAGCAAAAAAAGTGGAAAAAGGGAACATCTTAGTTTGTCATTCCGTTTGTAATATCTGCAATATCAATTTCCGACCCCATAAGTATATAAAGTTTGACTTCTTATGCATAGCGAAGTCGATTGAGCGATGTCTGTCTGTCCATCCGTGTTAGTGTTGAAATCAAGTTTGCCGAGGCACTAGATCCGCTAGAGAAAATTAAAGTAAGCAAGTCGATCAGACATAGTGCCGAATAAGGTGCTATTGTCCTTTAAGGCAACGGGCAAAACATCACGCCTACCTTTAATTTTTCCATATAATTTGTAACAAAGAAGTAACTCCAATCAAAAAAATGAATATATGGGGTGAAGGAGAATTGAAAAATAACAAAAAAAAAAAAGCATCAGGTGAAAAAATATGCGCTCGCCCATATTTTCCGAGTTACGGGGCTCTGAAATTTTCAAATTTTTTTAAATATCAATATGGGTATCATTTTTAAGCCTTTGAAGAGATCTTTAAGGAAATACTAAAATTTTTTAAAAATGCTTAAGCCATTAAGAGCCGATGTCATTTTTATGTAAAATTATATACAAGCAGTAGATTTGCATAGATGGTGAAGGGTATAAAAGATTCAGCATAGCCAAATATAGCACTCTTGCTTGTTTAAAATGAAAGCGAGTCAAAACTCACACAGCAAAAACTCCAACCGATTTGTTCAACTGTTTTTTTATTCTCTGAAGAATTACAAAGTCATTGTATTGAACAAACACATTCGTAGGCTTTGCAAAAGAGAAATGTAGATTTTAAAATGACCTTGGATGAAATACAGGTTGTTACTGATGGAATTTTGGTATGGAGAAATCGAAAGTATTCTAACAAACGTCCTTACCGGTCGAATAAATTGTTAGCCATCAGCATGCGGCTCAATAGATTAGCTGTATTTTGAAGTTATTTTCATGTCAAACACAAACTCCAGATTTTTGTTTTTAAGATTCGACCCATTTCAGTCAATGTATCAGTTGTAAGGGGGTGGAAATTTTAAACATTTTAAAAGTTTTTTTTTGCTTTATGCTTATAAGCTTTTGACTTCAATATAAATGTTTCATAAGTATTTTGTAAATCACTTAATTCAACTGAATTAACCGGTTATTTCGAACAAAACTCTAAACGGATTTTAAGTCAAGTGCATTCAAATAAGTCAAAAATTCCTTAGAACTTTTGGAATTTATTTGAAAAAAATTCTTTAAAATGTGTTACTTTTAGGATAAGTTAAACGCCAAAAAAACAGAACTGTAAAATGAACTAAATAAATAAATATTTGACATAATTTTTAGCATATAACTTATCTGCCAACTTTTCGATTTTTTTAAATTTCAATGGCGATTTTTTTTTAAAGTATTTCACTTAAAAAAAACCTACTGCCCTATCTTACACAATCGTACGATTTAATCACACAAAAATCTGACAGAATTCTACCCTACTTTAAAAATCGTTCCAAAATGGCGTCGTATGTGCCACACTAGTATACAAAAAAGATGCAAAAACATATGGTTTTAATATTTTGTTGTTTTTTCTCCACATCATCTTAAAAAATCAACCCTGATCGCATAGAGAAAAGTATTTTATGAATTATTTCAAAAGATTATAAAATCGTACAGATCTGTCAAAAACTCTGTCACACACATACAATTTTAATCCACACTGTCATACTTTTTGAGCACACATGAAATTTTTGACAGATCGTACGACTGAGTATGATAGTAAATCCTGGCTTTAATTAAATCATTGAATTTTGAGAGAGACAGGGAGAGAGAGAGACATACTTATCTTTTTATCCCCACAACTTGCAAAAAACAATTTCAACTACAAACTACAAATAATAATATTTATTTTTAAATTCAATTTAAGTATTGACATACGTTTTGCAGTGTTGTATTTATAGTTTTAGAAATTGGACATCTACAAAAATAAAATGTGTTCCATTTTTTATGAAATGACATAATTTTACGAAAAAATTATTGTATATATGAACTCAGATTCTAAGGGACCTTCTTATAAAATTATTCAAATTAATCCAGCAGTTTTTTACATGACTCGAGCACAGGCAAGAAGTTGGAAAAGTGATGGAACAAAATATTCTATATCCTGGTCTTAAACAATTTTTTTAGTACATATTTTTGGAATTAAACATTTAAAGCACTTCTTAAGACGGAATAAATAGTTCACAACATTTTGTATTATTTTTAAAATTTTATTTCTTCTTTTGTTTTTTATTGAATACGTTGCTGAAAAAAGGCAAAATCATTTTTTAAATTTACGCAGAACTTACCAGTAATGATATTAAACAAAATTTTTTGTAACAATGCAGGGAAGCTTATACGTAGCAAAAAAGTAAAATTTATTTAATAATAGTAAAATTACAATAACCAAAAACAAAATTTTTAAAAAATCCTCAAAAACATTCTCTAAGTCCCCAAAAAGCAAAATATATCCCCAAATCCCCAAACTGCAATTTTATTATAGTATTTTTTTTATTCCTACTTACCTTTTTATTCTTGGTTTAACGTTTACTAAAATACAAATTTTTAAAAAATATAAAAAAATAGAATCAAAACAAATTCGAATCATTAATTTTTTAATTAAATTTTATTATGTAATTTTTTTAAAGTTATTTTCTTGATTTTTATTTAAATTTTACCTTTAGCAATTTAGTTTTTATGTTAATTTGTTAAATATAATTTTAAAAATTAATATCACTAACAAGCTTCTTTTTATTTATTTTAAATTTTATATTTAAACTAGAGTTTTTTTTTATAATTTTTTTATTTTTAAATACCTTTTAATGACAGTTGATTTTTTATGATATTTGAACAAAAGCATTCAAAATTTATGTATGTGTGATTAATTGAACATATAGAAATTAATAAATTATAATTATAAAAATAGATAAAAATTTTAGTATAGAGAATATATTTTGGATAATTAAAATACTAAAATCATTTTAAAAATGATATGACTTATGTTAGTTATATAGACTCTACTTAGTTAACTATTTTTTTTTTTTTTTTTGTTGGATATGATTCGAACAATTATAAAAAATATTGAAAATTCTTTTAATAAACTTTAATGGTGTTATATCAATTTTTAACCCATACTCATAAAATTCTTGACGCAGTTACGTTTTTGTGCGAGCGGTTCTACCTGACTTGGTAATAAATAATCTTCACTGCGAAAAAATGTCAGTATAGGTAATACCCTCTTCAGACAAACGCCTTAATTGCGCAATTAAAGAATTTATGCAATTAAGGCCTTAATTGAGCTCAATTTACCATATAACAAGTCAATTAATAAATTGAGCAATTAGTACTTAATTGCATTACTATTTGAATAAGATGCGAAATGCAACCCTTGCCAACAAGTACGTTTACTTTGGGAACTATGTTCAGTGAGAAGAAAAAAATCATAAAATTGACAAGCCGTAAGTAAAAACTACAAGCAAACAAATAAAAAGAAAATGGCGGGTCATATGAAAATGGCTTTTGACACTTCCAACCACAAAGCAACAACAAAAAGCCATGTAATTTTCATAAAAAACTTTGTGCTGGTTTTTATTTAATTATCCCGATTAAATTTATTACCGATATTGATTATTAAGGGTCAAAGCATGTCTCGATGGCCATTTCACTACCGCTTACTTAACTCTTCAGGAAACTTCTGACAAAAATTTTAAATAAACTAAAGATTTTTGTCCAAACAATAAAGCAAAGACAAAAATCAAAGTTTAAGCAAAAACAACAATAACCAACAAATTTGTTCGGCTCTTTTATACAGTTAAAAGAGGATGAAAAATAAAAGAGAAATTAGCTGGGTGGACGACACTATCTTTAATATAAATATGCCTTGTCCTACTTGAAATAGCTTAATTGAGCATGTATGAACACCAACTTAAATTGCGCAATTATAATTAAATTAACTTAAAATTAATTGAGCTCAATTAAGGCCTTAATTGCGCAATTAATGCATATGTCTGAACAGGGTATAAGTTGTAAAGGGACAAATATATGACAATATTATACCCTGTTCAGACATACGCTTTAATTGCGCAATTAAGGCCTTAATTGAGCACAAGTTACCATATAAGAAGGTAATTAATAAATTGAGCAATTAGTACTTAATTGTATCACTAATTGAATAAGATGCGAAATGCAACCCTTGAGAACAAAAAATTCATAAAATTGACAAGCCGTAAGTAAAAAAATATAAACAAACAAATAAAAAGAAAATGGCAAGCGCAGCTAAAAATAAGTTAATAAAAATTCAAAACAAATTAAATTTATTTTTTATTTTATTACAATTGAACAAATGTCTGTTTTAAATAGTGAAAAAATTAAAAAGGTAGAATTTGTCGGATAACACGAAAATGACTTATGACACTTCCAACTTCAAAGCAACAACAAGAAGGCATGTTGTTTTTGTAATAAAAAGAGAAATCAGCTGGGTAGACGACACTACCTAGTAAAACAAATATGCCTTGTGCTAATTGAATTAACTTAATAGAGCATACTTATGTGAACACCAAATTAATCTGAACAGGGCATTAATGAACCGATAAAAAGTGTAAACACAAATTTCTATATTAAAAGCTGGAAATTGAATGCAACTTTTTTTACATTTGAAAAAAGCATTACTAAAACAAAACTTGCCACAATACAAAAGGATCATGAATTGGAAAAAGATTGCATCGCAATGAATCAAAAAAAAAAAATACCTGACAATATCGTTACTGCTACAGTTAAGTAAATCAGTAAGAAGAGACTCAGGTGCTTATAGAGCCCATGAGTAGAAAAAAAGAGGTCGAAAGCCTACGTTGGACATTCCTTGCCGAAGTGAACATACTCAATGAATGTATGGAGAACAACATTAGTAAATTTACTGATAGTATCTTATTAACGTTTCGGCAGGAGCAGGAGCGGGTGTACGCTCAGATGAACTGAACTTGAAAATCATTCAAATCATATAAAACGTACGACGCAAGTTAACTTATACTCCAAACTAGTACTTGAAAATGTTCTAAAATAGATTTGTCACGATAAATAAGGAAACGTTGATGACACATAGACATATCTGGGAATAAAGCAGCAGACGAACTAGAAAAAAAGGGCTCTACAATAAATATCTGGGAACCAGAATCCAGAGTTCTGGAATGAAAGTTGTTAATGCGAACCAAAGTTCTACTCATTAAATCTTAAAAAGAAGAGGAAGGCTAACATTCGCACGAAGGCTAGGAGTTTCGATACGAAACGTGTATTATCTCGCTGAGATGAAAATCGGAGAACATGATACTTGCAGACTGTGCACAGGAAGAGGCTGAGATGTTTGCGTATGTTGTGTTTGAATGTCCAGCACTGGTTAGCATTAGGTTAAGGACGACAAGCCGACACATGTTAAATTTGGCTGTTAAAAGGTATTTTAGCTTTAAACAAGTGCTAGCAACTACGAGAGACTCCGAGATGAAGGATAAAGCGAACCGTTACCAGTCGGCAGTCTTAAATTACTACAGCCCAGAGTAAAGTCAAATTTTAGGAGGAAACAAGATGTGCGCCTGAAATTAATTTGTGATGCAAAGAAGTTCGAAAAGGGTCTTACCGTATGAGACCTGCTTCAATTTACTACTCCCCCAAACATGGAGAACTGGGTACAATTTCCTTTTTTTTTTCTTGTAAAGATAAAACCTGTTAAGCATAATGGTACACCAGTTACTCATTTGGTAGCGCATGTGATTGTTCGGCACTGGCTGGCATAAGACTTAAGACCACAGGCAGAAGCTTCTTAAATTTGGATGTCATGGGGTCTCAACCTCGAAAAAATTCTAGCAGGGTCTCCGTGATGAGAGAAAAGGCCACCAATTACCTGACTGGAATAACGTAACTTAAGGAGAGTAAGGTTGGCGTAAATTGCGTCTCATTTAGGACGATCAAAACTGAACCCAGTACGGAAGCAGTCTGCTTTAATATATTTCCTAAATTCATAATAATAAAATAAAAATAATAAAAAAATAATATTGTGACTTTGATTAAATAGATGGAGTATTTTCATGAAGACTTTGAACAGATATTGCATTTTTTTTTATTAATGAAAATATAATTCACTTTTTTATCATGAAAAATTGAACTGTCCAATCAAACCGCCGGGAAAGAAATAAGCTTTGAAATAATTATCCTAATCATCGATGTAACGGCATACGCTAGATGATGAAGAGTCAGTCTCGCTCGCTACCAGTAGGTCTCCGAATCTTTAGCTTCAATAAAGACAAGTCTGGTAGATGTGAACCTCTGCAAAATTAGCTTTACTTTCTCTCCTGTGCTGTAAATTGGAGTTAATCGAAAGAGATGACCTTTTTACTCATAACTGAGAAACAAAGGTTGTGGAAATAGGAACCTCAAATAGCAGGGGTATCATTGAATACTTTTAGGATCGTTGGTTTTTTTTTTGATAACAAATTAAAATAAATTATAGTTTATAAATTTTATTTATTAAATGCTAGTAGTATGCATATAGATGTATGTATGTGTGTTTGCATGAAATAATGCACTCAAAACATTTAAGATGTGATGTCAAACAATAAGAACATTAAGTGTGTTTGCTGGGCAAAGTATGTGGTTTTGTATGTATGTGTTAATATAAAGTTGTAGAAGTAAAGTTGCTTGGTCGTTAAGTTTATTTTAAATAATTTTCCTTTTCTTTTTTTTACTAATTATTTTTCATTGTTTTGTAATATTAATTTGATTTTTGTTGAATTTTTTATAAATTTTTTTTTCAATTGTCATATACATATTTTAATAACAAAATTAATTAATTAATTTTTTATACTTAATGTTACATTATAATTATGATATCAGCAAGGCAATGTCGTATTTAATAAAATGTTGTTGTTTCTTTTTTTTTCTCAGAAGATGATACCCTACAGCGAGGTATGTAAGTTTTAATAACCATTCATTTAATTCTCAGTCCGCAGAATTGTTCTTGAGAATCAATGACACGTCTTCTACGCATGAGAGCATGCTCAAAGAAAGATTTTGTAAATAAATCCGTAATTTAAATTTTAATAAAACATCATTAGTAAAGATATTAAATTAAATATTGTGCTTGTGTGAGATTGATTGAACTAAGGGTAAACAACTAAAAATAATTTTAGTATTAAACAAACTAAATTCCGACTTTCTGATTGCGTGTATCAAAAATTACAAAATTTTTATTTATTAGACTTTTGCCATTAAAAATTTGATCTGGTCCAAGATCATGAACTGCTTTTGAGTATAAATAAAGTCATATAGGGTCTTTGAAAAGCGGTTTCAATATTCATAATTTTTAAATTCATAGTTTCATTAAAAATAGGTCAGTTTAAGATTGTATAGAGATCATCCCACTTTTAATTTAATAGATCGAGAAGTCTACAAACATTTATGGATGAAGACATATTGATCGATGACAACCCATTCCATACAACAGATGATTTTATTTGCAAGAACAACAGGGAATTTCCTTTCCCATAAAATTTCTCGCATTTATTTAAAAAGCAAAAAATTTGGTGTCACATGAATTAACTATTTATCTATAAACTATAAAAAATTATCTTGATTCGTATCTGGCCTCAAAAGCTAAATAGGTTTTCTCGCAAGAAAATATCGAAATGTCCAAAATTATAGTTAAAATTTATATTAATTACTAGCACTGCCCACGACTTCGTGTGCGTGTCATTTCTAATTGTTTAAAATTCAAATTTATGAAAATGTGTTTTTAACAATTTATTCTAGAGTTCTGTAGATAGTGTCAAAAATGTTCCATTTACAAAAATAAAATGTGCAGACAACTGTTTAAGTAACATTATGCCCGTAAAATTGAGTGCTTTTACAATTGTATCTCTATTTTCTCTACGAAATGACTTCTTTTTACGAAAAAAAAGTATTTTATATCTGAACCAAACTTCTAAGGGACCTACTTGCAAAATTTTATTCAAATCTATGTAGCAGTTTTTACGTGATGTGAACACAGACAGACAGAGAGACAAAGATTCCAAAAATAGGTGTTTTATATTCCATATCGATTACTGTTTTGCACCAATATAAAATTAAGTTTAAACTGCCGTATTCATAGAAAATAAATTAAATTGGAAATGTGTTTTATGACAAATTTTTCATACAAATTTGACCAAAAATATATTTCAAATCTATTTTAATTTTCTATTAATACGGCGGTAAATGTTTATTGCCATATTTGAATTAAAAATAAATTAAATTGGAAATGTGTTTTATGACAAATTTTCCATACAAAAATATATTTTTATTTATTAATTAATTTATTTATTTATTAAATGCCAGATGTAAGCCTTTAAGGCCAATAACTGCAGATAAATTTCATAAATGACATACAATTAATTTTATTTAAAAATTTTATATAATAATTAAATTATGTATTACTTTTTTAGACTTGCCCCCAAAAATTACCGGTACAAACACAATTAGCAAGTGAAACGATTAGAAAAAATAAGAAAATGAACTTAATAAACTATAAAGAGTTATCAGCAATAAAAATGGTTGAATTCTATACATTTGTTTTAAATATGTTTAAAAAATTTGTTATTGTATGTGTGAATTTCATTTTTGATTATGGAATAACTGTATTTCAAAGCCTTGTAACCTTGATAAGAAATGATCTATTCATTATCAGTGTTGAATAATTTGGATAGACTAAAGTATGGGTTCTGCTGGACGAACCGAATTCGAACTTTTCCGCTAAATATGATGGAGAGTTAAAATTCTGAATTTTATAAAATAAAGCTATTTGCCGAGAGCTTATGAAGTCCTCAAAATCGAATCTCAATAACTCTAATCTATGTCCAGAAACACGATCCCTAATATGCAGTCCATACATATACCTAATTATTCTGTTGAAGCATAAATTTAATGTATTAATATTCCTACATGATGTGCAGCTAAACATTTCTAAGAGTAGAAATACAACCTCACGGTTGCGGATGCAGTTGTTTTTTTTTTTATATGGAGTTTTGACAATAAAAAACGTTCAACAAATCCGCATGAAATTAGAATCTATTTTAATTTGTGAGCGTTTTCTCTCAAACTCTCAATTTTTAATTTTTTCTCTTTCAGCATGTTCTCACAGTTTTATTGTTTTTCTCAAGGCAGATTTATTTTACTAGGTAATAGCGGCTCTACAACAAATACAACAGTAACAAAAACAACATGCCTTTTTATTGTTGTTTTGTGGGTTGGAAACTTCAAAAACACAAAGAAAAATAAAAGATAATTGCTTTCAATACACATGCTTGCTTTGTCTCGCAAACGCTTATTGTTAGTGTTTTTTTGAAATTCGTAAACAAACAAAGGAAAATACAAAAAGTTTTGACATTTCCAACTACAAACCAGCTGGGCAGACGACACTACCTAGTAAAATAAATCTGCCTTGGTTTTTCTAAAAAAAATACTATTTGTTAATATTTTTTGGGAATGACTAGAAAAAAAAGAAGAAAAAGAAAATGTAAAAAGTCATTGAAAAACAAGAATAATTTTAAAATTTTCCAATTTATTGATTGTTTACATTTTAAAAAATTTTCTTATATATATTTCAATAAAAACAAATAAAAAAAACTTAGTAAACAAAAAATAAAAAATGATAATAAAATCTGTATCCGTCGCCGCACTTCATTTTATTTGTTTTTTCTCTGACATGCGAAATCTGTCGCCGCAACCGTAAGGTTGTATTTCTACTCTAACCCATACAAAAACAATGGAAAATATAAGGCCATACCAACCTTTCTCTTAGCTGCTAGAGGTAAATATATTAAAACGTTGTATAGCCTACGTAAAAGAATAGAAATCCTAGGAATAAAGGAATTTATATCGCACTTGATCAACAAGAGGGTATTAACTCAAAATTTTAAAATTTTCAGTAGAGTCAAAAAACTGTTTGTGGCCACATTTTAACAGAATTTAAAAATTCAAATATACCATAGGAAGCAAATTCCATTTAAAAATATATTTACATCATTTTTCCTAGAAATCTGTGCAAGTATTGCAAAAAAGTCAATTTTTTGGGTTAATACCATTTTTCTAAAATTTTTCGATCATAAATAAAACAAATTTTATCAACAAGACAGTATCAACTCAAAATAAAACCAAATTGAAAAGAGACTCAACTCAAAATAATACCTTTTTTATGAAAATTTACGAATCAGTTCCATGTTAACTCTTGTAGTAACTCGAAATAATACCTTTTTGTTGAAATAAAGGTAATCACTACATTATCATGAATATGGTCTCAAAAGTGGTTTCGAGATGAAAGAGTAAACGGAATACGTTAAAATTTTTACAGTAGATAGA
Source organism: Gymnosoma rotundatum (assembly GCA_916610165.2). Taxonomy (NCBI): domain Eukaryota; kingdom Metazoa; phylum Arthropoda; class Insecta; order Diptera; family Tachinidae; genus Gymnosoma; species Gymnosoma rotundatum. Next base: position 24,869,439 of record OU744336.1, read on the forward strand.
TATTGATGTTGTTAGCTGATTTCTTGAAAAAAGTGATATTTCAAAAATTTTGAGTTAATACCCTATTTTTGATTGTTAAAAGTACATAATCAATAATATGCCAATAATAATATGAAAACCCAGCGTCTTATGAACCCTTGCTTGTTCTATTCAGTCGTTAATCAAAAAGGTATTCAAAAGAAAATTATCACTATTGGAAAACGTTATAATCTTGCATTTGTAAGGAGTATGTGTTAAAAAGTTACGCATTGACCAATTAAGTAACATGCCAAGATGAGTGTTTATTCTGTCCTCAAATATCTTTAGATCCCTATGAACAGAACAACCCAGTAGCTGTACATCATCTGCACAAGTGCAACATTTTAGAAAAGAAAATACCTCAAATATATCATTAATATATAATAGAAACAGCAGCGGCCTTAGTATAAATCCATGTGGTACTCCTCTATATAAATCTAACAGCCCTGAAACTTTAGTATTAACTTTAACCAATTGAGCACGATTTTTAAGAAATGAAAATATAAGTTTAGTACGAGTAGAAAGATGAATGAAATTATATTGCTCAATCAATTTAATAGCCTACAAATCATGACACACATCATGGCACACAATTACCCTTTATTAAGACTCAACATTATTCAGCATCAATGTAGACGTGTTATATCCCTTCCGAAATAATGATTGAAATGGATTAACAAATTGCGACTCATCCAAATGTAATTGAATTTGTTCTTAGAATAGAATTGTTATTTGTTATATTTCAAATCTATTTTAATATTTTATGAATACTGCAATTAATGTACAGCAATGACACCGTTTTAGTTTTATTCAATGTATCAATATCAATAATATTTTTGGGATTGACTATGCGAGCATTTTTGCTGATAATATTTTTGCAATCGCTTCCGGAAACCATGAAGATGCTTGTAATATTCTAAACAACTTAGACCAAACTGTACACAGTTGGGCAACAAGTAGAGGTGCTGTGATACCGGCAAGTAAAGCGGAAGTTCAACATGTTTGTCGAAAAAGAGTTTGCTGTGCTAACACAGTGAACATAAGAAGTTTCGAAATTAATATTACCAACCAAATGAGAATACTAGGCATTTTGAGTACAAAGAATTTATTATGGAATGAACACGTGAGATTCCTTTACTCAAAATTGAGCAGAATAAACAATCTTCTAAAGCTGATTTGCTCTCGTTCGAAGGGTCCTCATATTAATACTGCCATTTAAATCTGCCGATCTTTGGTTTTTGGTGTTCTGATGCATGGTATCACAATTTACGGCTGGACATAAAGAAAGAACGTGAATAAGTTAGATAGTGCTATAAGCAATTGTTTTCGAACAGCATCAGGTTTATTAAGAGCAACGATCTTGGAGTTACTTCGATTTGAGGCACGATATCAAAATTATCAGTATATTTTGGAAAAGGCGCAGCTAGTTTGGCATCAAGATCTTATACAATTTCAAGTGATGCGCTTCATGATAAATTTTGGAGGCATTATGAACATCAAAATAGTTGCTCTCAATCTGCTATTGCGCACATTGTCAGCCTTTTGATTAAGCACAATATCAAATTGCCAGAAAATATATAAATAATAATATAGATTTGAAATGTATTTTAGAACAAATAAAAGACATATGAAATCATGGAAATTTTGCCATAAAACACATTTTAAACTTATTTTATTTTTTATGAATATGTCAGTTAGGCTATCAAATAACCACTTGTTAAATATGTGATAAAACGAAACAACAATATTTCTTCTTTATAATTATTATAAATAGCATTTAAATTTAATTTTTAAATTAAAATAAAAAATGCTTAAATGTTTTCTTTAAGATAAAGTGACTGTTTTTTTAATGATAAGATAATTTTAGGAATTATTTTTTGTAATTATAACTCGTATAATTGGTTTTATTAATTTGAATATGAAAAAGTCTTTAATACATTTGTTTTATGTTTTATATATGTTTTTTTTATTTAAATATGTTTATAAATAAATTTTACTAATATTATGCAAATTGTGCTAGAATTTATTTTTTGACTTAATTTTGAATTTAAGGTTTTAAAGGATTTTCATTATTTCACAGATAAAAAAAAACATTTTGAAAAGTTAATGAATTGTTACCTTCTTTTTTTTAATGTGTATATTTATAAATACGAGAGTTTATTATGCTTTATTTAGAATTTTTTAGAATTTTACTATGTTCGAATTTTGTTAGAATTTAATTCATGTTTTTTTTTCTTTTTTTGTATTACTAATTATTAATATAGTTTTTATTTTTCATACAATTTATCTAAGCTTAACCTACAAACATATTTCCGAGTTTTCTTTTTATTAATTTTTTAAATCAAATATTTGAATCTTATTTATTTACAAGGCAATCAAAATATAAAATGAATAATTTCATAAAACTATTTTATTTACAGTAAATAAATACATAGAAGTGATTCAAAATTTTTAAATCAATCTTTTTCGACAATCTTTTTAGAAAAACTGAATGCTGAGTGCGCTATTTCGACGTAATGTTTAAAAAAAGTGCATTTTTCTGGCTTATTTCACTTGCGCAATAATCCTGTTTTAGTTTTATAATTTTTAAAATTTTTTTTTAAATTAATCCAAGTCTTTGTATTAATATTCCATGATAATTTTAATGAGTTCAAAACAGTGATGCCAACTAATGGATTTTGAATACCATTATAATCTTAGTATTTTTTTTTTCTTTTTTCTAGAGAACAAGAAAAACCTAAAAAACTGATTAGCATACGTAAAGAATGGTTTTTGTAAGTACTGACAGACAAGAAAGGATAAAGTTTTTGTATTGCATGAGTTTCATATATGTAAATGATAAGGCCCTCGTCAGAGTGTAACTAAATACATGGCACAATTCAAATCTGTAGTAATCGTACATTGAAACCCAGGGTGGAAAGGGAGAAAATTTCTTTATAAATTATTCCTCGTTTCGTATTTCCTAAATTTTTACCTTAATAGATGGTGTTTTCAAAGAACAAACCCTAAAGTATACGGATGCAAGTAATGCTGATGACGGACGTAGCCATCCAGAAAATGCTGCATTTTTCTAAATGTTGGAAATGCTGCTATTGTCTAATTTACTTTCCTAATAAATAAAAAAAATCCTTTTATTTTTTTTACATTACACCTTATGTGTTCCTTGCACTAAAAATCAAGTCTAAGTAAAGTTATTTAAATGAAGCCAGAGCTATGTCAAAAGTAAGGTATGTACAGGACCCTCTTAAATTAAATGCGTAACTATTATTGTTCATTGAACGCTAAATTCTTAATTTAAGCTTGAATGCAGCCTGGTTTTTCATTTCAAGAAATTTAGTATACTCTTAACTTATTCTTGAAAAACAAGAAGAAAGAAGACAAGGAAACAATCAATACAACACGACCACACAACTTTACTTACACAGGACCAGAAATATATAGATTAACAATCTTTTTCAAGAACACTAAAAACGAGCAACACTCGCAAAACAACAACAATCTCAAAACAACAACAGAAACAACTGATTAATTTAGTACCAGAGGAGTATACAGATTTACTTGCACCTGCAACCAGACATACACTGGACAAACTGGATGGACATTAAAAACAAGATTTACAGAACACATACGATCATACAAACGAAAAACGGAAGACTCCAATTTCGCAAAACACATTAACATACATGGACACGAACCAAAGGAAATAGATGAATGTATGACAGTATTACACCCAATTAAAAAAGGACGAAGACTTAACATTCTTGAAAACAAGGAAATCCACAAAACACGAACGTTGAACGGAGATATTATTAACGAGCAGGTAAACACAACCTCTAATACGATTTTTACACCACTCAAATTATTAAAACACTCTTACAAACAAAAAACACCCACAGATGGTCACACTTACCCAAACAATAATAAAAGACGCAAATATTAAACTATTTACCCCAATAAACATGACAGATATAAAGCAATCTGTCTGTATAATACCATTTAAACGGACAAAATTACCTAAACCCCCCACCTTTTCTTCTTCAGTTTTAACAAAAACGTGGCTTTTAAATGATATTATCGCATCGAAAGCGCTCGCCAAAAGTACCAAGTATTCAGCCAGAGATGACGGTTTTCACTAAAACTTTTTCACATTAAAACTAATAAACTCCATCTTAGCTATGGCTATCTATTGACTCTAATTTACGAAATGAGAATGAGAATTGTTTTTTTTATTTATGACTGCGGTCACTAAAATACTGTCACAAGGCGATTTATTAAAATCATAAAAAGATGTAAAAATAATTGAGGCCAAGAAAGTGAAACGAAATGGCCTATTGTGTTTGTTTTCAAAGCTAGAACTTTCTACAAAACATCTTGATTACAAAACAAAAACAACTAACAAAAAGCGAGAAATAAACAAACACAATACACAACCATACATACACCTGCATTGTAATTAAAATACACAACATGTATTTTGAAATAATAATTGAAGGTTCTAGAAGTAAATAACAATGTTCACATCATGTGTCTGAGATGAAAACAACAACACGGCATTTTCTACTACGCAGCAGATCGAGGTAGGAGTTCTCGAATATTCAAGAGCGCCTAAAAATAAGGTATATAAAAGCAACGCCAATACGTGCTGATTCATTCTGATTGTGAGCGTCATCTAGATCTTGAGTACAGTTTCCATCGTGTATTATTTTTTTATTGATCGCGATCGATCGATTTAAATAATTGCCTAAATAAAACTCTAAAAGCTGTGTGTGTAAAAATTTTGCAAATAAAGAACTTAATAAATAACACGTTTATAAATTTCAATAAACGTAACAGTACAAAAAATAAAAATTTATTTTTAATTTTTTTTCCAATCAGGATGTGAGCCGTGGATCTTATAAAACTGACTTATTTTCGGTTTTGGTTCAGTTTTTTTTTTAATTTAATTTCTGTGGGAAACGTTCGCATGCATTTGTATATAATTTTCCTTTTTAAAAATGTTTAGATATTATATTATAAAAAATTAACTATAGCCGAAAATAAGTCAATTTTAATTCATTAAGAAAAATAATAATTTTTATATTTAAATACATTAAACTTGGCACTGTATGTCCCAAGCTTTAAATAATATTTCCATACAAACTTTCATTTTTTTAAAACTATTTGACGAATTTAATTTCTCAAAATTATATGCGATTTTGTTTCAAATAATTGGCATCATTATTTTCTTTACTCTCATATTTGCAGAATTAATTTTTATTAGTTTTTATTAGTCTATTTTTTGTGATATTTCTGTTTGGTACTCCTCTTATATATTCACTGAGTTTAATTTATTAAATTTTACTATTTTAAATTACTATTTATAAATTTTTTTTTATCTATTTTCATTCTGGTCAGTGTAAAGACTATCGCTTGTTATGATGTTTAGGAAAACCTTGAAGTCATTATGGTTGAGATGTTATTTGCTCTACAGTTGTGATACGGTGATGATATCTGCAAATAAAACAAATTTTAAGAAACATTAATTATTAAAGAGATTTTTTGTTGAAATTAACATTTCTCTAGCAAAAATATTTGCAAGGATAGGAATAATATTATTATTTTATTATAATACGATTCATATACATATCGCTCTGGTTCAATTCAAAATTTTTTGATTTTCACATTTTGCACGAAATCTTGCATCATTTTTTCTATTCTTTAGCCCTAAATATAAATTTTCTTATTAATATAAAATTTTCTTTTCAAGAGGCAACTAAAGAGAAATATTTAAAGTTTTCCCCAAATAAAAAACTTACACTAACAACTGTCGTTGTTTATTTCATGCTCATATTTCTTTACATTGCCATTATTGTTTTAAACATTTATTAAAAAATTAGAAAAAAAGCATTTTTTTACTCTACTGAAAATTTGTATATTTTGAATTAACTTCTTTTTGAGAAACCAGTGCGTCATGGTCACGGCAAACAAATTATAGATTTTTCAAACATTACTTTTTTCTCGACAAATAAGCTTTTATTAAAACTTTAAGTATTTCTAACCATAATAAAATAAAATGCTTTTATATGTAGAAAAACTGTTTTGTGCTTAAGCTAATTGGGCCTACAAATTTAAGATAATTAAAACAGTTTTAATTACAAATTTCACCCCACGTTTCGTCGATTGTTTGTCGACTTTTTCAAGGGTTTTTGTCTATAATTTATTAAATTAAAATTATGAAATATAAAAACATTAGAATATTATAATATAAATCATTATTTAAATCATTATTTTATAACTTACAATTTTAAAAACGTTATTAATTAAAATTATTTTAACTTTGTCAAAGTTAGCAATTGTATCTTTTCTTTAGTAAAATAATATTAACAAAAATTGACTTCGAGGACACATTAATAACACTGTTCTGCAAAAAAAAAGTTTTCACCCCTCCCTTGAACAATTTTGCCTGTTTCTCATGTTTTCAGGTGTGCTGAGTCCGAATCTGAACTCAGAAAAATTCTATCACCCTCTGATTTTGAGAGAAAAGAGGAGAAACATTCAGCGAAAGCCTCGAGAGTACTGATCAAATCCTAGAAGAAAATAGTGACTAGTGAGCGGCTGAGTGGGAGGGGGAGTTGGGGTATTGAGGGTGAAAGGGGGCAGGTAGGGATTTGAATGAAAAGGATTCCACCATAAAAAAAATTGTAAGGTTATACATACAGGAAAAAAAAACTTTTAGCCATATTTCTTCAACCTATCAAAATTTTTTTTTTTGTTCAAATATACTTTATTGCGCTCAATTTCATCGGGTTTTTGAATTTTTTTCACTATGTTTTGATGCCAAAAAAAATTCTTCAAATTTACAAAAAACTCACATTTATGGTTAAAATTCAAATTCGTGTTCAGCACGGGTGAGTTCCAAAACGTCATTTGCAATGCAACTTATCAAAGTCATGCATTCCTAAACGCAACCATTTAAACATTGACAATGTTACGCATCCCTAAATGTATAATTAAAGTTATTGATACGCAAACAAAAGCAAACTGTGTATCACTAATTTTGTTACTGCTTTGTTGATTTTTTTTTTTTTTTTGCAAAATAAACTACAAACACATCAATCTTGAAATCAGAAACTTTTCTTTTAAATTTAATTATTATTTAAACAGAATTTATTTATATCTTCAGGGACAAAAAGTGGACTTTTGAGTGAAAGCAGCTGTTGTTACCTACACGTTTGCAAAATAAAAGCGATTTTGCCTCTAAAAAAAATAAAAGAATTGTTTTATGGGAGAAGGTGCTCCGGGAAACTAAAACTATTGACTCAGACTTTTTATGTATTTTAGTACAATTTTATAATTGCTTTGAGGTGTTTCGTCCAATAATCCCATCAAGTTTTCAAAGATTATATTTTTTATTGTTGACATCGCCATCTTGAAAAAGAAACTGATTGCAAGGAAGTGTTTCTTAATGTAAAAAATTTGCAAAGTTTTTTTTACAAAGTAAACAACATAGTTACTTTGTATTAAAAAAAACAGTAGCAAAACCGCATCACTGCAATGTGTTTTGAAGTTTTGGAACTCACCCCACATTTGAAAACAGTAAGAAAGCATATTTTGGTTTAAAGGAGGATTTTCGTGCAGAACAGTGTAATTGGACAAATTGTGACTATAAAAGAACAGACTCAAACAACAAAGTTCTGTGGATTAAAATAATGAAATAGAATTTTTAAGTGGACATAAGTTTGCCTTTCCCTGGAAAAGTCTGGATATTTGTAGGACACAATATACTGGATTATGAGCATTTATTATTTCAATAAATACTTATCTTTTTTGAGAGCCACTGTGGAACATTTTACTAGAAATATGACCGAAATAATGCTACCAAATTTTTTAAAGAAATCTTTCGGATCGAACGAGATTTTTTTTATTATTGATTCAAAAGCTAGAAGTTTTAAGAAAAAAGGACACACCATTCGATGCGTAGGCTGTTTTTTTTTATTCGTTGCTAAAAACACAAACTATATTTATTTATTTAATATAAAGACAAAAACTTGCGTGTACCGCTCATTTTCATTTAAAAATATTTATTTATACTTTCAACGCCATTTTATCAGTGTTACCACCAGAATATTGAAATTGCTGTCATTTTTATAGTGATAATACTAAAATAATCGAAAGGTGTAAAGTGGGACAAAATGAGACAGAAACATTTTTTAAACATGTTGAAAGATGTGTGAAGAGATCAATATTTTCACAAATTATTAGCAGATGTTAAATGTTGATCAGTGTTAAAAGGCTATTATATTATATTCTTGTATTGCCGAAGTATGTCTCAAAGTTTCCTTGATAAGTACCTGAGTGTGATATTGGACTCTCAGCTGTTGTGGAAACGGCATATGGAGATAACTACTGGAAAAGCATTAATTTGACTACGACGTAGAAACCCCGTAGTTAATGTTACAAAAGATAGAACCAGTTAAGTAAGTACATACTGGGATCTGTCAACACTATAACCGATTGTAATCCTAAGATTCTTTAGAAGAGTAAATCTAGATAAGGCGGCGTAGCACCTGTAAGGAGGCACAATAGATTACAGTGGCCTGTTTCTTTCCCTTACTATAGTAGTCTATTCTCCTCTTTTCTATTCTATTCTCTTCTCTTTTCTTCTCTTCTCTTCTCTTCTATTCTATTTAAAGTTATTTTATTGTATTCTGTTCTATTTTATATTCTTCCATTTTATTCCATTATATTTAAAAATATTTTATTTTATTCTGTTTATTATATTCTACTACATTTGTTTTTATTCTAGTTTATTCCATTCCATTCTATTATATTTTATTTCATTATACTGTATAATAAGCTATTTTATTTTTTTTTTTATTCTCTTCCATTCTATTCTCTTTCATTTTAGTCTAGTCTTTTCTTTTCTATTCCATTTTAATTATATTCTGTTTATATTATATTCTATTCCATTCTATTCCACTCTATTCTATTCTCTAAAAAGCCGCAATCCCAAAAATGTAAAACTAAAGAGGAAATCGCCGGTTTGGAACGATATTTTCCGAGCCATAATTTTAAATACTGCAAAACGTGCGTCAGCTCTGCAGGTGGTCATTTGGTCAGTAACATTGTTTTTAATTTAATGACACATTTTTTTTAACTATCTTTATTGAAATCGAAATTTATTACATTATCGGTAAATGAACTTTATTTGTCTTTAATATTTAATACAAACTTGCAATGCATCCTTATGGCAATTTAAGGTTGTTAATTTAAATTCTTATTTAAATACAAATACTTTTTTTTATAATTCTTATATTTTTCATTATCCTTTTTAAACACAGGCGGGAAGCCAAGTTTTACTCGTCTCCTCTCAGACCTTAAGCACAAAAGAAAAACAAAAGGACTTTAATGTGCCTAATACAATAGTGTCAGCTTCCTTTTGAATGGAGACCAGAAACAACAGCAACAGCAACAACAGCAACAACGACAACAACATGGTAGCCTGAATAAATACAAATTATGAACTTTTTTATGAATGAGTGAGTGAATAGGCGACTGAACTAATGAATGAATGGAATGAATGTATGTGTAGTGCAGCATTAGTAACAGCAAAAATCTTCCGTGCCACATTCTGTTGTATTTTTGAATTTGCTGGCGAGTAAATAGGTTATGCCTTTTGTTGCCTTTAAGATAAAAACAAACACTATCACTTCTTTTCGCCAAAGGAAAAATAATATAGGAATGAAAATGAAAATGGAAAGAATAAAGAAAATGAAAAACCTAAAAATAATAATAAAAAATGAATGGCAAATAATTTAAATACAATACTGAATGCAAGCTGAACTCCATTTAAATTGTAAAAATTGTTAAGAATTTAAATGTAAAAAATTCACATCAAGAAAAAACAACAAAGTATGAAAATTTAAAAGATAAAAGAAAATAAAAATATTTAAAAAAATATTTATTGTTTTTCAATTATAGATAAAATTTACATAAATAAGGATATGAACTTTTATTTTAACAGTTAAATTTTTTAGTTTAATTAAAGACTCAAAAGGAATTGTAAACGGCTTCAAGGAATTTGAAAGCTTTGCAAATCCAAAATTGGAAAAAAAACATAACAAGTCCAAGAGAAGATATTCACCTTCTAAAATATAAAATAACAAACGACTAAAAGCCTAACGGCAGATCATTAAAATTAAATTTGGAACGTAAGAGCTGATTTTTTATATTTGAATTTAGGAATATCTAAGGAATCTTAGATAATTTAAGAATATTTTCACATCAAATAGGAACTTTTTTGGAAAAGAGATTTTTAACACAAAAACTAAAAGAACTTCTTTAGTTTCGAGTTCAATGTTACCAACATTTATTTGATTTTTAATTTTTATAATAAAAAGTTTATCACCTAAAGGATTAATTAGAAATATTTCTTTCCGTTTTTCGCAACATTAGAAAATTTGTTGCCAATCAAAAAAAAAAAAAATTAAGAAAAATCGCAGAAGCTGGGAGGCTCAAAATAAAAATTTTTGATTTTTTTAAAAGACAAATATCTTCTAAACTTCAAAAGATAATACATATGTTTTTGAGAGCCAGACAAAAGCTACCGCCAGATTTCAAACTTCGCAAAAACAGTGGAAAAATAAGAATTTGGCAGCGTTTTTAATTTTTCATGTACCCGAGGTGTGCTATTTTAAAATATATCAGTGCTGTCTATGTAAACATTTTCAGGTTCACCTTTAAAATTTAAATTCGAAAACATCTCTACTACAAACTTGTAAAGTTTAAACACAATCGGGTCACTTGGAAACCACAAAATTAGTTCCATTTTTTCACCAAAACCCCCACTATACGTTGTACAGTTGGATCCATAAAAACTTATAAAAATGCAATTTGATGCCGCAGTAGTCAAAACTATGAACAAAACCAACTCGTTAAGTAATTATTAAATTACAAGCTTAGAAAATATTTGAACGTAATTAAAACTAAATTAAATATATTTGATACTATTTTGCGTTCCTTGCATTGTCTGAGAATAACCTTAGATCATTTCTTTACACTGGTGAAATAGATAACCTTTTTTATCCTTTGTCTATCCTGCAGGTCTACATAGCAAAAATTATTTTAAAAGGGAAAGAGATGTTTCTGATATTAAATTAATGCCTTTTCACTTATTTCACCGTATTTATAAGAGTCAACGTGTTTTAACACTTTCTCTTTTTTAAGTCCAAGTTTTTAGATAAGAATCTATCTATTATTTATTTGCCATTAAAATCATTTGAAACGGATAAAATATTTGACTTTATTCTCTACCTCCCCTGTATAATTGAATTTCGAACTTAATACAAAACATAGCCGAAGGCAACTTGCAGATGAGGATCTATTTTTGTACGAACTTTTATAAAGAAAAAAGTTGAGCGGTTTAACATTGCCCGCTTTTAAATATCTGGTTCCAACTTTTAAAGAATGACACTTTCAATTACACCTTCTAGGTAAGGATCGGATAATTTTTTTTTCAAACGAAAAAAAATACCGGTTGTCGTATTTAGCGCAGCCCTTGGATGTAATTTTAGGATCTTCCTATGCACTGTTTAATATATTATAGCCTTGTTCCATATGGGGCTCTTCTCTAAATACGTGAAAAATCTATCAAATCAGTTTCGAATTTTCGAAGATATCTATATTTCAAATAACTTTAGAATATGATGTTTTTGAGATCGGTTAAGATTCACTCCACTCCCCCTCCTGTTCCAAAATAAACATTGAATATTCTACACTTTACATAAATATCCAAATATATTTAAAATCTTATTGTAATCGGCCCGTGTTTCTGTCGTCTACTGTACTGTTTCTGAAGAGTTTCTGCTGAGTTAAATAGAATAATTGCTGAAAACTAAGTCCAAACAAGTTCAATTTGAATTAAACTCAACAAGTAATTATAGAGAAACCATATTGTGATATTTCTCAAAACCTAAACAGGCCAAAAAATACCCTCTTAATTATACTCGTATATGTACATGCTTATAATTATACTGTTTTATACGGTTCACCAAAAAAAGTGGAAAAAGAATATAACTAAGTTTGTCATTCCATTTGTAATTTCTGCAAGATCTATTTCCGGCCCCATAAAGTGTATATATTCTGACTTCTTATGCACAGCGAAGTCGATTGAGCGATGTCCTTCTGTCCGTCCATGTTAGTGTTAGAATCATGTTTGCCAAAGCACTAGATCAGCTAGAGAAAGTTTAAATACGCTAATTGAAAATCAGTAAAATTGGTCCATGTGCTTCGAGGCAGCGGGCACACACCACAATGAATTAAATCTAATAAAAAAAAAAACAATATATGGGGCGATAGAGAATTAAAAAATAAAAAAAAATCAAGTGAAGATATTGGCGCTCGCCCATATTTCCCGAGTTAGGGGTCACTGGACTAAATTTTTAAAAATGCTTCACCGATTAAGAGCCAATGGAATTTTTATATTAAATTATATATATGAAGTATATATATTTTTTTGTATTTTTTAATTCTCTGTCACCGAAATATTTCCTTTTTTGTTTGGATTTACTTCACTAAACTAGATTTACATAGATGGTGAAGGGAAATTAAGTTTCGCCATAGCCGAATAAAGCACTCTTACTTGTTTTTAACCCAAATATGCTTGAAAAGTCTTATTAATCATTTTCATCAAAACATTATATATAACTTTTTATTTTTATATATATTTTTAAGTTTCGTTATTGTGTATTTAAGCAACAATTATATTGAGTAAAATTTAAATAAAGAGAAAAGTGTTTCTTTATGCCATTATAAGTGACTCTTAATAGAATAAAAGAAAAAAGACAATTGAAATGAGAATAATCAAACAACAAGAAAAAGTATACAATTTTAATTCATAAAACCTTTTTAAATAAGTGCAGGTGTACTTAAAGCCTGCTTAAAATTTCTGTTGTTCAAAATGTAATAATTAACAATAGAGGAGATTAAATTTAATACAGTTAAATTAAATATGTTTTAGTCACGAATACTTAGGTCGAGATTATAAGAAATCTATTAAATGCCTTAATGATACAACAGATGTTGATTTTTATCACCTTTTCATAAAAATTATTTATTATTTAAAGAAATAAGAGCAAAGATTTAATTAAAGCATAAAGAATATATATTTTACTAATTATGTATTATTTAAAGTTTTAGTTAATAATGTTAAAAATTTCAAGCAGATAGTAGCGGTCAACATAAATGTGTTACACGTAGATTGGTGTTTATTTTATTTTAGTTTTTTTTTTTTTTTTGTTAATTATTTACTTATTTATTTCATCAAAAAATAAAGCTTGAAAGATACAATTTATTTTTTAAGCAAAATTTAAATTCGAATAATTACTTTTAAATAAAAATTAAATAAATAGAAATTAACGAAAGCAGTGGTAGTCGGGTAATAATGATTCCGTTGGTATAATTCTTCATATTGTAGTATTTCTCTTTCATTACACCGCGACACAAAAATAAGCTTTTGTTCCCTCCTATGAACCAAATACACATTTTAGGAAAGGAGAGAAAAAATCCTCGTCCAAATTTTTTTAGGTATGAAGTATAAAGCTCGTAGTGTCCGCCTGTGCGAAATACTTTGGATCGATTTTTAATCCTTTTTCCGTTATCCAAACGAGCTGAATTTTTGCAGGCAGACTCTGTATCATATTTAAAAAAATAAAACTAGATTTTCCTGATTTTTTTTTATTGATTAAAAATATCAATGCTTTTAAAAAAAACTTCGGCCTTTTATTTTTGCGTTTGTAAGCATTTGTGTCAGTGTTGCGACAAATAGATCAACGGTAAGCATATGCGTAATGTCTTGTCCTTTAAAGAGCCTTTCAATATCCGCAATGTCCTGATGGAACCTTTAGCCATGCTCATCTCTACAAGCTCCTAAATCATCAGGGAAAAAATCTTAATGATTGTGACGAAAATTAATCTTTAGACGTTATTGACTTTATACGTTCAAAAAAAATTCTGAAGTGTACATGAGAATCGCCGAAAAGGTGTATTTGGTTCATAGGACAGAATATGTGTAACGCGGTCTGATGCCATTATTTTTATTTTAGCGGAAATATGATTTTTCTGTAAAATACAATAAACAAACAGAGACCAATTTTTCATTACAAGAATTTATACTTTTGACTGCCAACTTTACTTGTGAAAGGCATATATTTAATATATCATATATTTTAAGAAAATGTATCCAATACTTTATTTTGAAGGTAGGAAATTTTTTACATTTTTGAAATTTTTACAAAAGTTTTGAGCAGAAATCCTAGAACTGTGATAAAACTTATTTTACTTAAGAAATTTCAGATTTAAAAAAAATTTTTTTTTGCTCGATTTGAAATAAATATTTTAATTTTATAATCAAGACGTTAGAAGATTTGAGTTTATGTTGTTAATTAAATCGCTTGTATCATCCGCCGCGACACAAAAATAATGATTAGTTTTTTATTTATACTCTATTGGGATATGAACTAATGATCTTGTGTTAAACAAAAAAATTTTTTTATGATATTTTCATAAAATATTGATAATTTATAATTTAGAACTACAAAACGAAATGTATTTCTGCGGTGAAAGCATATCCGTATGGCTATTTCACTACTGCTCATAATACTGCAGTAATACACATCATTTCGTAGTTTTTAATACTAAATATTTAATGAGAATATTATGAAATATTTATATTTTTGAAGCAATCAAGCACGATCAAAGTAAATTAACATTAGAAAGATTCCGAATAATAAATTTTCATATTGATAAAAAAAAACCATTAAAAAAAAACTTTGAATAGCAAATTTTTGCTTTTTGTTAATTCGATAACTAGATTTTTGGGTAATGAGTTCGATAATTATCAGATTTATATACCGGGCTAAAAAATTTAAGCAATGATTTCCAAAATCAATTAGAAGTCTTTTCGGGTCTTAAAGAAACAGTGTTGCGAGAAGAAAAAAAGTAAATGCTAAATTAAATACAAAACAAAATTTTTCATGATAACTAAACTTTGCTGCAAAAGTCATAACTTTAAAATTTCCGAGTTCAGTACACAGAAATGCTCATTATTAATAAACCTCGCTCTAAAGACAAAAATTAAGTTGTAAGCAAAACAACAACAACCATCCAAAATTTTTTTATTTTCATTTTTAAGGCTTTCAAAGTTGTATGTCACTTCGATTTTTTTTACATAAGAATCTTTTGCAGCAAAGGCTTCATTGCTTATTATTGGATAAAGACTTTAACTTTGTATTAGACTTATAACGAAAACTCAGGGATACAAAGGTGGAACTGTTGCTTTCTTCTTTCCTCTACTCCATGGTTTACTAAGGACACACATACATTTATTTACATAAATCTTGAAAAGAAAATCGTCGTGTAAATGCTGTCTAAGCGTCTAAAAGAAATATTGCTTTAATTCCATTTAAAAATTACATTTATCATTTAAACTCAACTAAAGCAGGCGTTTAAATATTTAATTTTTATGTTGCTTAACAAAAGTTAAAAACCATTTCTACTCTCAATTTTAAATCCAAATTTGGTAAAAGCTTTTTTCTTTTCATTTCATACAAATGAAAACCTGCGATGAGAATAAAACCAACAACCACTTAACCACTAGAAAACTAAGACGAAAAGAATCTTTTACCCAGAATAACTAGAGCAACAAGAAAAATGTGTAACAAAATAAAAATAAAAGAGAAAGCAAACAATCAGCATTAATTCAGTACTTTTAATTTGTTGTTCTTGTTGTTTCTTTTGTTCAGCCACAAAATTAAAAAAAATGTATACCGTGTTATGATTTTGCATATTTTGCTTAGAAGCCGGTAAAAAGGAATGAGTACATCATGAGTTTATAAAAACAATCAATAGATTATTTAAACAATATGCGGAAAAACTATATCTCCGTCGGATTATAGCGAACACAACTTAATAAGTCCATTTAAAAAGGTTAATTTTTTATTAAATTTTATTAAATTTATTTGTTTTTTTTTTTTTTTTTTTTTTTGAAAAGCCATATTTTGATGAATGAATTAATATATTTAAATCGCTGCTGAGTAGGACTAGTATTTTGTTTTTGTATTTATTTTTGTTTTTATGCCTTCAGAAAATCATTGTCGTTTGTTTTTAGGCCAAGTTAAAGAAAGCAGCGAAATTTTTTACAAAAATAAACACACTAACACAGAATACAAGTTTTACATTTTAAATAAACATTTTTATTATTATTCTTATATAGAAGAAGGGCAACAGAACCAGTAGTTTTCCAAATTTATAAAAAACATCCACATTTGGCTTCAGGACTTTTTCCACTAGTTTGTTTTTCCTCTATTGAATTCTAGTATTTTTCATGCTTTAAGAACAATAAAAGTAAGGCGTATTAATATTTCCAGGTGGCATCATTGCAGCAGCTGACTATTATAACATTAACCACAAAAAATGAGAAAAGGTTATAACTAAGTTACATATCCATTTCCGATCCCATAAAGCATATATATTCTGAAATCTTATGCATAGCGAAGTCGATTGAGAGATGCCCGTCTGTCCGTCAGTGTTAGTGTTGAATTTAAGTTTGCAAAGGCACTAGATCAGCTAGAGAAAAATTAAATACGCCAACCGATCAGACATAGTGTCGAAAGAGTTGATATTGTAAATCAGCAAGATCGGTCCATTTCCTTTAATTTTTCCATATTATTTGGAACAAAGAAGTAACTCCAATAATAAAAAAAATATAAATATATGGGGCAATAGAGAATTAAAAAATTAGAAAAAAAAAACATCAAGTGGAATAATTGTAGCTCACCCATATTTTCCGAGTTACGGGGCTCTGAAAATTTCAAAATTTTTTTTTAAATATCAATATGGGTATCATTTTATAGCTTTCGAAAAGATCTTAAAGGAAATACTAAAATTTTTAAAAATGCTTAACCGATTAAGAGTTGATGGCATTTTTATATGAAACTATTTATTGTACTTCATTTTTGTTTTTTTTTTTTTTAATTCTCTGTCACCTCAATATTTGCTTTTTGGATTGGAGTTACTTCACTAAACTAAATTTACATATATGGTAAAAAGTATATAAGATTGGGCAGAGCTCAATACAGCAATGTTACTTGTTTTTGCTTAACCATGTGTAGAGTCCCAGTAAAAAATTAATGAGCGAAACTTATACATACACACTGAAACAGCGTTGCCGTTGCATCGCTTAATATAATTAAAATAATTTATTTTTTTGTTAATTAAATCTAAATTTTAGCTTAAAGAAGTTCAAAATGCAGCGCAAAAAAAGTCTTGTAATAAAATTTTTTCCAAAGAACATGAAAAATTTCTTTTTTTTTATTTCTTTTTTTTTAAATCACTGGCAACGTTGTTTGCTACAGACATCATACGTATACAAATATGTAAACATTTTTCTATTAAGAATGTAATAGAAACTTTGTTGTACGTAGTGATGGATATTTCCATCGTTAGAGATTGTCATTTGATGGATCAAATGATGATAGGGGTAGCTCTCGAAAGTGTGCTTTTTTACATTAGAAAAGTACGTTTTTTATTACTTATTTATTTATTAATTTTTTTTTTTGATATTAAAAAACAAAGCTTTCTAAAAACCTTATTATAGTTGTAAGGAAGAGTCTCATACACTTAAATGCCTGTTTTTCTTTTAATTGTTGTATTGTTGTGGCGGCGCTGCCACCTCTTATAAATTCGGCTTGCAATAAAACAAAAGTTTTAGATTTAAAAAAAGCAAAGTAAACAGGAATTTTGAAAATGCTTTTAAATGGGTAAATTTAATTGTATGCTGACATATATGTTATATCACATGTCTTACATGAGGGCAAGTGTTTAAGCTAATGTAGGTGCATTTTTTTCTCCAGTTTTATTATGAAAAAAACATAGTCTGATTTATTTAATGCGTCATTTTTTTTTTTAATATTAAAGCTGGAACATTAAAGCCTTGGCAACTTATAGTTGAGGGTTATTAAAAATGGAGCATAAGACAGAGCTAAAAGACAACGCATCTCCACTATGGAAGAATAAAAAAGAAGAAGAACTTTTTGTTTTAAATGTTTCGGTTAAATGCATTATTGTATCATGTTATTTTGAAGACGAGGCTACTTAAGGAGAGACTGCTACTAATGCTCGATATTGATATGATAATTGGTCTCCGAAGCAATATGTGTGTGTTTTAAGATATTTGTATTTATTTATTTATTTTTTTAATCTGTCCCAACAAGACCACAACCACACATATGGTGAAGATGAAAATAACACACAGTCCACGAATTTCGGCTTAGCAAGTGAGAAAGTAAAACTTTGAAAAATCAAAGCATCAAATCCAATTGGCTTAAAGTACTTTTCTATAAATTATAACATCAGCTGTACTTAATGATTTTATGCTTTTAATAAAATTGTGTTTTTTTTGCAACTTGTTTTAAGTTTAAGAGAAAAAAAATTTAACGAAAATAGAAAAATTCAGCAATAGCTAAATTAAATAAGTCTTAGTACATAAAATTCAGTAAAGTATTTTAATAAAGAACAAAAGTTGTTCTTACGATTTTATATCATAAATGTGCATTAAGAATGAGTTCTACTAATAACAAAACATTAAAACTCTTTTAGCAAATTTATTATTAATTTTAGCTTTTATTAAATTCATGGATAATATTTTTTAAATCATTTTATGCTTTTGTAAATGCTTTGAGCAATTAAAAAGTTTTTAAACTTTTTTCTTAAATTGTCAGAATAAGTATTTACAAACTATGATTCTTTCGTCTTTATTATTATTGGGATGTTTTCATTATATATTATATATATATATATATATATATATATATATATATATATATATATATATATATATATATATATATATATATATTTAATAAGTATTGTATAAACGAAAAGTTTGTGTTTTCATAAACAAAAGAAAATAATTTAAATAAATATTCAAAATAGTAAATATTTTGAATTTAGCTTGAGGTAACTTACGTATATTTTAATTTCTAAATTTATTTAGATAAAAATATTATTCAACAAATTAAAAAAAAAAACAGGGGGCATTCGATATCGATCGAAATTTACATTTACTTTTAAATTCTATTGATATTTCATAATGCTGTAGTTTTTCCACAGAAAAAACTAGTAACGAGTAGCATAATTTGTGGGCCGCTGCTATACGTCTTAAGCATTCTTTACATTTACCCACCTTAAGTTGTGTTATATATAAAAAAGTGCATTTAAAGCAAACGGTGAAATTGGATTTTCTTAAATCATGCACAAAAGCATTAATTCAAAAATTTCCTTTTTCATCGATTAACTCTTCAGTAACACGATTTTAGTCACTAAAACTGCTATATAAAGAACGGAAAAAATTTTCGCGGCGAAATTGATCAAAAAAAGGTTGAATTTTACTCAAATAAAGTCACTGTTAATTTATAATATTTGCTTTCTATTTCACTAGATTTAAAAAAGTTATTTATACTTCCTTCCAAGGCGAATTTATAGCAGGTATACTTACGGCGAAAATGAATACAACACTGCAATAGAAGCATATACATTTTGTTTTTGTACAAATAGTTTTCGGCTGTCAAAAGCAACTTTTGATACTCGAAAAAGGAAAAAGCACAATAGTCACCTGGGCTCTTAAGGCCACCTGTTATTAATTCGCGTTAACTTCATTCTAACAACAGCTTTAATATTTTTATGTATTGTCTTCAAAACAATTCTCATATTGTAAATGAAATTTCTGAACGTTAAGAAAAACTTTTTTTGGCTTTTCTAAAAACTTTAATAAAGGTTTCTTTCTTAAGCAACCAGTGATATACGTACAAATACAAGATTTTTAAAACAACAAATTTATTATATATCTATAGATATATAAAAATTTCTTTTAAGTATATTGTGACTTAATGACTCACGAACAGTCAATCCGAATACGATAAAATTTTAAGGGTTTGTTCGTATTCGGTCGTGAGATAAGACTCAAGTTGGCACATACGGCTGCACCGAAAAAAAAACAGAGATAGAATATAAAAAAATAAGGAACAGAAGGGTTAGGTGGGGAAGAGGAAAAATGCACAGAATCGATTAAACAAAAAACAATTTTAAGAATATTAGAATATTAGTTTATTATAAAATGTTATAGGTTATAAGTATAATATTTTTTTCACAGTGCGATCAATTTCAAAATCACGTTAAATCAAAACTATCTTTCACTTTTGCTCTGCCAAAGTTTGATATCAATTTATATGATCTAAACAATCAACGATTTCATACAAGCAAAAAATTATATATTAAATGAATTTATTAGAAAACCTGCAAAACAAAATTAAATAAAAAAATCGGTCAACTGCGAGCTGCACTGATACACAAAGGGTTCGGAGCCATATATGCGATCTTATTATGTTTTTTTCTCCTGAAACTGTTTGTTCTTGCTATCAGCTGTTTTGCTCGAAATTAGTTTTTATAATATTTTTGGTGTAATTTAATTATTGCTTATGGAATAGAAATTTATTCTTTTTAATCCTATTTTCCATTTGGCTATCACATTTCTAATTGAACATAAATAAAATTTAGAAATTACTCCTACGCAATGCAATGTTCAATTTGCGATAACAAAATTATCGTTGTATTTAATTATTCTGAGGGGGAGGGGTATAATACTTAGAAAACTAAAAAGAAAAACGATAACGAAGAGTTTATAACAAATTGCTGAGGCTTTTGCTGACATTCTGTTATGGCAGACTATTAACAAATATAAACGAACTTTGTATAATACACACATGTAAGATTACCACTGGATCGTTTTTTCATGGCGTTGAAATTTGTTGCAAACAATATCGAATTCTGATTTAAATAATATCCGCAGTCGGGAAGGAACGTACCACAGTGATATAACTATTTGGAAGCTACTTAGCGTCTCTAAGAAGGATTAGAATTGAGTATTCTGGTAGTGTCAAATATGTGTGTGTTAGAAGTGTAAAATGGGTGTATTCTTAAAGCATCGAATATCAAGGGTATTTTTTCAAGTATGATAGAACTTGAAATTATAAAAAAATACACTAAAAATTAAATTTGTAAGAAAATTTTGTTCTTATTATTTTCAATAAACTCTGGCAAATCATTACGAATAGACTCGTTCTGCGACATTCTTTCGCCGATTGGGCTCTAGAGCAGTTAGTAACTAGCCGGTTATTTTGTCACCAGCCTCAGCGATGAGGCTCATTTTTAGCTTAACAGGTTTGTTACTAAGCATATGGAGTAAAACCAATCCACAAGATACCCTACAGACTTTATTTCATCCAGAAAAATGCATCGTTTGGTATGGTTTACAGTCTGGTGGCATCTGGTGGTGGACCTTATTTCCTAAAAAACGAGGCTGGATCTCACGTTACTGTCGATGGAGATCGTTTCAAAAACGTGATTGATGATGAAAATATGGATGACATTGATCCGGAAGATATGTAGTTTCAACAAGATGGCGCTGTGTGCCATACGGCGACTGCAACCACCGAGTTAGAGAAATCCAAATTTGGCAATAAGTTGATTTCGAGAAATGGCCTCCAAGTTCGTGCGATTTGACACCTCTCGATTATTTCCTGTGGTGCCACGTGAAGTCACTGGTTTATGTTGATACTCCAGCAACAATTGACGCTTTGGAGGCAAATAATGATCGATCAGATCAATATTCGACACCTATTCAATTTGTTTTTGTAATTTTTTGAGCAATCAACTTATTATCGTCTTTTACATGAAAAAAGTTATCTTTAAATAGCAAATTTTAAGGAAATGTGATTTCGTATTGACATAACTTTCGGTAGTTACAAAATAGAGTTTGTTAGAGGATCTTAATTCGGCAATAATGTTTTGTTTTTGTAAAATTAAGTTTTTAATCTTACGAAGTAACGAAGAAGTTACTTCTATGGAAAAATGCTCTGTAAAATGCTGGCAGAATATCTATACCTAAAAGTGACGTAAGTTTGCATGTTTGTATGTATGTACATATGTATGGATGGATGAACATATGTGTGATTGAGTCATCTGTGTTAACAGCTGTTAGCTAGATAAACAAGAGGCAATTTGAATTCTAATATCTTTTAGTAACCAAGTATATTTTTTTAGTACAGACGAGGCAACCACGCAAGGAACATTTAAAGAAACATTAATTCTGTAAGTATTTAATATTTTGAACACTTAAGCCTACGAAAAAAAAATAAAATGAGTGACACACAAAGAATTATTTTTGCAATTATTTTTATTGACGAAATTTTATATAAAGAAAAAGAGAAAAAAAAACCACATGGACTAGAAATCGGTTTAAGGAAATTAATTTTAAATAAAGGGCTTTTAAAGGAATAAATTAAAATTAATCGAAGGCTATTTCAAAATTTTGATATCATAAAAAACAAAATAAGAAGAAAAGGTATCCATCAGCCATCAGGGAACATTAATTGTTTTTTCAGTGTTCTCTCGCATGTGTCTTGTACTAGACCAGACTTATATGATGCCATTTTTCATGCCATTTATTTTAATTGTTTTCTAAATTTTCAGCGAATTTAACTATGCGTTTTAACGATGAAATTTTTCATGCAACTGGTATTTTTATATTTCGCTTTTATTCATTATTGTAGTCATACATGGGAGTAATTAATTAATTGGAGTAATTAATTGACGACTTTTTTATGACTCTTTTAACATTATAATTATTTTTACTAATGGAAATGATTTTAAATGAAGACGATTCATTACTAATGATTAAATATTTTAAAATCATTACCATTTATCCATGTGTTTCTTGTTTTTGTACACTAAATCTTTAAGTATAGTAGAGCAATATTTTAAAATAGCATTTAGATCAGTAAAATTTGGTGAAAAATTTATGTTTTAACTTTCCCAGGACAATGAGATTCTATAAGTTACACGATCTGTTAGTTATGGTGGTAGGTGACTTTAGATTTCAGACATCAAATTTTACACCTACTTTTGATTCAATTCTAATTATTAATTACACGATTTCTTTAAAATGCCATTACCAATTAGTAAAAACAATTATAATTAAAATAAAATCATAAGCATTAAATGGTAGCTAAATTATTTTCATTCTCTTTATTTCAAGTATAAAAAGAATATTTTTTTAAATACAAGCCATGTCAGTTTGCTTACCCCGCTTGTTCCTCTAAACTTCTTGCCAACAAACAACTGGTTTTATGAAAAATTACATCGTGTACGTTGTCTCTTATTTAATGGCCGGGTATGGAGTTTTTCTGTATATCATTTTCAGTTTTTGTCACAGTTTCTTGTGCCATATTTAAAATCATTGGAATCTGTGTGTGTGTACGTGTTTGTTATGCAAAAATATTTTTCCACATTAGAGAGAAGAGGCCACTTGTGCTTGTTTTTAAATTGAAATTCAAACGTTGGGAAACTAAAATTCATGGCAAGTGCAAAATTGCAAAGGAGTAATAATCCCACTCAACTATACAAAGAATTTTACATTATCCTTCTAATCAAGAAACCTAATTTAGAAGTATAATCAATACATTATTGAATAAATTTGTATCACAAAAGAACATTGTTATATTAGAAGTCTTAAGATTGGCATGAAGAACAAAGAGAGACTTACTAAAAATTTTTACAGCTATCTTAAAATACTATTGTAATTATAAACATAAAATTTTATTATAAATTAGAAAAATTGTTAAGTTTGTTCTCCTGACAAGTAGTCCAAATACAAGTACAAACTGTAAAACTTAATTTTGAAGAAAAAAATGTTCCTATTATTGGAACACGATTTTTTCATGTAACTGGAGCGTTGAACTTTGCAGTACCTCATCCTGTCTGTCCACTTTTAAAGACGCTGTTGGGCGTTTCTAAGTGTATCTTAGCAACGACAATGTTAGTCTTAAAGATGTGGATTGTTTCTAAACTATTCGCATAGCATCAACTTTAAACGGCATCCCGCAAGACGGTTGACAATACGATTGCAGAACATAGTGCACAAAAGATCGATGATTTACTAAATTGTGCGACATAGCTATAAAAAATTCATACCCTTTAATCCGCAGATCTCTCTTTTGCGGAAATACGTTTTTAAAGCACTATTTTTCAAACAAAAATGAGTCCAAAATCCATACCAAACTATCCCCCTGAATTCTCAACATTGACTTGGGGATTTTATTTTTGCTAGATGTGCCAATTTCGTTTGTTGAAGAAGTCACCTAGAAGACAACCCAGCTAAAAATTAGAGATTAAAAAGTACTTGCCATATAATGACTTACTTTTGTGATTGCCATATTTTGTAACTCGCTTACAAAACACATTACATTAGTTTCCAAAAAAGGAAGTAGTAATTGAAGTAGTTCTTTATGCTTAAAGAGACAACCGTACTAATGGCACTCATTATTTCCTACAATAATTAATGTAATCGATTCTCAGTAATTGATTATAAAAGTCTCATGCCTTGTTAAAATCATTAAGTCGGCAATCTAGTTGGGAAGTACTTCTGCCAAAAATGCTTAATTCCACACTCGATTACCTTTTCAAAAAATTTTTGCTGGGATTACACTTTGTCGAAAAAGAAAATTTTTTCTACCAAATTCAATGCGCCATTGGAGTTTCACTCAATCCCAAACTGAGAAGCTGTAACGAAGTGATTGTTATACAAAAATATTTTTAAACATAAAAAAATAAACACAAAAAAATATTTTTAAACATAATAGAATTGGAAATTATAAAAAAGAACAATAAAAATACAAAATCAATATTTATGGCGCAAATAAGGGTTCGTCGAACTGTAGATAGATTTTGTATCACTTACTCTCTAGAGGATGCAATAACAACAACTCGTCGAAGGAATGTGCGTACTTAAGAGAATATCGCTGTGTGGAAGAAGATCCAAATTCATCGATTCGTCGTCGTTCGCAGTAATTGGAGCTCTGTCCGTTCACTACGTAAAAAATTTTGTGCAAAGATCTTGGTCTAGCCACGTATAAGATCCAATTAGTGTAGGAATTAAAGCTCTGAGAGCACCATATACGTCATTCTTTCGCCGATAAGGCTCTAGAGCAGTTAGTAACTGACCCGTAGTTTTATCGCCAGATTGTGTTCAGTGATGAGGCCCATTTTTGGTTTAACGGGGTTGTTAAGAAGCAAAATTGCCGCATATGGAGTGAAACCAGTCTACAACATACCCTACAGACTCCATTGCATCTAGAAAAATTCACCTTTTGGTGGGGTTTACACGCTGGTGGCCTCATCGGACTTTATTTCTTCAATAATGAGGCCAGACAGCACTTTGCGGTCAATAGA
Source organism: Gymnosoma rotundatum (assembly GCA_916610165.2). Lineage (NCBI taxonomy): Eukaryota > Metazoa > Arthropoda > Insecta > Diptera > Tachinidae > Gymnosoma > Gymnosoma rotundatum. The sequence goes on from OU744336.1 coordinate 24,894,777, forward strand.
GATCGGTACCGTACCCTGCTTAATGATTTTTTGTTTGACAATATGAATGACATTGATCCAATAAAAATGTGGTTTAAATAAGATGGCGCTATGTGCCATACAGCCAGCGCAACCACCGAGTTTTTTAAATCTAACTCTCCATCGATAAGTTGATTTCGAGAAATGGACCTGGCCTCCAAGATCGTGCGATTTAACACCTCTCGATTATTTCCTATGGGGCGACGTGAAATCACTGGCTTATGCTGATAAACCAGCAACAATTGACGCTTTGGAGGCCAATATTGTTCGTGTTATTCGTGACATACGGCCAGCAGTACTTAAAAAAGTAACCCAAAATTGGACGTCCAGAATGCTCTTAGACATGAGAACGCGCAGTGGCCATATGCCCTAAATCATTTTGAAATATTAATGCCATATTCTGATCTTTCTTACAGATAATACAGTTTAAAGTTTTATTGGGCTTAAAAACACCCTGCTGGTGCGTAAAATAGCGAGTTGACGTTTTTGGAGTTAGTATCACACTTTCGACCGCACATATCGTATGACGGCGAATATTATGAGTGTTAACCTTTCGAAAGCCAGACATATAAACTTTCTGCAAAAAATTACTCCCAGGGGCGCTGCATAACGATCAAAATTTCGTTTTAAGATGGTTTCTTTTCTTTGTAAAACTGTTTTGATTTTCAGGCCATGCTTTTTATTTGCTTCTCATCTAACTAATAAAGGTGCAATGAGGTTGCAACTAAATAGCTTAACAATTCCTTTTTTTCTGAAGGGCTTTATTCGTTACCTTGTTTATGTTTTAGAAAAGACAGACAGCCTATTCCCTCTAGTAGGTTAGGTTAGGTTGTACAGGCCGTCGGCGCAAAAGAAAGATCGACTCACTTGGGTCCCAAAGGTCCCATTGTGTTGCCCGGAAACAGGATGTGCAGGGATCAGATTGGGGTCCCTACGGCACCATCAAAAGATCCACATCCAAACCACCCCGAAGACCGGATAAACAAGTTTATCCTAGAAACATCGCAGACGGATAAGTCTGCAAGACCATGCAGTCTCGGACTGCCAAAAATAGCCGCTCTATTTCCAAAAAGAGCCGGGCAGTGGCAGAGCAGATGCTCCACCGTTTCCTCCTCCTCCTCATCTTGACAACTTCTACAGTAGTCATGATGAGGAAGATTCAGTCTCCTAGCGTGGGCACCAATGACGCAGTGCCCTGTCAGCACGGCCACCAGTGTGCCCAGCTGCCCACGAGGAAAGTAGATTTGCGGATCTTCCACTATCGTACTGAGGCCACAGTGTCCTCGAGACCCTGCAGGTAACCTCTTCAGACCACCTAGACTGTGCAGCCCTGAAGAGTTCCTGCCATAATATAGCTTTACAGCAGCTAAAAGGGACCCCCACCAGTGGATCTATTTCTCGATCTTCCAACCGGGCTCCAAGTCTGGCGAGTTCGTCCGCGACCATATTTCCGGGTACGCTCGGGTGAGCTGGCATCCAAAACAGTTCCAGGTTGGAATGTCTCGCCATCTCGTTGAGAGATGTCCGGCATTTACGAACCAATCTGGATGTCGTATAGACACCTGATAGGGAGTTAATCGCGGCCTTGCTGTCAGTACAAATCCGGATATCCTCTCCGTATATCCTGTGGTACCTCATGCAGCAAGCCGCCTTTCTAATTGCTGAGATCTCAGCCTGTACCACGCTACATTGATCATTAAGCCTGAACTTCATCCTGATCCTAAATCTAGAGATGAAGACCCCCCCTCCCCCCCCCGAGTCCGATTTTGACCCGTCAGTATAGACATCAAGCACATCTCCACGAGGCATACTCGATGTGCCTGACGTTAATGCCACGAAATCAATGTCAGACATGGGTGTGGGAGTGCAGTAATCGATGTTGTCAGGAATAACCGAGGAATGGCCCAAGATGGCCGCATGTCCAAAGTCCCCTGACCTCCGCGCCACCGCTGCATCCAGTCTGACCGCCGAGTTCATGGCCAATTGTTTGGCCATGAGATCAACCGGCAGCCAGTGCAGCATTGTAAAAAAGGGCTCTCTAGTAAATAAAATTGGATTGAAGTCAAGAATTTGTCGATTTTGTTTCCTAAATAAGTTTTTGTATTTTCTACATTTTGTGACAACATAAACATCTTTCATAGATTTACGAATACTACTTAAATAGTTTAGCAACTTTTTTATGTAAAAAAAAGTTCATAAATTTATAATTTCTCTTGTGACCGATTAGTTCGATTACGTCATGTTTTATGTTAAAAAAAAAACATTATTGCAATACTTGTAAAGTAAATGCATCGTTTTCACATTTAAAACTTTTAAATTAAAACAAAAAAGTTGTTGTTTACACATGTTTCCAATATAATTTAAGAAATTTCCAACTTGTTGGCAACAAACAAACACACAAACAAAAAACCGAAAAACCAAGTAAGAAAGATGTTTAAATGAAATGAGTGTGAGTCTTGAAGGAGGGCAAATAGTTTTCTTATTTTCCACTTCCTTAATAGCAAAACAAAAGTGAAACCAACAAACAGTCTTTTAAACATGATTTATGATGTTTCACCGAACGAATGCCATAGAAAAGTAACACAAACTTAAATAATGTTTCACTTGATATTTTGCTTTTGCTGCGGGTTTTCTAATATTGTTGAATCAATTTCTTTTCTTTTGGTATTAAAAGACACACATGGGAGGAATTAATTGTAGCAGATTGTATTAAAAGTCTATTTGGTATTCAAATACTTTAAGGTACTGATGTCTACATGAGATTATTCGTATAAGTCTGTACTGGGTGTGAATGATTGTGATTCATGCCGGAAACTGTTGCAAATCTTGTAGATATATTTATTTTTTACATTCATTTTCTATTCATTTCATTGTTCTCATTTTAACAGGATGTCATCTTCTTTATTACAAAAACAAAAAAAAAGAAAAATGTGTGTTTAATACTTTTCTTTTCCTTTTTTACTTTAATCCTATTCATAAGCAACCATGGCATTTACAATGGCAACAAGAAAAGTTCTTTTAAAACTTCATATATCTCTCCTTTATTTACTTCAGATACACTTTATTTATAAACTGCGCATTAATAAATGTCTATATCGTTGTTTCGAGATTATACACAATAACTGATATAGAAGATATTAATTCATATAAAAGATACTATTTCTTTTTGTGTACTGTGTCAAAAGAGGACATGAGTTTTATTAGTTAAATGAAATAAAAGCAACAAAAAAAATTTTTTTTGTTAATAATTCTGTCTATGTGTGTATTTTTGTAAAAGATTTTCTTTTCATAAAATTTTATTTTAAGCAAAAAAAAACTTTTTTACAAGGTACTTTTATTAATGGCAAATTTTCTGTCTTCAAAATGTTTTTTTTTATATTTATTAATTAAATGGTTTTTTATCAAACATAACTTTTTTCAGGATACATTCTTGGAAAAAGTACTTCAAAAATAGAATTTTTAATTTTTAAGGTACTTTTTTCAAAAATATTTTTTAAAGTACTTTTAATAAATAGATATTTCTTAAACAGCACTTTTTAACAGATCTTTTTTAAATGTATTTTTGAAAAAGTAAAAAGGTACCTTTTTTTATTGGTTCATTATTTCTAAAAGGTTTAAACAAAATCTTTATTTAAATTATAGTCTTTAAAGATAATTTAAAACTTTTTTAAAGGTACTTATTACACCCTTCACCACAAAAAGTTGAAAAAGGATATATGTATATAAGTTTGTCATTCCGTGTGTAATTTCTACAATATGCATTTCCGAACCCATAAAGTATATTTATTCTTACTTCATATGCATAGCGAAGTCGAATGGGCGATATCCGTCTGTGTTTCAATCGATCAAGTATAGTGTCGAAAGAGGTGCTATTAGAAATCAGCACGATTGGTCCATGTCCTTCGAGGCAGCAGGCAAAACACCACGCCTATCTCTAAATTTTTCATGTCATTTGGAACAATAAAGTAACTCTAATCAAAAAAATAAATATATATGGCGATAGAGAATTACAAAATAAGAAAAAACATCATGTAGAAGAATGGGCGCTCGCCCATAATTTCAGAGTTACGGGGCTCTGAAATTTTCAAATTATTTGAAATGTTAATATGGGTTTCATTTTAAATCTTATGAAGAAATCTTTAAGGAAATACTAAAATTTTCTAAAAATGCATAGCGCTCTTGCTGTTTTATTTTTTTTTTTGTGCTATAAATAACTCCCTTACTTTCTTAGCTGTAAATGAACTCGTCTCTTTTATGTTCTATCAACTTAATCCATTTTGCATGATTTAATTCTGTTATAGTGCAGACAGAGTGGATGTTTTGTTATTAAAAATCTCTCAACACACACAAATTTTTAAACTAAGAAGATACTGTGCAAACCAAAGTAACTACTTTTCCATATCCTGTTACTAGAGTAATAAAAAGGAAAATTAAAAAATTTTAAACTTCTACTCATTTGATATCGCCTCCGCATTAAAGTATATGCAAAGTTTTTTTTTCTGATGCTCACGCACAGGCTACAATTCTATAGATTGTAGCTAAAGTGAAATATTAAATACAAACTAGAAGTAGACTGGAATTATTTCTACCTGCAATATTTAATAAAAATAAAAGAAAATAAAATAAAACAAAATGTTTAAAAGTTAACTTCGCCCCAAAGTGTGAAAACGTACTTCTTTTATTTTGCTTTAATTTCTGTCACAACCGCCTATATCTGGATAGGCACAGAGGGTGTATTACTATATCAGCTGTAACGGCATGGTGGTAAACACGTTGACTACAAATCTGTTTGGCCAGGGCTCAACCTCTGAAGCAATAAAAAAATTGCTGTTTTCTGTTTTCGGTGCTTCTTCATAACATTTTTGCCAGCGAAGTAAAATAACTAATCAAATGGCTTTATATCTTTCTTCTTTTACCACCGGTCTTATCTTTCATCTATCACTTTCCTTAAGAATGTAGCACGGTTACAAAAAAAAAAAAAAAAAAAAAAAAAAAAAAAAAAAAAACTAAATAGATATTTTTGCCTGAAGTGCTACTTCTCTTAAAAAATACGTAAAGGTAAAGTGTGTTCCGAAAGTGTTTTGATATTAATGAAAAGGGGGTAATTTTTGAACTGTGAAAGACACAATCTGCAAATTTAAACCGCATATGTAAAACTATATCTACAGCAAAAATTAAATAAATAAAACTTTGAATTAAAGGACGTAAAAGTATTGACGAAATTTTCACATGCGCGGACTTTTTTTTTAACCGCAACAGACGCGGACGCTTTGACTTTAGGTATTAAGTATTAAAATACACACAGAAAAAAGATTGGTAAAAATTCAGTTGATATGTTTAAAATTTAATTACTAATATAATTATTTGATTTTTAATATAAATAAATTATAATTTTGACTTATTTTTAACACTAAAAGCTAACAAATGATATTTGCGTCCAAATGTTGGTTGTAAAAGCTCTTAAAAAAGTTATCGTTACCAATTTGTGTATTTACAAAAATCTATTGTATTAAATGGAAGATACAACATTCATTCAGTTATTACAACCGAATTCAATATAATATACACAACCGACGAAATTCGATTGGCAACGTATTCGGTACTCAGAACGAATTTCTGTTCTATGTGTAAAATGTGTTCTTATAGTGACATGATTTTAAGTGTGGACCATAAATTTTAAAATTAAAGGCTGTTTCCATAGAGGCTGTTATTTTAGCGAATATGGCCTCACATATTAAATCATTAAATGAAAATTAATGCGCTGTTTCAGTATTAAAAGCGAGTGACTCGTCTAGAAAGTTTTTGAGTCATTCCTACACAAATTTTTTTGACGAGTCGCCCGCTTGCTCCTATACTAATGTGAATTTTGGGGTATGTTATCTTATGTGCTATTTCTATTTTACAGGCGATCAACTTGTCTAGAAAATTTATATAAAAATAACTAAAAAAAACTGAGTGCTTTTCACAAAAATTTTTCAGGCATATGAATCGCCTGTAATACACAAACAGCACATTATCTTTTAAATAGTAAGATGTGAGGCAGACACTTATGTGCTGTTTCTGTATTTTAGGCGATTAACTTGTCTAGAAAATTTGTATGAAGAGCACTCAGTTTTTAGAGCTATTGCAATACAAATTTTCTAGACGAGTTGACCGCCTGTTACATAGATACAGCACTATTAACTAAACAACAAATTATAAAATGAAAAAAAAAATAAAGTTACGGAATTATTTCTTTATGATTACAGCTTGCCATTATCAGGTTTTATTTTTAAATGGAGCTTAAATAAAGATTACAGATAATTTTCCTTTACTTTTCTTCTTAACTTCCTTTGCTGTTTATCTTCCTATTTATTAATTATTTAAGCCGTTTTGTTAATAAAATGTTTTGCTGTCGCCCTTTCTAGTCCTCTTAAGATTCAGTTTATTATTTTATCAACTAAGCTTAAGGAGAAGAAGGATATCAAAGCAGGATAGAAGCATATGTACGGCATATTGTGTTGAGAGGATTTAGTTTTGGTCTTTAAATAAATTTTTATTAAAACTTAAAATTACAATTATGAAAAACTGTTGAACAAAAAAGTCCTTTTTTTGGTTTCTTTTAATACAAAGTTTGCTTTAAAATTACACTGGGTGCATTTCTACAGAGTACAAATTATTAATGTAATAAAAGGGATTTTTTTAATATACATTTGTTAAAAATAATAATTAACATTATGGTTTTAAAGTGTTAAATATACTGAACTCAATTTTTTGAGTGATTCCTATACAAATTTTCTAGACAAGACGCTCGCTTGCAATACAGAAACCTCACATAAATTTATAAAATAAAATTAGGCAAAACAAAAAATTGTAAATAAAAATTAAACTAAATATGCATCTTTTTTATAACATGACTTGTGTATGGAAATGGCTAACTAAATTTGTAGAATTATTTTTTAAAAACCTGCTGTTTTTTATTGAAGCTTACAGTTGTGCCCATAATTATGAAAGTGGTCTAAGTAAAAATATAAAAAAAAATTATTTACCAGTTATTTTCATACCAAATTACTTCAAACTAAATTTATTCAATGTAATTTTTACGAAATTATCAAAATGAACCATTAGATAGTGGTTGTTGCAAAATATAGAATATTTTTTAATTTATTCAAACGCAATTCATTAAATATCTCGAAATAAGAAATACATGACTTAGATTACTTTCATAATTATGGGCACAGTTGGTTTTTTAGTTTATGTTATTGTCTACATTTTTCTACCTTTTTGAAAATGAAAAAATATATATATATTTACAAATGCTATTTATATTGAAAAGGCTTTAAGCCTAAATAGTCTAAAGTACTTTGAAAAAAATTAAACTACAACAAATAATGACAAACAGGTCCTTTTGTGCTACTGTTTATAGCCTGCAGCAAGGCACAAAATGATAAAAATCACAAAAACTTTACACAAAATTTACACCATTTTTACTTCACAAATAAACTGGTAACGAGTATAAACTCCTATTCGGTTAAAAAGCCTCCAGACTAAAAATATTTAAATATATTTGCAAGTAGATATTAAAAAAGTAACAGAGTAATGGAAAATATTTCAAAATAGCATAGGCAAAAAGCATTAAAATACGGTGTATTACATTTATATGTATGTTTTTAAATAGAATTTATTTTCTCGAAAAATAAGGCACAATATCCAAAGGTTCAGTTAGATGTGCCATACCATAACGTAGTTACTGCAAGCAAACAGTGGTGCCATAGCCATAACCCATCACCAATACAATGCAGCGAACATGAAAACTAAGCACAAAATAAAAAAACATTAAGTGCTGTTTCCATATTACAAACGATCAACTCGTCTGATAAATTTGTATGAAAAGCACTCAGTTTTTTGAGTCATTTCCATACAAGTTTTTCAGACGAGCAGAATGCTTGTAATACAGAAACAGCACAATAAAACCCAAATTCAATAGTCAACTGTATGGATGAGGTACAAAAAAATAAATTTAATTCATATCTATGGTTAAGTTTATGGTTATGTCATTACGGAATGTCAACAATAATCAAATACAGTGCTTACGATAAGGTTGGTTTGAACAACTATTTGTCAGCACAATTATGAATATTCTCATGGAATTTCTTTCCCACGGAAAAAATTTCTCTCTATAGAAGGTTTCTCTAATTATGAATTCCGTGTTAATAAAATTATAAAAAAGTGGTATCATCATAATTTTAAGGGAGTTTTTTTTTTGTTTACTTTTTATATAATTTTTATTTTATAATTTACAATACCTACTTTTTTCCCCAAACTTTTTTCTTTTTCCGCAATCAATCAAGAGGGGAAAAATTTTATAATTGAAGAAAAGAGAAAAGTGAGAGAACTCGCACGGAAAATTTGTTTATAGTTGGCCTGTATATGTTTATGGCTCGTCTAATTAAACTCTAATTTCTATAAAATATATTTGATGGCGATTGCTCTACTAAAAGAATATTCAATCAGTAAAAAAGGTTATTAAAGGTTCCTTTAATTTAAGACTAGATTTTTATTTAAAACCCTAAATCTTGCTGTGTCACTCATCACTCATTTATAAGAGTTAAACTAAAAGTGTGGTAAAACAATATTCATTTTAATTTTCGTATTAGTATACCCTTCGCGCCAAAAAGCAGAAAAAGGGTATAAATAAGCATTTCATTCCATTTGTAATTTGTACAATATCCGTTTCCGACCCCATGAAATTTATATATATTCTGACTTCTTATGCATAGCGAAGTCGATTGAGCGATGTCCGCCTGTCCGTCTGTTCGTCCATGTTAATCAACAAACATTTAAAAACACTAATCGAGCAGACATAGTGTCGAAACAGGTGCTATTGATTATCAGCAAGAACGGTCCATGTGCGGACAAAACACCACGCCTACCTCTAATTTTTCATTTGAAACAATAAAGTAGCTCCAATTCAAAAAACAAAAATTAATAAATGAGGCGATATACAGATAAAAAATAAGAAAAAAACACATCAAGTAAAAAAATGGCGCTAGCCCATATTTTCCGAGTTACGGGCTCCTGATATTTTCAAATTTTTTAAAATATCATTATGGGTATCATTTTAAAGCTTTTGAAGAGAACTTTAAGGAAGTACTAATAATATTTAAAAAAAAATGCTTAATGCACTAAGAGCCGATGAAATTTTTGTGTATAATTATATATAGTACTAAATTGTTTATATTTTTATTTTTTAAATCTCTGTCATACCTTGAATAAACAAGATTTATATAGACTGTTGTTATAATTTTCGGTAATAACCGTCGTCACTGGCTGTGTACTTTGGATGTTCGGCGAGCGCTTTTGATGTGATAACATCATTTTCAAGCCGCGTTTTTATTTATATAGATGGTGAAGGAATTATAAGATTCGGCTTTTAAACTTATGAGGTTTTTTCTTTTAGAAATTGATAGTTTTTGTAATAATTGAGGTATTAAAATCAGACGCAATTTTTTTTGGAATACCTCTGGAAAAGTTCCTCGTAATGGAATTTGATTAAGTAAAGGATTGAGTATCTCTTTTTGTGATATGGTTGTATTCTCCAAAGATTATATAAAATATTTTGGGATAACATTAAATAAGCTTTTTAAGTTTAATCCACACGCAAGAGATGTGAAGGTAAAGTTAAAAAGTTGTTAGTTAATAGTTAAACGTCTGGATCAAAGGACGAAACTCTTGCTTTATAAAGTTTGCATGCGTTCAGCAATGCTGTATAGGTTTCCCATAGGGTTCTCCATCTCCCTTCCGTTATGAAGGAGTTAAAGATCTTTGAACGTAATTGCTTGAGACTTTGTGTCAATGCTTGTTTTAAAAACGGCTAAGCTGCAGCCTCTAGCCTTGCACGTTTTCGTCTTGCTTAAAAGGTTTATAAGACGTCTTAAAAACCACGAAACAGATTTATTCGGGAAGTTTTTAATTCCCAATCTGGTTTTAACTTGTCTAACACTTTATATTTATCACCAGTTGTACTTTTGCTCGATGATCTTAACCCAATAAATAACGTCTTTAAATACCGTCTACCAGAGTTTTATTCTCATTCCATCCCTCTAACAGAGGCTAATATATGTATATGAACTTTGCATCTATATACGTATTTGTACATTGTTTGTTGTTTAGTTTTAAATAGTTTTAAATTTTTAAATTAAGGTATAAACGGTCTCTATTATAATATATAATTTTATAATTATCTTTTGATTTAAGACAATTTACCAGTCCAGTGTTTTTTTCATACTGATAATTTATTTTATGTTATTAAAATAATACTTCACAGTCTTAAGTTACTTTTTGCTTTTCTGACTTCGCGTAAATTTTTGATATCTATTTTTAAAAGTTTAAATAAAAATAAAATAGAAATTGAATTTATTAAAAAACAAAATATTTTTTTTCCATTTAACACAACCTGAATCTTTTGAAATTTATTTTAAAAAAATGTGGTAAAAAAAAGAATTTTTTTATTTTATTTTTTTTGTTTTTTTTATAAGTCGAACTATTTTAAAATTATAAAAAATTATTAATTCTAATTCGGCCAAAGTTCACGTTAATTAAATTAGTAAATTTATTAGAAAAGAAATATTTTTAAGAAATGTTTGTATTAACCCTTATCGGACGCGACTTTTCACACGTTGGATTCTCACCAGGTTGTAGTTATTTTTAACAAATATGAAAAAAAACAATAGTATGTTATTATACATTTATATTCATTTCTTTTCTGTTTTGTTACAAATTATTTATTTTTTGTACAACTACTACATTTTATTTTTTTTTATTTTTATTTTTATATTTTTTTTTTTATTTTTATTTTTTTTATTTTTATCATTTTCTTCTTCACTTGAGTATTGTATAGGAACTATAACTCTTCTTTTCTTAGAAAATAACGAAGCGTTATTGCTAAACTCATCACTAGAGCTAAAATCACTTTCAGAAATTTCTTTGATATTTATAATATTTTCTTTATTCATTTTATGGGCAAAAAATAAATTCAGACATTAAAAAAAAGAATTGAAAGTTTATTGCACAAGTTAAATGCTCTGCTGATAACGACAAACTGAAAAGATTCTTATGCTCAAACGGTAACGGTAAATACGTATTTTCAAATGGTAACGGTAAATTGAAGAAATGAATGCATTTTAAAAACAAATCTCATCAATAGACAGTATGTTTCGACATAATTCGCCTTGTCACTTCACACGTGCCATACGACCGTTGCAGAAAAGTACTGTTGTCACATCAGAGGTGACTTACGACCGATAAGGGTTAATTTAAAAAAATAGGATAAATTGACACCAGCAGAATAATATGCAACTTTTTCTTTATCGCTATATTGGTCATCAGCGTTTTCTGTTTATTTTAAAGGGGCCTTAAAAAAATATAGCATGTCAACATGCATTCAGTTAAAGAAATAAACTTATGGAAATAAAGGATAATTAGGTCAAATGTTTATAATTTTCTTAACTATTTTTTTAAATTTTATAAAAAAATATTTTTTATAAAAAGAAATTTCTGTTAATTTTAATAAAATTGCAAATTTAAATAAATTGTATATAGATTTTACTTAAATGATTTATTGTTAAAATTTTATTAATTTCTTTTTTATTAATAAATTTTGCCTATAATTTGCTTCAGTGAACATCATAAATTTTGTATCAACATACCCAATGTATTATTTTATAGTTTATATACAAACAAAATACTTAAAATATACTCTACTACTTTCATAAATATTTATTTATATATTAACTTTCAATTTCAGTAAATGTGAATGACCACTTCTTTCGCATACTTGTATCAACCACAAAATATCAAAATTTCGTTCGTTACCATTTCGTAAAATCGGCAGCAACTAATTTTGGAAACTTATTTAAATTTTATATAATTTTTGGTGTGACCTTAAAGAAAAATGGCATTTTTTGTTCAAAACAGACCTTGAAAATAAAAGGTCATTTAAACGCTCATTATTGGAAAATATTTACTCAGTTATAAACATTAAAATATTTTTATTTTTATAATGAAAACAAAAACAATAAAAACAGCAAATACTAAACATTTTACAAACCCTTTTTATTACAAGGATTATTAAACATTACAAAGATAAAATCTTTAGGACAACATATTTTATAGTCTACATTCTCCATTACTGTCACAGAATAATTCTGCTTGCCACAAGCAGCAATTTTATATTTCAACTAATTTCACTCAGGATATTTGATTTCTAAGACGATAACTCCAATCAAAAAAGCAAATATTGGAGTGACCGAGAATTAAAAAATTAAAAAAAATTGATACTGCATAAATGTAATTTTACATAAAAATGTCATCGGCTCTTAACAGGTAAAGCATTTTTTTTTTTACAAATTTGAGTATTTCCTTAAAGATCTCTAGAAAAGCTTTTAAATGATACCCATATTGATATTTTAAATTTTTTGAATATTTTAGAGGCCCGTAACTCGGAAAATATGGGCGAGCGTCAATTTTTTCACTTAATGTTTTTTTCTTATTTTTTAATTCTCTCTCGCCCCATGTATTTATTTTTTTGATTGGAGTTTCTTTATTGTTCTAAATGGCAAAAAAATATAGAAGTAGTCGTGGTCGCTGCTAGCTGCATCAAAGCACATGGACTGATCAAGCTGATTTCTAATAGCACCTCTTTCGACATTACATCTGATCGATTGTCGTATTTAGTATTTTTGTTTTTTTTTTTTTTTTTTTTTTTTTTTAAATCAAGTAATCCTCGGCAAATCAAGTTTGGACGGACAGACGGACATCGCTTAATCGACTTCGCTATGCATAAGCAGTCAGCATATATATACTTTATGGGGTTGGAAATGGATATTATAGATCAGGCAAAGTGTCAAAAGAGGTGCTATTGAAGATCAGCAAGATCAGTCCGTGTCTTAGGCGCAGCAGGCACAACACTATCCCTACCTAAAATTTGTCTACATTTTTTGGAAAAATGAAGTAACTCCAATTAAAAAAAATAATTCAGGGCGATAGAAAATTAAAAAATAGTAAAAAAAAACATCATGCGAAAAAATTGGCGCTAGCCCATATCTTCCGATTTACGTGCCTCTGAAAAAATTTCTTTAAATATCAATATGGATACCATTTTGAGCTTTAAAGAAAATACTAAAAATTTTTTAAAAATGCTTAACCCATTAAATCGGATGCATTTTTATGTAAAATTATATATATGCAGTACCAAATGTTTTTTTATTTTTTAATTCTCTCACCCCAATATTTGCTTTTTTGATTCGAGTTACTTCACTAAACTAGATTTACATAGATGGTAAAGGGTATATAAGATTCGGCGTAGCCGAATATAGCACTCTTAGTGGTTTTTTAATCAGATCTGCAATAACAACCTTACAACGATTCTAATTTCTCATACTCTGTAGAAATCTCACTTTAAAGCCATGACCTCTATATTCTGCCATATGCAACTGTTGTCTGCTGCAGCTATAGTTACAATCGTGATACAGCTTTCGCATTTTTTATTTCTATTTTCTTCAATTTCACCAATTGATTTTAAATTGTATATTTTCGAGAAACAAATCTAACCCGCTCAAAATGGCAATTTTCATAATCTACAACTGCTCAGTCATTCATTCATATAAATTTAACTATTAAAGCAAGTCACAAAATCTTATCAATTAGTTTCATTTTAAAAGCATTATTTATATTAATTTAAAGCATTTTATTTTATAAACAAAAACTTTTATTATTAGAACATAATATTTTGTATTTAAGGCACAACCCAACTCATGTTTTTCTTTTCTGATAAAATTTCTAACGTATTTCTGCCACATTTTTTTCCATATCACAACTAATGTGAGCCTTAATAAAAGAGGGACAAAGTAAGGGAAATGATTCTATGGGTTTTAAATGTTGAATTGTAGAATCATGGTGCGAAAGATAAAAACGATTGTCCCAGCAATTGTCCATGTCGTTATTAGAGATTTTGTTTTTACCCTCCGTTTTTTTTTTTTTTTTTTTTTGTTGTTATTTTATTTGTATTATTTCTGGTTTTTGTTGGTGTTGCTTTAATTTTAGGTAGTAAAATATTTTTGCGTCTAACCATTAAATGTTGTCTATATTTTTTATATGTAAAGTTTGTAGTTGAATATGCTGTAGTATGCTGTGTTAGGGTGTCCCTTAAAAACATTTTCTTAAAAACAGATTTTATAAAGTAAAACGGAAAATCAAAAAAAGTATTTTGAGTAACCAAAAAGTAAAATAATTTTTCTAATTGATGTTGATCCGCCTAATACAACCTAACTTTATAAAATATACTCATGTGTCGTATTACCCGAATATTCCGTTTGAACTTTATAATCAAAAGCCTAAATTCCGTATATATCAAAAAAAAGAAGGTTATCAATTCGTCTGCATGTTGCCTTTTTTTAATGTTTGTGTCTCCATGACTTAGTCATTTCTGGATCCATTTTGTTTTAATTGTTTTAAAAACAAATTAGATTTTAAAATTTAAAGGGTGTCCCCATGCAAAATATATATTATTTACATCTATTATGAACTGTAAAGAGTTGCACGTTAAAATTTATAAAAACTGCGTATAACTATGGATCCGAATAGCACAAAGTAATACAAAAATAAATCTAAAAACTAAAGGGTGTGCCCATATGTGACGTAAATAGACCTATATAAGCCTATCTTTTACATCATTTTAGACAAACGCTTGTAGGACAGAATGTCAATGAAAGTAATAATAACAAGTATAAATATTCATAATTATAAATTAAAGGGTGTTCCAAAACCCTTTTTAATTTGATGTAAATGGCCATATTTTTTACCAACCGATTTGGAACTTACATACTACCTGTATTGCTTAGTCCGCTATAAAAACTAGTAATAAGATTAGAATTGGAAATAAAAGCGTGTCCCAATAGTTGAAGTAATTTAATATATGTGGCCAAACTTTTCAACTGTTATAACAACAACTATACAGTTTGAATTTAGAAATTAAAGGGTGTTCCCCTGAATGATGTTATTTGACCTATATGGCCCTATCTCTTAAACCTTTATATACAAACACCCAAAAACTAGACAGAATTTTTACTTCATTGTCTGGTATATAAGGAAGTATAAATATTTAAAATTATAAATTAAAGGGTGTTACAGAAGTTTATGTATTTTGAACCGTTATAGAAAGACGGTTGAAATTAACAAAGAAAATGTATTTCTTAATCCATTACAACAACAAGTATAAAATGTAGATTTGAAAATTAAAGGGTGTCCCAATAGTTAATTTAATTTTATATATGTGGTCAAATCCTTGGAGCGTTCTAGACAGACATCTGACATTTACAAAGGCTAATTCCGCTAGAACAACAAGAATAATATTTGAATAAAGAAATTAAATGGTGTTCCCATAATTGATGCAATTTGACCTACATATATATGGACCTATCACTTGAATCGTTCTATAGAAACACTGGTATGTAAATAAGTATAAATATTTAAAATCATAAAGTAAAGGGTATTACAATAATTGATGTAATTTAATGTTTATGTCCAAACTGTTGAACCGTTACAGACAGCAAAAATCAAATTTGAATTTGGAATTTAAAGGGCGCCTCTATAGTTGATGTAATTTGATGTATATTGCCAAACTGTAAACAGTCCTAGACAGAGGGAAGAATTTTTTTATTTATTCATAAAGAACATAAGGATAGTGTTATTTATAGACTAACACATCGGTCAAATGCCCTCAATGGCTTTGCTGACGCATTGGCCTTTGTCAAAATTTTTATCACTTTTGAATAATCGTGGCAAAATAAAAGTCTTGAAATGTCTAGTACATTTGGTTGTAAGTTTATTGATAAAGGCTTTTGACTTCAAATAACCCCGTCAGAAGAAATGGAATGATGTTTAACCACGCGATCTCGTGCGTTTAATCTGATCACTGGCCAGTAAATGTTTAATGCATTAACTAAATTGTTGTTCTGTCTGTATGGCACCATCTTAAACTTCATATTGTCAGCATTGGTAGCATCCGATCTCATTGTTATTATGTCGCAATATCGAGCAACAGTAACAGTAACTGCTTGACCAGCAACGTCTAAAAAAAGTATTATCCAAGAGTCACTTCAGTCTAAAATTCGAAACAGAAAGTGACACGATTTGAGAGCATCCGTAGTTTAACACTCACATAAGGTTTCTCCGAACCCAAACGAAGCCATCAAGGTGAAAATGTTATTCATTGCTTGGGATGAAATTGCTCGAAAACTTTCATATTTTTTAAATATTTCTAGGCCACGTTAACATGTTGTTGCATCATGTAAAATTACGTTTTTACCAACCCTAAAGTCTCAGCTGTCAAATTGCTTTTTTTTCAGGGTTGCTAAGAATTTGCTGTCAAAATAAAATGAATGCCTTATGAAAACTAAATTGTATATAAATTAAAAACCGTAAGAGGGAGCTTTGTCTGTGATTAAAAAAATACTTGATCAGAGATTTGTTCATTTATTTAGTAACCACGCAATCAGAATCTATAGAAATCGAAAGTCATTTCAAGAGATAATTTTTTCTGCTGTTCAAAACTTTTTAAAGCATAAAATATGTTTTAGATTTTATTTTTCGACTTCCTAGGGGCATCCTTTAACTTTCGTATTATTTTTTTATTATCGCTTTATAGCATCGTTAAGGCAGCTTTAGTATTTCTATTTTAGTGAAAAATATTGGATGTATTTTTTCGTTTCTCCACCTTTAACGTGGTTGGCTTCATTATATTTATCTCTTAATTCGAATCATTTCCATTTAAAGGTTCTATAAAAAAGGGCACCAAAAATATAATCGTTGTTGAGGAAAAGATTTAAGCACAACAAGAATTTAAAAGCATTTGTAAATAATTATGAATATTTCTTTTTTATATTTTGAGATACAGCTTTATGGTTAAAAATATGGTTGAATTTTAATGAATCAGTGCAATAATAATTATAATGAAGAATTCTGTCCAAGTGAGATATTTAGATTGAATAATATTCTGCTAATAATAAGACTGCCAAAGAAGCAGATATTCAATTGCAAATGAATTTTTATTTTTTCAGTTCAGCCAAAGTTCGTTTATAATTATGATAAATTGTAAAGAGAACAGGCAGATTAAATTCTTCCAATATGAAATACACAACAGCCCAACTCTTGACCCTTGTTAAGTTTTCCGCAATTGATTTTTTTTAAATATTTTTATAAAAAGCAGAATTTTATTAATTAAAAATTATACAAAATAATTTAAATTTTAAAATAAAATAATTTTAATATATAGTTATTTTGATGTAGAAAATTTTTTTATTTTTTATTTAATTTTTATTCATTTAATTTCTTGCAGTGTGTGTATAATTTAGCAAATTCCTCTTTTTTTTTAAATAAAATAAAAACCACTGAAAGACGTTATACTTTTCCCTGTCATCTTTACTCGTGATCGGAGTTCAAAATTTTTCATTTATGAGCATTTAATTATAAGCATTTATCATACTTTTCATAAATGAGATTTCTACTATTTTTTTTTTATTTTTCCCATTCATAAAGGAGCATCTAAAATTTTCTGCATGCGAACACACATCATCATTTTTAAGCATTCATATATATTAGAGTGTACAACAAAAAAATATTCGTATTTTTCATATATGAATAAGGTCATTCTCATTAATGCTGCTTTTCATAAACGATTGGGAATTTTTTTCAGCCTTGAAAAGTTTTCATTTATGAGAATTCAAAAATGAGATTTTTATTATAATTAGAATATGTAAAATCTTTAAAATATTTTTTTTCGTTCAAATTCATGGAAATAAAAGAAGCATCAACCAATAAGCAACAATTTTGTTATTTAGTTAAAGCAGTACTATATACATACGTATTATAGATATGTATAAAATTTTCCAAAATTTTCTATCTAGATGTACTTCAAAACAAATAAGAAAAAAATATTTGTAACATACTCGTATTCACGCCGACAGAGGAACATAAAAAAATAATAATATACACAAACGCCAACGCTTTATAAAAAGTTTTTTCTACGATCTTTTCACTTATGAAAAATTATCAAAATTAAAAATTCTCATAAATGAGCACTTTTATGAAAAAAGTGAGAGAGCATTTCGGTACTCTGCTCGTGATAAAGAAAAATAAATATTTTTAATACAAAAATTTAATCCGTTTTTATAACCTGCTGAGGTAAAAATTGAATACTTTTGCTATTTAACGTTGTGGCAACTTTAAATAACCTGGAATAGCGATACGTATTTTTTTAACAAACCAAAACTGGCAAAATCTCAATTTCATCATAATAAACGAAGTAGTCCACCAGATTAGTTTCTTTATACTGAGGCTGAGGATATTGAATAATATCTTGCGGCCGCCTTATGAAATATATTCTTCGTTCAGTTTCGTTCGTGTAATACAAAACAAACAATTCCCGAAAATCTTTTAAAAAGTCCCAGAAATTATTTTTCAGCATTTTTGCTGCATTTTCAAAAAAATTTTAAAAATTAAGGTTCTAGTAATGACATTAATTTGTTATAATTTATTTCCAAAAATTTTTTCTTTCGTCCAAAACTTCCAAAACTTGCAAATAATAAAAGGCAAATTTTTTAAGCAAAAAATTATGAAAAAAAAAATTGCAAAAAAAAATACTTTTTGATGCACAATTTTCTATTTTTATTCTAATAAAAAAAATAATAATTAGTTCTTAAGTCTAAAATAAAACGGACAGCTGTATAAAATTTTTCAAAAAAAAAATGAATCTTGATGTAACTGTTAACAAGACACCACAAGCGAAAAACTTTTTATGCTGCCAAAACGAAGTTCAGAAAAATAATAAAAAAAGCGATATTAATTTACAATGAAATTGTCTGATATTTTCAGCCCTGCAATTTTCTGCACAAAACTAAGTGGACCATAAAGTAAAATATGTTTTTAAAGAGAAAGAAAAAACTACAGTGCCACTTTGCAAGTATTATTTTAATGAAATATTTTATTCTTTTTCTTTTCCTATTATGTCGTCCACTTTTTAATAATGTACTTTCCTGCTTTTAATGCATTTGATTGCTTTAAATATGCGTCGTTCGTAATGAGGTCACCACCCACTGTGACTAATGATATCAAACATTAAGAGTTTACGGAGCCATGAAAGTGTTGTGAATTATGACAGTTTTTCTCAAAGTTAGTAGTTTTGCATTTCTCCTTTTTTTTTACATTTAAACAATTTTTCTTTTTTGCTTTAAAAAAAAAACAGGAAGAGAAACAATAAAAAAAATTCTGAAGCTTTCATTATGTTTATGAACGAAGAACAAAAATACGGAAAAGATAAAAAATGGAAACATAGTAAAAATGGTTTAAAAAGAATTTTAACAAATAAGTAGCTTAATTTAATTCTTAGAAAAGATATATAAAAGAAAGGAATAACTTGTTTAAAGACTTAAACAGAAATACGCTTTAAAGCAAGGAAATACCACAGGATGGAAAGATTAAGTAAAAGTAAAAGTAAATAAAATAATAATTACAAGGAGTTTTAAAGTTAGAGTATGTTTCTAAAAATTAGTAACCTTCCAAAAGCTTTAAATTTTTTATTAAAAAAAGAAGAGAGCAAAATATGTAGGAAAATAATTTTCTTTAGTTTATGGTTTGTTTATTTTCCATAAGGAGATTTACGAACAGCTTTATACTTTTTCCAAAAAAAAAAAAACAAAACTTCTTATTTTCAATGGTTTGTCTTTACGGTGCAAAAGAGAGAGCCATATACATAAATTTATATCAATTATGGGAACACCCTTTAATAATGCAGGGTCTTTGCAGATTTTAACTGTCGGTCTACAACTGTTCAAAAGTAGCATGTAGCATCAAATTAAATTCAATATTTATACTTGTTATTAAACGCATCATAGCAATCGCCTTCTGTCCAATTTTCAAGCGTTTATCTATAACGGTAAAAAAATATAAGTGCATACAGGTCAATTTGTGTTTTTTATGGAGACACCCTTTAATTTTTAGGGTTATTTTTGTATTACTTTGCGCTGTTGGGATCTATAGTTATGTGCAGTTGTTTTTTTAATTTTGAAGCGGTGCCCGTTATGGTTAATAATACTCGTAAAATCATGTATGCGGTATGAGGACACCCTTACAAATAAAGAAAAAAATTTCAAAACCGGTCTGAAGTGACCAAGTTCTGCGGGCACAAATATAAAAAATCAGACATTGAGACGACTTGATAACTTCCTTATATTTTTTAGTCGGTTAACAACGCTCAAATTAAGCAATTAGTCTACTTATTTTTCAGCTCGTTTAAGTGTTTGTTTGAATCTACTAGACAGAAAAAACTGGAAATCCCAAATTACCTGCAATTTGATTTTTATCACAAAAAAAATTTTTTTAATTAAAAATTTAATTCAATTGATTAAAAATTTATTTGAAATACTTCTTTTATTTTATTTATTTTTTTTTTTACTAAAAAATAAATAATTATTATATTTTTATCATTAAATTTTTCTCGTTGATTTTAGAGGGTGCCGTGTCCACACGTTATCCTAATGTTTTCACTACAATGCACAATGGGCTCCCCGACTGGTTTTTAAGGCAAAAACTCCATTTTTGTACATAACGATTTTTAAAAAGTAACGATGATATTTTATAGCTAATACATTGGGAAACTTAAATGCAAAAAATTGGATCATGTGGCAACCCTTTATTTAACGGGAAGCTGGCAAAATCAGATTTTTGTTGTTTAGTTTGTTTTCATGTATTTTTTACTTAAGAAGTAAACAAAGAAAAAGAGTAAATAAGCAATATTTGTTAAAGTTTATCCGAAATTAATAATTAAACTAAAGTCAATTTTAAGTCATAATTTTTCCTCAGACAGACAAATTATTTATCTACGAAGAAGATTTTTACTGAGGTCTTTAATGGGCCTTATACTCAATTCCACTTAATTTAAGGCGCCTAGCTGTATCCGGTGATTTATAACATCCAAAACTGTTCACTGAGCCCACTGTGCAGTATCTGCGCGTCTATCAGTTTGTCCACCTCTGGAAAAGTAATTAGTAGACTCTTAAAATGTAATATACATATAGTAACATACTATAGCCGCTATAATAACTAATACTACAAAGTAAAGAGTGTTCCGAAACTGAGGTAATTTTCATAAAAATATTGTTATTTTTGAACTGCAATAGGCTGACAAGTCAAATTAGTACAGTGCAATGTAAAAGTATGCCAGCTATAGAAACAAGTATAAGAAATAAAACTTTATATTAAAGAGCATTTGAAAACTGAATTGATTTAAACGAGATTGGCCAGTAACAGGCACACAATTAACATCGACACTTTAAGTTTAAATATTTTTATGTCCGCTATAAGATCAAGTGAAAGAGTTAAAAATAAAATTATAATATGAAGAGTGTTCCTTTAGTGACGTAATTTTAAACTTAGTAATCAGACATTTAGAATTCACATGTTACTTACAAATTTACACACAAACAAGTAAGAGTGCTATACTCGGCTATGCCGAATCTAATACGCCCTTCGCCATCTATGCGAATCTAGTTTAGTGAAGTAATTTTAATTCAAAAAAGCAAATTTTGGGTTGATAGAGAATCAGAAATTAAAAAAAAAAAAACAAATTGGTTATGTATGAAAAATTCGGTCGGAGTTTTTGCTGTGTGAGTTTGGACTCGCTTTCATTTTAAACAAGCAAGAGTGCTATATTTGGCTATGCTGAATTTTTTATACCCTTCAGCATCTATGCAAATCTACTTAAGTGAAGTAAGTCCAATCAAAAAAGCAAATATTGGGGTGATAGAGAATAAAAAAAATTTAATTCTGCTTATATATAATTTTACATAAAAATGCTATCGGCTCTTAATGGGTTAAGCATTTTTTAAAAATTTTTGTGTTTCCTTAAAGATCTCTTCAAAGGTTTGAAAATGATACCCATATTGATATTTTAAAAAATTTGAAAATTTCAGAGCCCCATAAAATAAGGGCGAGCGCCTATTTTTTTATTTGATGTTTTTTTTATTAATTTTCTTAATTTTTTTAATTAGAGTTATTTCGCTGTTCCAATTGACATGAATAAATTAGAGAAAGGCGTGGTGTTTTGCCTGCTGCCTCGAAGGACATGGACCGATCATGCTGATTTCCAATAGCACCTCTTTCGACACTATATCTGATCGATATGCTTAACAATAAAAAAAACCTTTTAATAATTACTCTGTGTGCAAAAAAAGTCTGTTTCTTCACCTTTTGGGTAAAGTTCCTGAAAGTGAGGACAAGCAGAATTTTCCCTCATGAAGAGATAAAATAATATAAAAGTACACGAACAGGAGAAGA
This sequence comes from Gymnosoma rotundatum, assembly GCA_916610165.2. Classification (NCBI taxonomy): domain Eukaryota; kingdom Metazoa; phylum Arthropoda; class Insecta; order Diptera; family Tachinidae; genus Gymnosoma; species Gymnosoma rotundatum. The sequence goes on from OU744336.1 coordinate 24,917,163, forward strand.
AGTACTCTACTTTCTCAAAACCGCTGTAAGTGTTTATTTGCGCTCTAAGTGTTTATTTTCATTGAAATATTTTTTATAAAAAATAATTTTTTTTATTACATTTTATTCTCATTTTTCCAATTTAATAATATTAATAATTCGTTTTGTCAAAGCAATGTATATTTTAATTAAAAAATAGTGAAAATAGATATTTTAAAAATTTTAATAAATTTTATTTATTAAATAATTCCTTTTTTTTCGTCTATATAATAATTCTATGATTAAAAAAATACGTCAAAATTTTTTGCAATTCTTGGTTGGGTTCTGCATTTTTTGTATTCAATTACGAATTCATTTTTCCTGTGTATAGAAGACTTTTGGTTTGGCTGCATGTGAATTTATGTAGAATATTATTTAAAATAATGAATGATTTTACTGTACAAAATGAGCAGTTTTTTAACTTTGCACTTGTTTGCTCTTTTATCAAATTTTCTCAAACACTTTTGTTCCTCATATTTTCCATTCCTGACTTTCAATAAAAATATTATTAAGTATTAGCAAATGTTTAAGAAAATAACTGATACCAAACACTTTTTATCTGAATATCAGAAATTACTTTTGTGAAACTCTTCCGAACTGCAGGGTCTATTTAAATAAGTACAAAAAAAAATTTTTTTGCAACCAATTTATAAGTTGTTCTTGACCAAACTCAAATGATATAGAACATCATGTTAGAATTTATACTTGAAATCAGTATGTGTTGATTCTGTAAACAACCCCAGGGAGATTGATATAAATTTTAATATGATTTGTGTTTTAATCAATTTTAATGAGTGTTATTACTTTATGTTATGGTCAAATTTATAATCAAAACTAATTAAAATTCTGTAAATTATTACATCAATGGCAAAATTCTCTTGCACAGGTCATAAACAAAATCTATAGATAATTTGTTTAAAATTAAATTTTAAATAAAATGTTTTTTAACATTCAGAATAATTCATAGTCCTTTAACAGTTTTTATGTCCAGCATGTAAATTGAGGTTGCAGTTTCTTATCGTGTTCAGTTGATAACCATTAAATCCCAGTGATACTTGTTCCATTATTATTTATTTATTTATTTATTTATTTATTTATTTTTGTATTAAATTCATCCTTTGAACAATAACTATTGTTAAATTTAATTTTTTGTTCACTCTATCTTTGTATTCATTTGTTTGTTACGAGCATTTTGTGTTCTGTGTTTATTGGCTCTCACTACAGTTTCCATTTTTCATTGATTTTTGCACTTTGCAGTCATGTTTTTAATTGTTGGTATTGTTTCACCTTTAGTGTTCGTTATTGTTTCATGGAATACATTTTAAAGATTTTTTTCTTTTTTTAACATTGTTTCAAAGGGGCTGAACTTTGTTTCCTTTGTTTCAACTTATTGATTGCAGATAGTTTTTTTCTGTTCTCAATAGTAGTTCACAATTAATATGATTGTTGCTGATTTTTAAAAAAAGAAAGAACGTAATAATTCGTTTAAGCATTTTCTATAAAAAAATGTAGACCCTTAGACGAATATGCTTCGCTTCAGTGATGGCTTCCTTTCCATCACTCAATCTCCGCTGTACGATTAGCGGGACCTTGAATAATTTAAAATGCTTTAATTAACCATTAAATTGGACTTTTTCGCCCCAATTATTTTACGATAAATAGAGCAATAACTTTGAAAAATCATACTTATGAGAACTTTTAAAACTTGCTTGGGAATAATGTCAAGTACAATTCTTAATGTTACTAGAGGTGGCCTAACATTCACATTTTTTAATTCAAATTGTAACATAAATTTTTTAAATCACACACTCATAGTTCTCAAAATTTATAAAAAAAAAACATTTTACTTCAATTGTCTTTTAAAACACGAAGAAATTGATGCTAAAGTTAAAAATCTGATCATAATTTGTGCAAAAAACTTTTCGTGGGTAAAAAATTGGCCTCAATTTAACTAAAAGAAATACCAACTTGAAAATATATTTAAGTTCTCAATTAATCGATAACTTGTCATCGATTAAAACCATTCCAACACTCCCACTACATTTCTCTTGAATAAACAGCAAATATTGTTGTAAAAATTATTCAATGCTAATTTTTTTTAAATTTCTTTTTTTGCTCTTAAGTATTGTAATGCCTGTCTCCACAAAAAGTGGAAAAAATGTAAATCTAAGTTTGTCATTTCGTTTGTAATTTCTGCAATATTCACTTTGGACTCCATAAATTATAAACATATTGTTACGAATAATAAAATCTGGCAACCCCTGTAGTTGTTTCCGTATGGGCGTGGTGAATAAGCTAATTCAACTTATGGTGTGTTTTTGAATAAAAAACTACAAGTTAGCAAACAAAAGCTGAGCAGCTTCAATAGTTGCGTTGGTAGAGGTGCGTGCTGCAAAACAGCGGGTCCTGAGTTCGATACCGCATTCGGACATGCGTGCAAAGAAAAAAAATAATTGTTATTATGCAAATAAAATTAATAAACAGCAGTACAAACCTCCCGAGAGGCAAATACAATTATTGTGTGAAGCCATGGCAGACAATTTAGTGAAGACGTCTAATTTAATAAAAGGAGTAACAGATAATTGTCAAGAAGCCCTTTATAATCAAAAGTAAGAGCAATAGCGGTTTGCGCGGGGAAGTGTAACAGCATAACAACAGTGTGTGGCAGACGTGTGCTATGGTTACTGGATTAAAGGAGAAGACTGGCTTGGATAAAAGGAGTAGTGGAGATGTTTGTGGATGGTTAAGGTTGCTAAACAAGGCATCGAGTAGTTCATGTCTCGCCGGAGTAACACAGTAGTATAGCGTGGATGGCTGCGTTTGTGGTGATAACGCATTTTTAGTAAATACGAGACCAAGGCTTCACAAGACCGGTAGGATCGAGAAGTATAGCCAGAGAAAACCATAAAGTTCGAAGACAGAATTTAGCCACAGTGGTATTTGCACTCAAAAGAATCCGTACGCTTGCCTTCTAAAAAGGGTAAAACGTAACAATATATTCTGACTTCTCATGAATAGTCGATTGAGCGATGTGCGTCTGTCCGTCAGTATGCAGGTTGGAATCACCTTTGCCAAGGTAGTATAGAAAACTTAAATACGACAATCGATCAGACACAGTTTCAAAAATTTTCCTATTGGAAATCAGCAAAATCTATCCATTTCTTTTGAGGCAGCGGGCACAACACCACGCCTGTCTCTAATTATTTCATATAATTTGGAACAAATATAGTTTAGTGAAGTAACTCCAATTAAAAAAGAAAAACAAATATAGGGGGCGATAGAATTGAAAAATAATAAAAAAGCATCCTGCGAAAATATTGGCACTCGCCCATATTTTCCGAGTTACGGGGCTCTGATATTTGCAAACTCATTTGGAATATCCATATTGGTATCATTTAAAAGCTTTTGAAGCGATCTTTCAGGAAAAATGTTCTCATTTTTTAATTGTCTGTCACCCCAATATGTGTGTTTTTTTTATGGGAGTTACTTCACTAAACTAGATTTACGTACATGGTGAAGGGTATATAAGATTTGGCATAGCCGAATATAGCACTCTCAATTGTTTTTACTTTGTTCTACGTAACATACGATTAATAATCTTTTATCATTATTAAAAGTACAAATCTTTTTTTATCGCTCAAATTATTCGCTTAAGCAAATATGCATGTCAATGCTCCTTTTTTCCTATTGTTTTTTGGTATTTATTATTCCTTTATTATTTTTATAAATGTAATGATTTTTAATTGATCCTTGGTTTTTATGCCATTTCAGTAGTATTTTTCGTTGTCATCGCAATTAAAACTCTTTGGGGGTTTTTTGGTTTAATTTTTTTATTTTTTATTATTTTTTTTTTTTTTTTTTTGCTGATTAAGCATTATTATTACTGCTTTTCTATTTTATTGTATTCAAACATACCTGTTACCATAAAAAATTTAAATAATTTTTTTTTAAAAGAAAAAATAACTATCAATGGTCTCATAAAAGTTCAAAGTTCGTAAATGATATAAATGCAACAAATACAACTAAACATAAATATTTATAAACAACTACAACCATTGACCTAGTTTTCAAATATTTTCTAATTATAGAAAGTAAACATTTAAAAATATCTTTAGGTAAACTTATGTAAATTCACTAATCGATTTTTTTCTATTTTTGATTTAATTTAAAACTTTTAAAAATTATAATATTTAAATAAAATTCAACAACAGACTAGAAAAGATAAAAAGATAATAATAATAAAATAACTTAAATTAAGCGTCAACCAAAGAATAGCCAAACGAACTCTTAAAAAAATATGTAAAAATATAAAAAATATAAAATATAATTGGGCACGTGTCTGACTTTACTTTTCCTTCGCCCGCCAGCTAATTTATGGTTTGGTTGCCTGTGTAAGTGTTTGGGCAGTTGTATGATTTAAAAGGGACACAACTAATGACCTTTTAATTACCATTTGATATCTTAACGGTTGTAATAAAAATTTCAACTGTCTGTGTCTAACGGTTTAAAAGTTTGCTCACATTTATCAAATTATATTAACTATTGGGGCACCCTTTAATTTATAATTTGGAATATTAATACTTGTTTTTAAAACGGACTAGCAAGTGTCATTCTGTTCAGTATTCAAGCGTTTGTCTATAAAGGTTCAAAAGATAGGCCCATACAGGTCAATTTACGTCACCTATGGGGACACCCTTTAATTTTAAAATTTATTTTTTATTACTTTTTGTCTTTGAGAGATATAATTATACGCAGTTTTTTTAACTTTAAAGTGGTGCCATGAACGGTTCATAAAACACGTAGGAACACGTATGTTGTGTAGGGACACCCTTTAATTTTAAAGTTAAGTAATGTTCTTACGACGGCTACTATATATATTTCTGGCCTGGCAACACTGAGTGCTGCCAAGTCCAATCTGACATTTCCATTTCATTTTTAAGCATAATCGTACTCAAAACGTTTTGACGTACGACCATTATTTGTTTTGTTTACAGTGACTTGAAAAAATTAATATAGAAAAAAATGGAATTAACTCGTGAACATTTTCGTGCCATCATTTTTCACAACTTTCGACGTGGATTATCACGACAAGAGTGCATTGATGAACTTAAATCTTTGTATGGCGATGAAGCACCATCCTATAGCACTGTGAAAAATTGGTATAATGAATTTAATCGTGGCCGAAGCTCGCTCAAAGACGAATTTCGTGATGGTCGTCCAAAAACGGCTGTTGTGCCAGAGAACATTGATGCCGTGCGTGAACTCATAATGCAAGATTGACATGCGACATACCGAGAGATAGAGACATCCTTGGACATTTCTTCCACCAGATTACATTCGATACTGCATGAACACCTGGCCGTAAAAAAAGTTTGTTCTCGCTGGTTTGAGCGCATGCAAAAGTGTATAAATCAAGCTGGAGAATACTTTGAAAAACAATAAAACCATTTTTGATTATAAATATTCGCATTTTCACTATTAGGCCAGAAATATATAGAGCAGCCCTCGTAGAACTGAACCAATCAAATAAAGAAAAAAATTTAAAAATCAGTTCACAATTTCATAAGTTCATAAGTTCTGCGGACACAAACACATTCAGTCGAATTGATAACCTGCTTCTTTTTTTTAAAGTCGGTAATAAAAAACAAAACAAAATCGGCGTAGAAGTAATACAGGTACAGGATTACATTCGTAAAATCACTTGTGATTCGACCCTTTAACTTCAGCTTTTGCTTGAATTTTTATTGTTATTTCGGATATATTCAGGCATGTCACAAATTCCGATCGGAATGGTTTTGATTCCGTATTAACAATTCCGATAGATTTTGTTTAACCTTCTTCAGATTCAGGTCGATTTTGCTTATTTCTTAAAAATGCTTAATCTCCACCTTTTCATTTAAATGTGGCAATATTGCACACACCAAAGTAAACAACAAGGCTAATCTAAATAAGGACACGTAATAAAAGTCTACAAGAAAGACGCAAATAACGAAATTTTAAAGAATTCCACTTTGAAATTTTAAAGAACTAAATTACGGAATTAAAACCACTTTCGATTGGAATTGAGTTCTGTGACATGCCTGATTATTTCTAATTCTGTTTCATTTACAAGTTTGTTGCTATAAAGGTCTAACAAATAAGACTATATACCATAAATTACGTCACCTAAAGGGACATCTGTTAATTTATTAATTTGTTTAATTATAATCATTATGTGCGTTAGTGATACTCACTTTGTGAAATTTGAAATTTTTAAGCCCTTTAAGTTAAACAATACGTTGTAATCACATGTATGGCAACACCTTTTGAATTTATTTTATTTTTTTTTTTTTTTTTTTTTGTGATTGGCAACAACTTAAACAGTCACTCATGATGCGAACACACTTCTCTTTCTTAATATTAAATGATTTTGTACAACATGTAATGAACAAAGTAATTTATAAAAGAGATAAAAATGTTTACTAAATTTTGAATCGCAAAATAAAATTTTTTATTTTCTTGAAATATTAGATTTGAGCAGTTTAAATATTTCACAATTTCGAGAAAATGTTTTTTTTTTTTTGTTGATTCTTTAATATTATTATCCTGAACTTGAATATACTGTAATTATATATAAAAGTTAATAATTATTCATATTTAGATGTAGCATTGTGTATCTTTAACCACAACAAAAAAAAACTCATTAAGACATTGTAAATTATAGCTTTTGCATAAAAGAAAATTATACAGAAAAAAATCCACCCATTTTTATATTTACTTGCATTTGAAATTATAATTTATTTGATTAAATAAAAAGGAAAAAATAAAAATAAATCAGTAACAGGATTAAAATATTATGTTTTACTTCATTAAATATAAAAAGGAAAAAATGAGTTCGTGTGATCTCAGCAAAAAATTAGACATTACCTTAAAAAGTACTTGCCACATAATGACTTACTTTTGTGTTTGCCATATTTTGTAACTCGCTTACAAAACACATCACGGGCCCGTTCGTAAATGCATCACTGCGGTGCATAATATGATTATTCTGCACTGCCACTGCTAATCAGCTATTGCGTATGCTTAGATTTGCTCATTTTAGTTTGCATTTAAGAACGAATAAATACTGTGAAAATAGAAAAATTAATAATAAACTAGATTTGTAAACTATATGATACAAAAAATGATAAAAATTTGTGTAAAAATAATAAAAATAAAAAATATTAAACAAAAAGAAATAAATAAAAAAACTTATCAAAATTTATACTCACTCATTCTTTGCATCAGCCATTTTTGTGATTAGTTTTTTGCTTTTATTTGCATATTATATACTTTAGTGTACATTTATGAACAGATGACATTTGCAGTGCTGCCACTATTTGCATTTACGAACGTACTGCCCATCATATGCAGTGCAGTGATGCATTTAGGAACAGGCCCTACATTAGTTTCCAGAAAAGGAAATAGTAATGAAACTAGTTCTTTATGTTAAAAGAGACTACCGTACTAATGGTACTCATTACAATAATTAATGTAATCGATTCTCAGTAATTGATTATAAAAGTCTCATGCCTTGTTAAAATCATTAGGTTGGCAATCTAGTTGGGAAGTACTTCTGCTAAAAATGCTTAATTCCACACTCGATAACCTTTTCAAAAATTTTTTGCTGGAATATACTACATTCCTCGACAATTCTACTTAATTAATGTAATTAATTTCATTTTTTGTTTCGTATATATTCGTTTTTTTTTAGTTGCTCTTTTTATAAGAAATTTTTAGTAAATTTTTGAAAACATAAACTACTTTTATTTGATTCAAGTCAGCGGATCTTAAAAAAGACTGAGTGCTCAATTAGACGAAGATAAGTTTTCTTTTTGACGTGAGTGACGTTTTACACAAAAAAGACTTAGTAGTGTTGTGAATTGCAATACGACTATAGTTTTATTTATCGACATTTTCTGTTGTTTGCAATAACGATTAAGTGATTCACTAACTTCAGCTTAACGATAATAGATAGTTGAAATTAAGTAGCATCTTTTTCAACAACTAAACGAAAAGCACAAAAGAAAAGAATAAAAACATGTTAATTCAAGCGTGGCAAATGCATGTGTTTATTCATTAGACGTCATTTTACTCACATGAATACGTATTTCACGTATCGAGTATGATAATAAGAAAAGCATCATAATAGTTTTGGTTGTAGAGTTGCGATTAACTCTTCTTAAATGCGGTCAAAACATATGTTTATGTGCAACTTTTTTAACAAGAAATTTATTTTTGAAATAAATTTTAAATATGCGTATATCTACTAAATTAAATAAGTATGTTGTCGTAAGTTGCATCATCTATCTAAAATGCTATATTCGGCTTTATTATGCCGAACCTTATATACCCTTCACCATCTATGTAAATCTATTTTAGTGAAGTAACTCCAATCAAAAAAGCAAAAAAAAATTATGGCTTTTAAATTTTATTTTCTTTTTTTTTATATATAATCTGTCTTGCCCTTAACGTATTTAAATTGTTGCGTGATTTTATCTTTTAATTTTATTGCGTTTATGAAATGTTTTTATGGTTAATGTAATAACGCACAATATATTTCTGTATTTTAAACATAAGAATAATCTTGTTGCACAGGAAATGAAAATAAATAAATAAATAAAAATACCAGGTGACAGAGACTTAAAAAATAAGAAAAAAATAAGTACCACATATCTATAATTTTATATAAAATGTCATCGGCTCTTAATGGGTTAAACATTTTTTAAAATTTATAGTATTTCCTTAGATATTTCCTTAAAAGTTTTAAATGATACCCATATTGATATTAAAAAAAAAATCTAGTTTTAGAACTCCGTAACACGGAAAATATGGACGAGCGCCAATTTCTTCACCTGATGCCTTTTCTTATTTTTTAATTCTCTATCGCCTCATATATTTGTTTTTATTGGAGTTACTTCATTGTTCCAAATAATATGAAAAAATTAGAGGTAGGCGTGGTGTTTTGCTCGCTGCATATAAGGACATGGACCGATCTTGTTGATTTCTAATAGCACCTCTTTCAACACTATGTCTAATCGATTGGCATCTAGCTTACATAGTGTCTTTGCAAACTTGATTTGAACACTAACATGGACGGACAGACGGACATCGCTCAATCAACTTCGCTTTGCATAAGAACTCAGAATATATCGCTCCTTTAGTGTAACATAGTCATATCTCAAAAAAACTTGAACTTGTCAATATGCGATTTAAATTTTCAAGACATAAGTCCTATGATCTGATTGCCGCAATTGCAATTGTATAACTTCGGTTGAGCTTGGGATATAAAACTGATTTTTTTAAACATGTTTTGCTTAAGTAACTACAAATTTTTAATTTTTTGTGATATGACTATGTTGCAATAAAGGAGGGGGGATCGGAAATGGGTATCGTAGAAATTACAAACGGAATGACAAACTTAGTTATACCCTTTTTCCACTCTTTGTATTGAAGGGTATAAAAAAGTAAAATACTACAACAAAATTTTAAATATTTTTGCTGATCTCCAAAAATTTTTGTAAAATTATTTTAAAAACGGTCCAAATTAAGCAAATCGTATAAAATGTTCTGCGCACGTGTAGCCTAAATCAAGTGGCGAAATGTCTCCAACATTAAAATGAAGGAAATCCCACAATTCCAAAATAAACACCAAAAATCCCATAATTGTAATTTTTTACTCTTTTGCCTATAAAGACCACATATGGACCAGGGCTCACGAAATACTTTCAGTAACAATTCGAAGTATATTTAACTTTTTTTACAACAGTTTTCTTTTTCCGATCCCAACTTTGGGATTTTAGAACATAAAGGCTAAAGTCAAAATTTCAATGTAAAATGGGTCAAATTGAAGGGCCTCCATTTTCTACAAGAATGGTCAGTTGTATAGGAAATTTGGTTTAAACGTTCACGCATATAGTTACCCTAAATAAAAATAAAAATAAATTTATATATTCCTTAAGAAAAATTTTTTCTATAAAAAAAACACAGAAAATGCAATTATTTTTAAATTTTTAAATTGAAAATCGTATAGTTTCTAAGTCAGAAGAGATGTAATCTTCAATTATTTTTCAAAATATTTCAAATTTCGTTCGCTATCTACGATTTAAAAAATTTACTAAAAATTGTACCCAATATTTTGAAACAACGGGACCAGGGTACGTATCGAAAAACCAAAAATTTTAATTTTAAAATGCTTAAAACTCGATCAGTTCAAATATAAATAGGAAAGATTAGGGATTTGGTAGGTAATGACTAAGCCTTTAAGACCATGCATAATTCTTAAAAATCAGACAAAAGTTAAAGAAATGCCAAGCACTAGAAAAATTAGCTGGTGTGAGGTACCGAAATTTAAGACCACATACCGCCATCCCAGGGGAAGTCGATCGTATTCAGCTTTAAAAATTTAAGATCAAATGTTTCTCTGCTGTTCTCACATGCAATTTTGGTTTAACCAAATATCTAAAATATATTAATCCTGCCCTACTGTGAATTGGTGATCATAACCATCGACTTATTGAAATCCAAATTTAGAAATAAATTGATTTTAAGAAGTAGATGTATCAATTGGCCTCGTAAGAAATGTGATTTGACATCTTTCAATTATATCCTGTATGGTCATGTGAAAACGCTGATTGTTGCTGTTAATTCTGCTGTTATTAATATTTACATGAACCTGATACTTTTACATTTATTATCTTTACAAACAAACAAAAATAATTAAATTGTCTTAAAAGTCCTTGTGTTACCCAGCCATAAAAGCAATTAGTAAACCTCACATTTAACTCGTTTTAGTTGCTGTTGCAGAGTTTTTTGATTATTTCATATCCACAAGCCTGCCAGATCTTTCCATATTATAAAATCTACACGTTTTAACTCTCCCATAAAGATATTCGCAGTTGCGATCCGTATGACAGTGTTAGTTAATACATCGACCTGAGAAGTTACGTTTGAATAGTAGTAAAGTGTAAAGTTGGTTATAAAAAGCAATTTAAAGAACTTAACGAGTAAATTTTTTTATATTAAAACACTTAAGTTCATTTGTGATGAAAACTTTTATGCAACTAAAATAACGTTTATTGAACAGGTCATTACATTTGACCTTAATTCCTCAAAGTGTATTTAGGTGAAGAAAGTTATTAAAGCCCACTCCATAACTTTTTATTATTAAATTTATTTTACATATTTCCAACATTACTCAACCTCAGTGTAGCCTTCATATGTGAGTAATTGTTACAAGAAAGTAATTTAATGTCAATTTATTTTTTGTAATTGTATTTTTTAAGGTTGTCCTTTAACAATTTTTGTAATTTCGATAAGCACTGCGTGCTAGAATTTTAATGAACTTTTATGTGATTTAAATACTTAAGAAAAAAATAAGGACATTAACAACAATAAAAAGGTATTGAAAAACTTAGGTTACTCTTTAGTCAGTTTGTACTTACTTAATAATAAATGAGTTTAAAATGACTGTAGTAAAATAAACACGTAAAAGGAAAATCGATTAATTTAACCTGTTCCTAACAAATTACAATGGTATCCCACCCATATTGAAGTTACAGTTACAGCGACTATTTTCTTCACATTTGAAATTTAATTACATATTTATAATACACATTTTCTATTTTTAATTAGAAAATATTTTCATTGTTTACGCTTTCCAGTAATTGGATTTCATTACAGCGAATTTGTTTAAAATGTTCATGCTTGAGTTAAGATTTATTTGAGAGCAATAGTATGATTTTTTTCAATAATTTTTTTTCATAAATTTCATTGTATTTGTTTTGCCTCTTATTTAACAACTATTGTAAGAAACGTTTAACATTTGATAGTATTAGACAGTAGGCCTTGTCAGTTTAGGAGATGGAGTCGGGTACAACAGTTATCTAGTTTTATTAGTTGAGTATTCAGTCAACCTACGAAGTTTAACCGGATGGTTTTATGGTTGGCTTAGCCGAGGTCAGCTAAAATTTACCGGTTTATACATTTTTTAAGGCATTTGAGTCTAATTTCTCTTAAGTATTATGGATTAATTACAGCAAGACAAACGCAAAGAGTAATTCAATTTCAACGTGCTTAATTCTCGATTAAATAATTAAAAATTCACCCATACTGATTTAAGAAGCTGGTAGCGAAATGGCCATCGAGACATGCTTTCATATCAAGGAATGAACATCGGCGAATTTTCAATTATTTAGTCGGTATAAAATTTAACTAACGTAAACTTTGCATTCCCGTATTTAAGTTTTTAAGATTAGTTTGACGGTAATATGGGAAGTCAAGCACAAAACAGGATGATAATTAAAATAAGGTATTGTAACAAGTTATTTTTACTCTAATTGAAGGATACCCTGTTTGCCCGTTACTATAAAATTTTACTTTTGAAGAAATTACAAATAACTAACATGCAACGAACTTGAACGAAATTTTGTGCGTGAGAGTGTTTAATTATTTAAAGTAAACAAGTGAAATCAATTATAGTCAAGGATGCCAACTCTTCAAAGATACCACGCGTCGGCCTATCGATCAAAACGTGCTAAAAAGAACTCGTTTTCAAAATTAAAGTTTTTTTATTTATTTTTTTTTTCTACATTTACATGAAAAGTATTAAATTTTTGTAAATAGAATAAATAACAAACAGTCATTTTCAAAAAAAGTAAAATTTTGTTTTCTTTTTATAAATGTAATAACAAATACAGGCAGAAATTTTATTATTATATTTATATATTTATAACATAGTCTATAGATTTGTGTTTTTTTAGAGTTACAATAAGTTATTTAAATACACAATTATATTACACTTCACAATATTTAAAGATAATGAATAATCAATAAATTGGTATAAGCTTATGAAATATTTAAAAAAGTCTTCTAATTTAAACTACATTTAAATATTTATTGAGTAAGAACTGTAAAAACAGTGGCTGAAAACATCGAGCTAAACGACATGGAACGTTAAAATAGATATTACATATTACGAATTCTGCTGCAATTTTTCCATTAATTAGGTTGATTTGGCAATTTGATTAATTTTAGTCTGCAGCGGTAGGGTGCAAGATGAACTTCAGACTGCCATGATACACCTCGTAAGCAGAAAAGTAGAAATTGTTTGTTTTTCATCCCAAATGTTTTAGTTTTTATGATAAGCTGCCGGTTTAAGTTCTGGTTTTGTTTTTCATTAAAAGTCTCACAGATTTTATTTTCAATATATAAAAGAGGCGGAAATAAAAAAATCTATTAAAATGTAAATAAAGATTAACTAAAGTTTCTATCGTCCAACTCTTACCAAATTTCTCTACACAAATGACGTCTTTATAACATTGATTAACCCTTATCGGTCGTAAGTCACCTCTGACGTGACAACAGTACTTTTCTGAAACGGTCGTATGGCACGTGTGAAGTGACAAGGCGAATTTTGTCGAAACATACTGTCTATTGATGAGATTTGTTTTTAAAATGCATTCATTTCTTCAATTTACCGTTACCATTTGAAAATACGTATTTACCGTTACCGTTTGGGCATAAGAATCTTTTCAGCTTGTCGTTATCAGCAGAGCATTTAACTTGTGCAATAAACTTTCAATTCTTTTTTTTAATGTCTGAATTTATTTTTTGCCCATAAAATGAATAAAGAAAATATTATAAATATCAAAGAAATTTCTGAAAGTGATTTTAGCTCTAGTGATGAGTTTAGCAATAACGCTTCGTTATTTTCTAAGAAAAGAAGAGTTATAATTCCTATACAATACTCAAGTGAAGAAGAAAATGATACAGAATCAGAAGTTGATAACTCAGATGATAATTGGATTGAAGTCGAGAATGATGGTGATGATGCTCTACCTAATAGGATTCCTTTTTCAAATATTAGAAAAGAAATGAATATAAATGTATAATAACATACTATTGTTTTTTTTTTTCATATTTGTTAAAAATAACTACAACCTGGTGAGAATCAAACGTGTGAAGCGTCGCGTCCGATAAGGGTTAATAAAAGTTTTATAAATTAAAAACTCCAATCTAAGATTTGGTAAATACTCATAGCTCCTTAAAATAGTCAACACAAATAATATAAAAAATATTACAAAAACAATATACATTTGTGGCTTCGCTCGTTGTTCACCTTAAAAGTTTAAAAAAGTTTTAAATTTTCATTATTTGTTGACAGAAAAGGTGAAAAAACCACACAAGAGCTAAGCGAAGGATATTTATTTTATTTTAAACCAAAATTAACTTTGTTTGGCTGAAATTGCTGGTTATTTTCACCTCTTTTTTGCATTTTTTTTCCTATTGTCCGTTTTTGTTAGAAATTTTAGACAATAAGCTTTTGTTTTTTTGTTTATATAAAAATTTTGTTATTGAAATATTTGTTTCATAATTAAACAACACAAAAAATAACCTGCACTTTTCTGCGGTGTTTTCCGATTATTTTAAAAGTCAATGTTTGTTTGCAGTTTAAATAAACATTCAAAAAATACATTCATGGCGTATTTTTGTTTTTCATAAAAACTTTAACATAAAATAAAATAAGCTTTCACAAATGCAAACCTTGTGGAAGTTAAAAAAAATAATTTGAAAAATATTGTTGAAAAGTTATAAGGAAAAAAATAAAACGAAATCAAATAGTGGGGTGAAAAACAAACATGAAAATTATTTTTTTTATATTATTGATTGTTATATTATTTTTAAATATGTACATTTGTATTTGATCTTATAGTTAATAGTAAAAGTTCACCAATTTTGTGCCTACACATATTTATAGCATTTCGCATATTAAGGGCTCGTGAGTATTTTAAAAATACTAAATGAACATTTGCCTTGCATCTTTTTAAAGCCACGACGTATGATGTTTTTAAAATCGTATATTTAGTATACGCACAATGACGAATGCATTCATAAATTGAATGCTTTATTGTACCCTTCACCACAAAAAGTGTAAAAAGGATATAACTAAGTTTGTCATTCCGTGTGTAATTTCTACAACATCCATTTCCGACCCCACAAAGTATATTTATTCTGACTTCTTATGCATATCGAAGTCGTTTGAGCGATGTCCGTCTATCCGTCTGTCCATCTGTCCGTCCGTGTTAGTGTTTGCCTCGTCAAATTTGATTTTCCAAAAAAAATTTATCAATCTGTCAGTATAGTTTGTCGAAAGAGGTGCTATTGGAAATTAGCATGATTGGTTCAATAAATACTAAAATTTCTTTAAAATGCTTAACCTATTAAGAACCACTGTCATTTTAATGTAAAATTATATAAATGCAGTATCAAAATTTCTTCTTACTTTTTTCTTCTCTGTCATCCCAATATTTGCTCTTTTGATTGAAGTTACTTCACTAAACTCAATTTACATAGATGGTGAAGGGTATATAAGATTCGGCATAGCTCAATTCACACTATATGACTAAGTATAACGATTTGTCAAATAACTAATTATTATGATAGTGTGAAAGCAATTGTCAATGTCATGTAATACAGAAAGGAATTTGACATCTTATAATACAAATTCATTTTTAGAAATTTTTTTAAACATTATGATTTTATATTTTGGCAGGGGTGTTTTGCCGGTTATTACCCAGCGAACCATGAAATAAGCATTCCAAAAAAAGACTCTTAGAAGAACCTACCTAGCGAGACATTTCTGAGCATGCCTTAAAATGGCTAACTCTATGACTCCAATATGACAATCATATATGTGCTTAAATTTAAGAGCTCTTTGAAAGACAGAAGAGCTACCATATCCTTTCTGATATATGTAAATAAATTAATATTAAGTTTTGTATAAAAAACCCCTCATTCTGCAAGTTTTCGGATGCCAAATGATTATTTTTGCACTCTTTATGAGCGCAAAAGCTCCGCTAAATAAGTAAGTAAATTTTCCTTTCAGATTCTTATGGTTTGCTGGGAATTTTTATTTTGCTTAAAGTGTGATAGTGTAGAAACAAACTCTATGTTACAAGTCTTAAGACTTGTATAATAGTGCGAATGGACTTTGAATAACATTTCCGTAATTTTGAGTAAATCAAAGAAAATTTCCTAGCAACCTTGATATTAATTCTAATAATCTAATAATTTTTTTCGTGAAATTTATTAATATATGTAATTATTTTCTTTTTTCATTATGTATTTGACACGTTTTAAAACTAATCAACCATCTCCATTATAAATTTCATGGACAATAATATACATACTTTTATTAGGAGCTTTAAAAGTAATATGAAGAAGTAGGAGTCTTATATTCGGCTATGCCGAATCTTATATACCCTCTACCATCTCTGTAAATGATACCCATATTAATATTTTAAAAATATAAAAAAATTTCAAAGCCTCGTAACTCGGGAAATATGGACGAGCGCCAATTTTTTCACTCGATGTTTTTTTTTTCTTATTTTTTAATTCCCTATGGCCCCATATATTTATTTTTTATTGAAGTTACTTTATTGTTCCAAACGACATGAAAAAATTAGAGATTGCCTGCTGCCTCGAAGGACATGAACCGATCATGTTGATTTCCACTATCGATTGACAAATAAAGTGTCGACAAATGGACAGACAGACATTGCTCAATAAACTTCGCTATGCATAAGAAGTCAGAATATTTATACTTTATGGCGTCGGATATGCATATTGTGGAAATTACACGCGGAACGACAAACTTTATATACATATCAAAGGTATATGGTCACTTAAAATGCAAAAGGACGTAACAAGTAAAAAATTCAAAATTGATTTTCAGATTTATTAAACTCTGACAGTTTAAAAAATCGGCAAGGGGGTAAAGCTAATTCTAACCGCTTTTCTAGGTTGGGTTTCAACAACTGAGCGTACCTAAAAAACGGTTAGCATCACTGGATTCAGCGCACTCAAATTTGCTTTCTTTGACACCCTTTAAAACTAAACAAGAATTTCTGTTGTACCAGCACTTAGGAAAATTTTTTAAATTTGTTTTCACTAAATGATATGTTTACCTTCATAAACATAAAATGACCAAAAAATCGATTTAAATTTTCTTGTGGTTTCGCACGTTACAGACATAATCAACATTACATTTCCAGCCGTTAAGCAAGGAATTGCGTACTGTTGGATCTCAAATGACAACGAAATTTCTTGCAGAATTATGAGACTTATATTTCCCAGATTAAGTCAAGCCATTTACATTCTCTCGCAATTACTACCTAAGCGATAAAAAAAAACTATTAAACGCGGCAGGTCTTTGCTTTATCATCAAAATTTAAGGATTTTTGATGAATGATTACTACAAAATTTCGATCAACATTGTAGGGAAAAATCATTTCAGGTACTTGATCTCCAAACTCTGTTTGCAAGATTTACACCAATACTACCTGAGATCATGTCAGTCTTAAAAAGCGTTGCATTTTTAGAAAAACCTCTTCCTACTTAGAAAATTACACAATGTCTCTTCTCTTCTCTTAACCAGTGACAGCAAATGCAAAACTGTGACTTTAGTATTTTACAAATTCTAATTTAAAATGAAAGCAAGATACCACCAAGTCTTTTTGCGGGATTTTTTCCTTTCTGGAGTTTATACAAAATCGATATTTATTTCTTTTCGTCCTCTTTCATCTTGATCTAACTAATAACAATTTTTTTGCAATTTTTAAATGCCCAAGAAATGTTTAATAAACCCCCTTGATAGAAATATAAAGTTTAATTTTTTATTTGTTATTTTGTTATAAGACTTGTCAGCCAATGTGTTTCTCATACTTTAAAACTTACACACACACAGGTTGCATATTTCTGGGATCGTCCTTGTTGTCAAATTTTTAATTTTCTGACTATACGCTCAAACAATTTATATTGTTGTACAAATAAGAAAGAAATGAAAACCTGAGGGACAATAAAACTGTAACAAACATCGACACACTTAAATAATTTCCAATGTGTAAAATAAAAAAAAAATTGAAAACATGACAATACTTGTTAAAAAATAAAAAAATAAAAATTCTGCAACTCTGAAGGCAGGTGTTCTTATTCAGAAAATAAATTGTAATAACAACAATTAAATAAAAGTTTCAAATGATGTCAGGATTATTTCAACAACTAAAAGGATTAAAAACTTTAGTTCTGTAAAAAAAAAATCTGAACATAAAATAACTGAAATAAATCCACCAAGTGTGAGTTTGACTTACACGCAAAGGGTTCCGTATCATTTATAGGTTACCCTTTAATATTTAGTTACTATTTACTTGTTACACAGGACGTTATAAAGTATATTTTGGTTAAATTTTAAATAAGACCCTATGAAAATGACGTTACTACAAGGAGATCGTTAATATACACTTCTATACCCTTCACCACAAAAAGTGGAAAAAGCGTATAACTACTAAGTTTGTCATTCCGTGTGTAATTTCTATTTTCCGACCCAATAAAAAATATATATTCTGACTCCTTATGCATAGCGAAGTCGATTGAGCGATGTCCGTCTGCCCGTCAACAAACTTGATTTCACAAAAAAATAATATGTCAATCGGTCAGATATAGTGTCGAAAGAGGTGCCATTGGAAATCAGCATGACCGGTCCCTGTCTTTCGAGGCGGCAGGCAAAACAACACGCCTACCTCTAATGCTCACGTCAATTGGAACAAAAAAGTTACTCCAATAAAAAAAATAGATGGGACAATAAGGAATTAAAAAAATAACAAAGAAGTGAAAAAATTGGCGCTCGTCCATATTTTCCGAGTTACGGGCCTCTCAAATTTTTTAATTTTTTAAAATATCAATATGAGTATCATTTAAGAGCGTTTGAAGAGATATTTAAACAAAAACAAATAATTTTTTAAATCCTTAACCCATTAAGAGCCGATGACATTTTTATGTAAAATTATTATATGCAGTAACAATTTTTAATTTTTATTTTTTAGTCGCGGTCACTCTAATATTTGCTTTTTTGATTGGAGTTACTTTACTAAACTAGATTTACAGAGATGGTTAACGAATTTAATGCTAATTGCTATTTTTTATATTTTTAACCGGCTTCAAAACGAGAAGGAGGTTATTAATTTGTCTGAATGTTGGTTTTTTTTAATGTCAGTCATTTCTGGATCGATTTTGAAATTTATTTTCATTTGAAAGGTTATGCTTAAGATTGGGCCTGTTTTATAAACAATACATAATTTAAAAAATTAAAGGGTATCTCCATACTACATACATGTACGTGTATGATAAATTGCAAGGGGCATCACTTTAAAATTTAAAAAACTGCGTTAGACAAATCTAAATATTATTACGGTGGTTTTCTTAAATTGCAAAATAAAACATGCCAGAAATTATTTTCTTTAATGTTAATTTATTTACCCAGCTCTGTATAAATTCTTTAAAAATATTATTAAACAGTACCCACTTTACTATTTATACAAACTATTTCTCTGTTCAATGTTTCGCTTAAAACTGTTCCCTAACTGCGATTACTATTTATAGGGGAGTTAAATCGTCTAGATTGTTCTATGTTGAAAGATCTGGCAGCTTTTTCTGTTTTTTTTTCAT
Source organism: Gymnosoma rotundatum (assembly GCA_916610165.2). Taxonomy (NCBI): domain Eukaryota; kingdom Metazoa; phylum Arthropoda; class Insecta; order Diptera; family Tachinidae; genus Gymnosoma; species Gymnosoma rotundatum. Next base: position 24,936,702 of record OU744336.1, read on the forward strand.
TTTTGTATTTATGCTCGTGCGGGTGCCACCCCCTCAAAAGATATAAAATATTTCATTGCGGGTGTTGTATTGAAGTAGTACTTTGAGAAGAGTTTTTTGTGTGATTGAAAAACATTATAAGAGAGTTTTTGTTTCAGTAGTATAAAGGTAATAAATCTAAAAATCTAAAAGCTTATAATAAACAAAAATATAATTTACTTTTTTTTGCATGATATTCAGCTAAACAAAAATACGTTTGAAATCTTACAGAAGTGACGGGAGCCCATCATCATCGTTAAAAATGGTAACCAATTATTGATCACTTTAGCTTTGGATTTGTTTTACTATTTTGTCGTTCATAAAATCATGGTTCATTGGTGTAGTAGAATAAGAAGCAAATGCCCGCCAACAGCGTTTCTGCTTTTTTTTCTATCTATAATATGCTGTCAAACATGATCACAGTATGTTGCACTCTTTATTCTATGCAAACAAACCTTCGCTTTATTATTGCCATATCTTTGTTATCTATACAGTGAATATTGATATTTTAAAAAATTTGAAAATTTCAGAGCCCCGTAACGCGGTAAATATGGGCGAGCACCAATTTTTTCACTTGATGTTTTTTTTTTTCTTATTTTTTAATTTTCTATAGCCCAATATATTTATTTTTTGATTGGAGTTACTTTATTGTTCCTAATGACATGAAATAATTAGAGGTAAGACGTGGTGTTTTGTCTGCTGCCTCAAAGGACATAGACCGATCATGTTGATTTCTAATAGCACCTCTTTCTATACTATGTCTGATCGATTGATATATTTCGTTTTTTTTTTGCCGAGGCAAGCTTGACACTACCATGGACGGACAGACGGACTTCGCTCAATCGTCTTTGCTATGCATAAGAACTCAGAATGTATATATATACTTTGTGGAGTCGGAAGAATATAAAATTAACACATGTTCTACTAGATACAATAAGAGATAATATTCAGTAATAATTATATTTGTTTTATTAAATCACTTTTATTTCGTAAATAGCTGCATACCAGAACTGTAGGGTGTAGGAGTAATCTACTTGCTTTTTTATTGTTGTTTTTTTTATTATTTTATTTGATGTGTAACAGTTTATTTGAACATAAAACAAAAACAGATACACATATGCATTCACATCTATAAATATCTGTACATGCCGGTGTGTACTTGAAAACATCAATCAAGTTTTCTTTCTTTCTGCAACAACAGAGACAATAAATTTGAAATATCTCTGGTGGATCTTCATTTAACTACAGTCGTATCAACAAATAGCCTTGAATTGTTGTGAAGAGTAAACGAGTGGAAAATGAGGAACGAAATAAATTGCAAACAATGGGGTGGCTCATAAAAAAGTATAAAAATCTAAAGGCTGAAATTAAAGTAACAAACGTAAAGAATGTAATAAAATTTATGGGTATTTCTTCGTTTTGTTTAAGACAGTGGATGTACATATCGTCTCGAAATTACTATAGCATTTGCCTTTCAATTTTTTCGGTTTTGAAATTAGTCCTGGCACTTTCCAGTACAACTTTATATTAATATTTCAGTACAGAATAAACTTGAACAGAGGAACAATGAGTTTTTTACATTAAAAATATATGTTAATTACTTTATTATAAAAATGCGAAGCTCAACCAGAAGGCATTAGAATTTATAAACAGAAAGTGCCACTTATTTTCTAAGGTGGGCATGGCTTAAGCAAAAAAATGTAGATTGGAGTTGAAAAGGTATCTTCAAAAGAAATAAAAACTTTTTCAATAAAATTGAGAAAATTGTTAATGAAATTGAGAAACTCAACTTGATTTTGTAATATCTAAATGAAATTAACTGCCATATTCATAAAAAATAAAATAAAATTTTTATTCTCTTTTTTATACCCTTCACCACAAAAAGTGGAAAAAGAGTATATCATGTTTGTCATTCCGTGCGTAATTTCTACAATATCCATTTCCATAAAGTACATATACGAGGGCTGCTATATATATTTCTGGACTGGCAACACTGAGTGCTGCCAAGTGCAATCTGACATTTCCATTGGAAATTTTGTCATTTTTAAGCATAATCGTACTCAAAACGTTTTGTCGTACGACCATTATTTGTGTTGTTTACAGTGACTTGAAAAAATTAATATAGAAAAAAATGGAATTAACTCGTGAACATTTTCGTGCCATCATTTTTCACAACTTTCGACGTGGATTATCACGACAGGGGTGCATTGATGAACTTAAATCTTTGTATGGCGATGAAGCACCATCCTATAGCACTGTGAAAAATTGGTATAATGAATTTAATCGTGGCCGAAGCTCGCTCAAAGACAAATTCCGTGAAGGTCGTCCAAAAACGGCTGTTGTGCCAGAGAACATTGATGCCGTGCGTGAACTCATAATGCAAGATCGACATGCGACATACCGAGAGATAGAGACATCCTTGGACATTTCTTCTACCAGCATACATTCGATACTGCATGAACACCTGGCCGTAAAAAAGGTTTGCTCTCGTTGGATCCCGCACAATTTGAAAGTCGCTCAAAAAAGGCTCGTTCGATTGGTGCAAAGAAATGTTGCAAAAAATACGATTGCGGTGCTTCAAAAAACGTTTATAAGATCGTCACAGGTGGCGAATCATGGATCTATGCGTATGAGCCCGAAACGAAACAACAATCGACCGTGTGGGTCTTCAAAGACGAGCAAAATCCAACGAAAGTTGTTCGTGGAAGAAGCACTTCGAAGCAAATGGTCGCCTGTTTCTTCGGCAAAACTGGTCATGTGGCGACTGTTCCGCTTGAGCAACGTAGGACGGTCACTTCTGAGTGGTACACTACAATTTGTTTGCCTGAAGTAATCGGAGAAATTCGAAAAACCAACAAGAGAAGACGAATCATTGTTCACCATGACAATGCGTGCTCTCACACATCGGCTCAAACCAGAGCGTCTCTGAGCGGCCAAAACGTCGAATTAATGGGTCATCCGCCGTACAGCCCTGACTTGGCACCTAATGACTTCTTCTCGTCTCCGCACCTCAAGAAAAAAATGTGTGGTCAACGATTTTCGTCGCCAGAAGAAGCTGTTGAAGTGTTCAAAAACCATGTTTTAGAGGTGTCTCAATCGGAGTGGAAAAAGTGCTTCGACAACTGGTTTGAGCGCATGCAAAAGTGTATAAATCATGCTGGAGAATACTTTTAAAAACAATAAAACCATTTTTGATTATAAATATTCGCATTTTCACTAATATAGCCCTCGTATTCTGACTTTTTATTCATAGCGAAGTCGATTGAGCGATGTCCGGCTGTCCGTCCGTTAGTTTACCTCGGCAAACTTGATTTCACAAAAAAAAATATGTCAATCGATCAGATATATTGTCGAAAGAGATGCTATTGGAAATCGGCATGATCGGTCCATGTCCTTCGAGGCAGCAGGCAAAACACCACGCCTACCTCTAATTTTTTGATGTCATCTGGAACAATAATTAAATATTTGTATAGAGAATTAAAAAGTAAGAAAAAAATATCAAGTGAAAAAATTGGCACTTGCCTATATTTTTCGAGTTACGGGGCTCTAAAATTTTCGAATTTTTTAAAATATCAATATGGGTATCATTTTACAGCTTTTGAAGAGATCTTCTAAGAAATTCTCAATTTTTTTAAAAACGCTTAACCCATTTAGAGCCGACGACATTTTTATATAAAATTATATATATGCAGTACTAAAATGTTTTTCATTTTTTAATTCTCTGTCACCCCAATATTTGCTTTTTTTATTGGAGTTACTTCACTAAACTGGATTTACATAGATGATGAAGGGTATATGAGATTCGGCATAGACGAATTTAGCACTCTTACTTACTTATTTTGGCGGCATTGTAATTAAAAACAGAAAATTAAAAACCATGATATTAAGATATTTTTTTTCTTAAATACAAAATTATATGATGTAAAATTATTTCTATGAGTGTTTGGCAAAAAATCATATTTCTAAATTTCTAATTGTTCAACAACGCGAAAAAAAGACTATTAAAGTGACTAAAGCTGTATATTGATCTTAAACAACATCTTATTATTAAGGGAATTGTTGTTTTTTTATTTTCTTTTTTAACATTTTAACAATAAAAACACTTGAAAATAATCTGTGGACTTATTCTGTATTTCGATACGAAAGAAAAGACATTCGAAACACAATGTAGAAGGCATACAAATTCGAAGAATTTTTTTTTTTTGTTTTTTTGAATCGGAATACAGAATAAGCCCCCTGATATCAACTTAATCATTTTTATTATGTTACATTTATTATATTTTTTTAATTATTAGAGTTTAAGATCACAATATATATTGTTTTATATATTTTCCTTTCAACTTCTTGCTAACACTTTGGGAAGCATTATCAACAAATTCTCATTGCATCAGCAAAAATTGATTGAGAAATTGTTAAAAGAAAACAAATAAAACTATATATTGCGACCTTAAGCACGAATAATTATATTAAATGAAAAATTTTATATAAAAAAGGTCAAAGAGAATTAACATTACACCCACTAATTCATTTTTAATTAATTAATTTTATGTTAATTATCAATTTGTTTAATAAACCTTAAAATTTCATTTCATTTTGCTTGTCATTACGTGTTTCTCTGTCAACAAATTTCTAAAATGAAAAAAATAACTTTTTATTACAAAAAAAAAAAAATTGTAAACTTTAACAACGACACTTTAGCAAAGAAAACAAAACATAAATAAAGACAACTGAAAGAAGGCAAAAACTTGCTTAAAATAATACTTTAATTTGAAATCATGCAATAAGTTTCTGTTGTCTTCATGTTGGTTACAAATTTTTTTCCTTTCACTTTTTGCTTAAGATAATGTCAAGTATATACATGTAGGAAAGAATATATAAAAATAAAACACATACACACATACACCTACACACACTACACCCATTTTCCTATTGCAGAGAATACCGTCAGTTACATAAATTATAAAAAACCACAATTTTTATATAAAAAAAATGCTAAAACGTGTTGAGAAAAACACTCCATTTTACACTAACACACACGTAACTTTTTATTGTTTTGTTTTGTTATTTCGTGCTCTTTCAAAGTTATCTTGTAAATAAACAAATATATAAAAATGTTTACACACAATAACTTAATGTTATTTTACGAGTGTTAAAGGTATAAGTTTTTTGTTGCCAGGAATAGGCAACAACAACAACAACAAGAACAACGTATATAAGAATATGTATACACAATTGTCATTCAAAATTACTACTGCACTTTTAGTACCCAGCAGACAAAGTTGCGTACTTTTTCAAACTCAAATGTCACTTTTTCCTTCAATATTTACTTTTAATTTAAAATTAAGAAAACTGCTTTATTTAGAGAATAAAATATAAAAACAATAATAAAGAAAAAAAATATTTCCTCTAGTTGTATTATTTATCTTAAAAGAGTTCTTTGAAATTAAACAGTCACTGAACTTCTAGTTGTAGCCTTCAACGTAGAACAGCTGTTCTATTTTAATTTTAAATGTTTTGTTGGAGTGTAATGCACAACGGGTAAGAATTTTAAAATTTGAGAACATCTAATATGATCCCTTCCGAAAGAAATAAAAGTGAATAAAATATTCTTATTCGATATTGGACAACTAGAAAGAAACATGAAAAGCGAAATTGGGCTTTTAATGCTAAAGAACAAAATTGTGAGTACGAAAAGAATAAGGAAAAAGTAATTGATAAATGGTGGTTGGTGATTCACTCCACCATTACACTGGAATTTGACCACCAATAAACGACTTTCATGCAAAGTCCAACGATGTAATTATAAAATTGTATAACTTACTCATGTTGTTGGACGAGCTATGCCTTTACACAGCAACAAATTTTTGAAAAGGTTATCGAGTGTGGAATTAAGCATTTTTGGCAGAAGTACTTTTCAACTAGATTGCCAACAAGGCATGAGACTTTTATAATCAATTACTGAGAATCAACTACATTAATTATTGTAGGAAATAATAAAAACCATTAGTACGTATTTTAAGGTATTCTCTTTTAAAGAACTAGTTCCAATACTACATCCTTTTTTGGGAACTAATGTAATGCGTTTTGTAAGCGAGTAACAAAATATGGCAATCATAAAATCAAGTCATTATGTGGCAAGTACTTTTGAAGATAATGTCTAATTTTTTGCTGGGTAATTATGGAAGCCATTATTAATGTTGCTGAGATTGGAACCAATTTAGACAAGTAAAACTGCTAAATGCAGCTACGCCTTATCTTATATACCCTTCACCATGTCTGTAAATTTAGTTTAGTAAAGTAACTCCAATCAAAAAAGCATATATTGGGGTGACAGAGACTTAAGCAAAAAAAAATCGGGTCTGCATATATATGATTTTACACAAAAATTACATCGGCTCTTAATGGGTTAAGCATTTTTAAACATTTTTACTATTTCCTTAACGATCTCTTCAAAAGCTTTAAAATGATACTCATATTAATATTTTAAAAAATTGGACAATTTCAGAACACCATAACTCGGAAAATATGGTCGAACGCCAATTTTTTCACTTCATGTTTTTTTTATTTTTTAATTCTTTAATGCCCCATATATATATATAATTTTTTATTGTAGTTACGTTATTGTTCGAAATGACATGAAAAAATTAGAGGTAGGCGTGGTGTTTTGCCTGCTGCCTCGAAGAACATAGACCGATCTTGTTGATTTCCAATAGCAGTTCTTTCGACTCTATATTTTATCGATTGACATATTTATTTTTTTTGTGATTTCAACAATACCACGGACGGACAGACGGACATCCCTCAATCGCTTCAGAATGTATATACTTTATGCGGTCGGAAATGGATATTGTTAAAATTACACACGGAATGACAAACTTAGTTAAACCCTTTTCTCCGCTTTTTGTGGTGAAGATTGAATTCGGGTAACTTAAAGTCGAAAGATTTTATAGCTCATACTCCATGAAGTGTGGAAGGAGATCCAAATTTACCGATTAAAGCTAAAAGGGACCCCATAAAGTATATAAAATCTGACTTCTTCTGCATAGCGAAGTCGATTGAGCGATGTCCGTCTGTCTGTCCATGTTAGTATTGGGATCAAGTTTGCCAAGGCACCAGATCAGCTGGAGAAAATTTCAATTCGCCAGTCGATCAAACATAGTGTCAAAAGAGATGCTATTGGAAATCAACAAGATCGGTCCATGTTCTTTGAGGCAGCGCCAAACATCAAGCCTACCTGTACTTTTTCCATATTATTTAGAACAATAAAGTAACTCTAATTAAAAAAACAAATATATGGGGCGATAAAGAATTAAAAAATAATAAAAGAAGAAACACCAAGTAAAAAACTTAGTGCTAGCCCATATTTTCCGAGTTACTGAACTCTGAACTTTTCAAATTTATTAATATGGGTATCATTTAAAAGCTTTTGAAGAGATCTTTAAGGAAATACTTAAATTAAAAAAAAAAGGTTACGCAATAACAGCTGATGTCATTTTTATGTAGTACATATTTTTTAAGTGGGATATGGGTTTATAAAGATGCCCATTATATTACATTTACAGGTTCTTAAATAAAGATGTCTTTAAATAAAATCATCAAAAAAATATGTTTTCTTAAAATTAGCTGAATATGAATCACGGTTTCCAAAATGTTGTATAAAAAACGTCCTTTAGTTTTTTTTCGCAGCATATAAAACCTCTTTCATAAAGTTTATTTTCTATCTTTTGGCATTTTATTTATTCTCGTTCTCGTTTTTTGCTAAATAAGTTTTAAACCAAAGTTCTTTTTATCAGCAGATAAAACTTAGAAAATAAAAAGTTTTAATATTCTACTGCTGTATTTTATTTTGCTTTGAAACTTAATTAGGTTAAAGCATTTACCCGTTAAGCAAAACTAAATAAATAAGCTTCAAAGGAAACTTGTACTTTATGGGCGAAAATCCGTTGTCACGTAATCATCCAGTTTTCTATACAATGACACACATGCAAATATAATAAATGGCTGATTAAAAAAAAAAAAACAAAATAAATAATGTTTCAAGCTTTTGAATGTTTCACACATCCATCATACAATATAAATTCTACCATTTTGTTCGTCATCCGTTTTGCATTTACTTATTTTTTTGTTTTGTGTTTATTTTATTTTAGTGCATAAAAATGCATTCAATTTCTTAACAAAATGTATAAACAGGTAAAAGTCTACTCGAAAATGTATGTGAACAAATTTATGCGCACACATATGTAAGTGTACGTTAGCATGCTTTCATGCATAAAAGGTAAATGTATTATAAAGACATGATGTGATATTCTTTTGTGGGTATATTTCTTTTTATACTAAATAAATTACATTTCCGCTTTTGGTTTCTATTATGTGCTCTGTGCGAAGCTCTTAGTCTATTAGCTATGACAAAATGTGTGTGTTAAACGGCCTATTGTAACAGTATGAGAATAATTTTGTACAGTGAACCACAATACTATAAAAAATTTTGTGCAAAGTTGTTATGCCATATTGAAAGACCAGAATAAAACGATTCAGCACGTCTTTCACATTTAATATAAAATATCTACTATCATTTGTTATCCACTGTGTTTTTCCCATAATACCTTTAGTATGTGATGTATGAGTATGTGTAAATTTAAGCTTATATGAATGAGTACAAGTAATAACGTAAAGCATTACTTAAGGCAAAAAAAAGAATAACTGAGTCCTCTAAAAGGGCCTTTATCTGTAAAAGTTTTAGTTTTTTAATAAAATATCTTAATAATTTAAAGTAAATGTGTTTTTCAATCCCGATAAGACTGACGAAACGGCTAACTGTCATACTGCACTCAATGTTTGACATTTATCACCAATGTACTCTCTGGCAAATCATCATAAATAGAATGACACTAACAAATTATCTGAAAGAGCAGTTGGAAACCGATTCGTTATTTTATTATAAATTTATGTTCAGTAATGTGGCTCTCCTCTGGCTGAGTGCACCTAGATTAATGAAACTTTGCGGAAAAATCTGTTATGGTCATAGGATTTTAAAGCTCTAAAATAACAAAAAACCGGACCAAGGAGAAAAAAGTTCCCCTTAGAAGAACTTATCCCACCTCTGAAAAATTCAAGTTTCAGGTTATTTTGTTTAGCAATTACAACTTTTAATCTCAAGGAATGTTTAAAAACTAAAAGTTGGACTTAAGAGTTTCTAAAATGTCATTTTTGCTCCGCCCCTTCAGAGGACGGTGTAATAAAATATTTTTAAAAAAAATAATGTAATTTTATTTTCTTATTGTCGAAACATTAGGTCAGTTTTTTTTTAATAAAAATATATTGTATATTCTTTTATTTCCGATATTTCGCCACTCCGTTGGGTGGCATCTTCAGGAAACAGAAAATAAAATTAATAATAATACGTTTTTTTTTTTTTCAAATATAGAAATTAAATTGAAAATGCATCAGATTGGTTTGCTTCTTACGCGCAAATTTTGGTTTGGCTGTAAGGCTTATTGAGTTTTTTGTACTATTAATTTTTTTTCTTTTTTTTTATTGCCAGACACTAAGACGGATGTTAATATTATAACGCAAAACAAATAAAATTTGATTTTTTAGTTTTGATTTTACTTAATAAAGTAGTCGAAAATAATATTCCTCTCTTTCGTAAACACTTTTTTAAATTTTTCTACAGTCTTCTGAAAGCAGCTAAAAAGCACCTTTTAAAACCCTTTCGAACTTAAAAAATATTTTTTACAAAGAAATGGTTTACTACTTAATTGTTGAAATTTCCTTATTGCAAAAAAATAATCAATATAATTTACATGCATTCGAGCCACAGAAAAGGCTTTATTTTTTTTATTAAAAATTTTGACTGTTAACTTCATTCTAAATCAACATAAAATTAAAATAATTAAAAATCTTTTTGAAGGCCATCAAATATTAAGGCCTCGTAATTTTTATTTTATACAAGTGCATTGCAAAGTAAATCCTATTCTGCGCTTTTTCGTTTTATACATTCTCTCATTTAAGTGGGGCTCTTTATTTAATACCATTAAATAACGTGTCATTCAGTTTTTGTATGCGATATGAATGTATGCTACGACGAGTGAGTATGTATTTAGAAGTTAGTTTGTGAATGGAGTCCGTTATGTTAAAAATAGAATTCTATTATAGACATAAAGGCTTTTTAAATAAAAATACAAAAATGTTTAAATGGACGTGAGTTTATAAATAAGAAGGTTTTTTGTTTAATAAGAAGTACTTAAAGATGGTCTAGATTTTTCACTGGAGAGATTGTAAAAATAATGGAGAGAAGTAAATTATTTTAAACCACAATGTTAATGTTTTAAAAAATGTAACAATCTGCTGAATATTAGCGTTCAGAAAAGGGGCTGTACGGAATTTTTATAATGCAACTTAGATATTTATACTCGCAGTAAATTAAAAGTAGTTTAAAGTTATTTTCAGAATAATTTCAGCCTACAATAATATGTTTTTCATTTTTTAATTCTCTGTCACCCCAATATTTGCTTTTTTTATTGGAGTTACTTCACTAAACTGGATTTACATAGATGATGAAGGGTATATGAGATTCGGCATAGACGAATTTAGCACTCTTACTTACTTATTTTGGCGGCATTGTAATTAAAAACAGAAAATTAAAAACCATGATATTAAGATATTTTTTTTCTTAAATACAAAATTATATGATGTAAAATTATTTCTATGAGTGTTTGGCAAAAAATCATATTTCTAAATTTCTAATTGTTCAACAACGCGAAAAAAAGACTATTAAAGTGACTAAAGCTGTATATTGATCTTAAACAACATCTTATTATTAAGGGAATTGTTGTTTTTTTATTTTCTTTTTTAACATTTTAACAATAAAAACACTTGAAAATAATCTGTGGACTTATTCTGTATTTCGATACGAAAGAAAAGACATTCGAAACACAATGTAGAAGGCATACAAATTCGAAGAATTTTTTTTTTTGTTTTTTTGAATCGGAATACAGAATAAGCCCCCTGATATCAACTTAATCATTTTTATTATGTTACATTTATTATATTTTTTTAATTATTAGAGTTTAAGATCACAATATATATTGTTTTATATATTTTCCTTTCAACTTCTTGCTAACACTTTGGGAAGCATTATCAACAAATTCTCATTGCATCAGCAAAAATTGATTGAGAAATTGTTAAAAGAAAACAAATAAAACTATATATTGCGACCTTAAGCACGAATAATTATATTAAATGAAAAATTTTATATAAAAAAGGTCAAAGAGAATTAACATTACACCCACTAATTCATTTTTAATTAATTAATTTTATGTTAATTATCAATTTGTTTAATAAACCTTAAAATTTCATTTCATTTTGCTTGTCATTACGTGTTTCTCTGTCAACAAATTTCTAAAATGAAAAAAATAACTTTTTATTACAAAAAAAAAAAAATTGTAAACTTTAACAACGACACTTTAGCAAAGAAAACAAAACATAAATAAAGACAACTGAAAGAAGGCAAAAACTTGCTTAAAATAATACTTTAATTTGAAATCATGCAATAAGTTTCTGTTGTCTTCATGTTGGTTACAAATTTTTTTCCTTTCACTTTTTGCTTAAGATAATGTCAAGTATATACATGTAGGAAAGAATATATAAAAATAAAACACATACACACATACACCTACACACACTACACCCATTTTCCTATTGCAGAGAATACCGTCAGTTACATAAATTATAAAAAACCACAATTTTTATATAAAAAAAATGCTAAAACGTGTTGAGAAAAACACTCCATTTTACACTAACACACACGTAACTTTTTATTGTTTTGTTTTGTTATTTCGTGCTCTTTCAAAGTTATCTTGTAAATAAACAAATATATAAAAATGTTTACACACAATAACTTAATGTTATTTTACGAGTGTTAAAGGTATAAGTTTTTTGTTGCCAGGAATAGGCAACAACAACAACAACAAGAACAACGTATATAAGAATATGTATACACAATTGTCATTCAAAATTACTACTGCACTTTTAGTACCCAGCAGACAAAGTTGCGTACTTTTTCAAACTCAAATGTCACTTTTTCCTTCAATATTTACTTTTAATTTAAAATTAAGAAAACTGCTTTATTTAGAGAATAAAATATAAAAACAATAATAAAGAAAAAAAATATTTCCTCTAGTTGTATTATTTATCTTAAAAGAGTTCTTTGAAATTAAACAGTCACTGAACTTCTAGTTGTAGCCTTCAACGTAGAACAGCTGTTCTATTTTAATTTTAAATGTTTTGTTGGAGTGTAATGCACAACGGGTAAGAATTTTAAAATTTGAGAACATCTAATATGATCCCTTCCGAAAGAAATAAAAGTGAATAAAATATTCTTATTCGATATTGGACAACTAGAAAGAAACATGAAAAGCGAAATTGGGCTTTTAATGCTAAAGAACAAAATTGTGAGTACGAAAAGAATAAGGAAAAAGTAATTGATAAATGGTGGTTGGTGATTCACTCCACCATTACACTGGAATTTGACCACCAATAAACGACTTTCATGCAAAGTCCAACGATGTAATTATAAAATTGTATAACTTACTCATGTTGTTGGACGAGCTATGCCTTTACACAGCAACAAATTTTTGAAAAGGTTATCGAGTGTGGAATTAAGCATTTTTGGCAGAAGTACTTTTCAACTAGATTGCCAACAAGGCATGAGACTTTTATAATCAATTACTGAGAATCAACTACATTAATTATTGTAGGAAATAATAAAAACCATTAGTACGTATTTTAAGGTATTCTCTTTTAAAGAACTAGTTCCAATACTACATCCTTTTTTGGGAACTAATGTAATGCGTTTTGTAAGCGAGTAACAAAATATGGCAATCATAAAATCAAGTCATTATGTGGCAAGTACTTTTGAAGATAATGTCTAATTTTTTGCTGGGTAATTATGGAAGCCATTATTAATGTTGCTGAGATTGGAACCAATTTAGACAAGTAAAACTGCTAAATGCAGCTACGCCTTATCTTATATACCCTTCACCATGTCTGTAAATTTAGTTTAGTAAAGTAACTCCAATCAAAAAAGCATATATTGGGGTGACAGAGACTTAAGCAAAAAAAAATCGGGTCTGCATATATATGATTTTACACAAAAATTACATCGGCTCTTAATGGGTTAAGCATTTTTAAACATTTTTACTATTTCCTTAACGATCTCTTCAAAAGCTTTAAAATGATACTCATATTAATATTTTAAAAAATTGGACAATTTCAGAACACCATAACTCGGAAAATATGGTCGAACGCCAATTTTTTCACTTCATGTTTTTTTTATTTTTTAATTCTTTAATGCCCCATATATATATATAATTTTTTATTGTAGTTACGTTATTGTTCGAAATGACATGAAAAAATTAGAGGTAGGCGTGGTGTTTTGCCTGCTGCCTCGAAGAACATAGACCGATCTTGTTGATTTCCAATAGCAGTTCTTTCGACTCTATATTTTATCGATTGACATATTTATTTTTTTTGTGATTTCAACAATACCACGGACGGACAGACGGACATCCCTCAATCGCTTCAGAATGTATATACTTTATGCGGTCGGAAATGGATATTGTTAAAATTACACACGGAATGACAAACTTAGTTAAACCCTTTTCTCCGCTTTTTGTGGTGAAGATTGAATTCGGGTAACTTAAAGTCGAAAGATTTTATAGCTCATACTCCATGAAGTGTGGAAGGAGATCCAAATTTACCGATTAAAGCTAAAAGGGACCCCATAAAGTATATAAAATCTGACTTCTTCTGCATAGCGAAGTCGATTGAGCGATGTCCGTCTGTCTGTCCATGTTAGTATTGGGATCAAGTTTGCCAAGGCACCAGATCAGCTGGAGAAAATTTCAATTCGCCAGTCGATCAAACATAGTGTCAAAAGAGATGCTATTGGAAATCAACAAGATCGGTCCATGTTCTTTGAGGCAGCGCCAAACATCAAGCCTACCTGTACTTTTTCCATATTATTTAGAACAATAAAGTAACTCTAATTAAAAAAACAAATATATGGGGCGATAAAGAATTAAAAAATAATAAAAGAAGAAACACCAAGTAAAAAACTTAGTGCTAGCCCATATTTTCCGAGTTACTGAACTCTGAACTTTTCAAATTTATTAATATGGGTATCATTTAAAAGCTTTTGAAGAGATCTTTAAGGAAATACTTAAATTAAAAAAAAAAGGTTACGCAATAACAGCTGATGTCATTTTTATGTAGTACATATTTTTTAAGTGGGATATGGGTTTATAAAGATGCCCATTATATTACATTTACAGGTTCTTAAATAAAGATGTCTTTAAATAAAATCATCAAAAAAATATGTTTTCTTAAAATTAGCTGAATATGAATCACGGTTTCCAAAATGTTGTATAAAAAACGTCCTTTAGTTTTTTTTCGCAGCATATAAAACCTCTTTCATAAAGTTTATTTTCTATCTTTTGGCATTTTATTTATTCTCGTTCTCGTTTTTTGCTAAATAAGTTTTAAACCAAAGTTCTTTTTATCAGCAGATAAAACTTAGAAAATAAAAAGTTTTAATATTCTACTGCTGTATTTTATTTTGCTTTGAAACTTAATTAGGTTAAAGCATTTACCCGTTAAGCAAAACTAAATAAATAAGCTTCAAAGGAAACTTGTACTTTATGGGCGAAAATCCGTTGTCACGTAATCATCCAGTTTTCTATACAATGACACACATGCAAATATAATAAATGGCTGATTAAAAAAAAAAAAACAAAATAAATAATGTTTCAAGCTTTTGAATGTTTCACACATCCATCATACAATATAAATTCTACCATTTTGTTCGTCATCCGTTTTGCATTTACTTATTTTTTTGTTTTGTGTTTATTTTATTTTAGTGCATAAAAATGCATTCAATTTCTTAACAAAATGTATAAACAGGTAAAAGTCTACTCGAAAATGTATGTGAACAAATTTATGCGCACACATATGTAAGTGTACGTTAGCATGCTTTCATGCATAAAAGGTAAATGTATTATAAAGACATGATGTGATATTCTTTTGTGGGTATATTTCTTTTTATACTAAATAAATTACATTTCCGCTTTTGGTTTCTATTATGTGCTCTGTGCGAAGCTCTTAGTCTATTAGCTATGACAAAATGTGTGTGTTAAACGGCCTATTGTAACAGTATGAGAATAATTTTGTACAGTGAACCACAATACTATAAAAAATTTTGTGCAAAGTTGTTATGCCATATTGAAAGACCAGAATAAAACGATTCAGCACGTCTTTCACATTTAATATAAAATATCTACTATCATTTGTTATCCACTGTGTTTTTCCCATAATACCTTTAGTATGTGATGTATGAGTATGTGTAAATTTAAGCTTATATGAATGAGTACAAGTAATAACGTAAAGCATTACTTAAGGCAAAAAAAAGAATAACTGAGTCCTCTAAAAGGGCCTTTATCTGTAAAAGTTTTAGTTTTTTAATAAAATATCTTAATAATTTAAAGTAAATGTGTTTTTCAATCCCGATAAGACTGACGAAACGGCTAACTGTCATACTGCACTCAATGTTTGACATTTATCACCAATGTACTCTCTGGCAAATCATCATAAATAGAATGACACTAACAAATTATCTGAAAGAGCAGTTGGAAACCGATTCGTTATTTTATTATAAATTTATGTTCAGTAATGTGGCTCTCCTCTGGCTGAGTGCACCTAGATTAATGAAACTTTGCGGAAAAATCTGTTATGGTCATAGGATTTTAAAGCTCTAAAATAACAAAAAACCGGACCAAGGAGAAAAAAGTTCCCCTTAGAAGAACTTATCCCACCTCTGAAAAATTCAAGTTTCAGGTTATTTTGTTTAGCAATTACAACTTTTAATCTCAAGGAATGTTTAAAAACTAAAAGTTGGACTTAAGAGTTTCTAAAATGTCATTTTTGCTCCGCCCCTTCAGAGGACGGTGTAATAAAATATTTTTAAAAAAAATAATGTAATTTTATTTTCTTATTGTCGAAACATTAGGTCAGTTTTTTTTTAATAAAAATATATTGTATATTCTTTTATTTCCGATATTTCGCCACTCCGTTGGGTGGCATCTTCAGGAAACAGAAAATAAAATTAATAATAATACGTTTTTTTTTTTTTCAAATATAGAAATTAAATTGAAAATGCATCAGATTGGTTTGCTTCTTACGCGCAAATTTTGGTTTGGCTGTAAGGCTTATTGAGTTTTTTGTACTATTAATTTTTTTTCTTTTTTTTTATTGCCAGACACTAAGACGGATGTTAATATTATAACGCAAAACAAATAAAATTTGATTTTTTAGTTTTGATTTTACTTAATAAAGTAGTCGAAAATAATATTCCTCTCTTTCGTAAACACTTTTTTAAATTTTTCTACAGTCTTCTGAAAGCAGCTAAAAAGCACCTTTTAAAACCCTTTCGAACTTAAAAAATATTTTTTACAAAGAAATGGTTTACTACTTAATTGTTGAAATTTCCTTATTGCAAAAAAATAATCAATATAATTTACATGCATTCGAGCCACAGAAAAGGCTTTATTTTTTTTATTAAAAATTTTGACTGTTAACTTCATTCTAAATCAACATAAAATTAAAATAATTAAAAATCTTTTTGAAGGCCATCAAATATTAAGGCCTCGTAATTTTTATTTTATACAAGTGCATTGCAAAGTAAATCCTATTCTGCGCTTTTTCGTTTTATACATTCTCTCATTTAAGTGGGGCTCTTTATTTAATACCATTAAATAACGTGTCATTCAGTTTTTGTATGCGATATGAATGTATGCTACGACGAGTGAGTATGTATTTAGAAGTTAGTTTGTGAATGGAGTCCGTTATGTTAAAAATAGAATTCTATTATAGACATAAAGGCTTTTTAAATAAAAATACAAAAATGTTTAAATGGACGTGAGTTTATAAATAAGAAGGTTTTTTGTTTAATAAGAAGTACTTAAAGATGGTCTAGATTTTTCACTGGAGAGATTGTAAAAATAATGGAGAGAAGTAAATTATTTTAAACCACAATGTTAATGTTTTAAAAAATGTAACAATCTGCTGAATATTAGCGTTCAGAAAAGGGGCTGTACGGAATTTTTATAATGCAACTTAGATATTTATACTCGCAGTAAATTAAAAGTAGTTTAAAGTTATTTTCAGAATAATTTCAGCCTACAATAACCCAGCAAAAAATTTTTGAAAAGGTAATCGAGTGTGGAATAAAGCATTTTTGGCAGAAGTACTTTCCAACTAGATTGCCAACTTAATGATTTTAACAAGGCATGAGACTTTTATAATCAATTACTCAGAATCGATTACATTAATTACTGTAGGAAATAATGAGTACATTTAGTACGGTAGTCTTTTTTAACATAGAGAACTAGTTCCATTACTACATCCTTTTTTGGAAACTAATATAATGTGTTCTGGAAGCGAGTAAGAAAATATGGTAACCACACAAGTAAGTCGTTATATGGCAAGTAGTTTTTAAGGTAATGTCTAATTTTTTGCTGGGAAGTAAAATAATTATTATTTTTTTTTATATGCTTAAGATTATATTTAAGCCATATAAGTTTAACAGCCCAGAAGAAAATAAAGAAATACAAGAATTTCTAGACTTACAGTGTCAAAAGGACTTTCCCTTAAAGCATATCTCACCTAATTAAGTGCAAGCTGAGATAAAAGTATTAAACAAGAAGAAATCTCCCGGATATGATATGTTAAACTTTAATCTTCAATTCAATATTAATATTCCAGCATAATGGAAATGTGCCGATTTAATCATGATTTCAAAACCAAATAAACCTGAAAATTTGTTATTATCATACAGAACAATAATTTTGCTTTCAATGTTTTCTTAAATATTTGAAAACAATTTTTTTAAGAAGATTGCTGCCAGTGCCTGATCATCTGTTTGGCTTTTGGCATAAGAATGCCATAAATTATACTGGCTACTTCCCAACAAAAAATTTTTGAAAAGGTAATCGAGTGTGGAATTAAGCATTTTTGACAGAAGTACTTTCCAACCAGATTGCCAACTTAATGATTTTAACAAGGCATGAGACTTTTATAATCAATTACTGAGAATCGATTACAATAATTATTGTAGGAAATAATGAGTACCAGTCTCTTTTAATATAAAGAATTAGTTTCATTACTTCTCCCTTTTTTGGAAACTAATGTAATGTGTTTTGTAAGCGGGTAACAAAATATGGCAATAACAAAAGTAAGTCATTATATGGCAAGCACTTTTTAAGGTAATGTCTATTTTTTTGCTGGGTAGGACCACAGTCAGAACTCAATTCAAACAATAAGTTAAGATATATAATGCCATTCTAAAACCAATTTGGACCGGTGATTGTGGAGGTGATTTCAACTGCCTTGGTGCATGATAAATCAGCCAATCTCTCACAACGTTCGCTGTATGGTTGGGATCATTGTCTTGTTGTAAGATCTAATCCTGGCCAAGACCCTACATATCAACTGATGGCTGCAAATCGCATTCTAATAGTATCGGTACATAATACCATCAATAAACACCAACCGACCAACTCCAGATGCAGCAATGGCGCCCCAAACCATTACGTTGCCACCATTATGTTTCACTGTGGGCACAATATTCTTTCGCTCAAGTGCTGTATTTGTTTTACGCCAAACTTTTTCCACGCCCGTCATTTCCAAACAAGGTAATCTTGCTTTCATCCGTAAACAATACCTTTTTGCAAAAATCTGCGCCTTTGTTAATGTGTGTTTTTGCAAATTCAAGGCAAAGTCCTCGATTATTTTCAGATGTCACAGCCTTTCAGCGGGGAACTCTGCTTGCATACCCTTTAGCTCGTAACGTTCTTTGAACCGTTTTTAGATGAACTTTCTTATCCGTAATATTTTCGATATTTTCTGCTAATTTAGGCCCTGATATTCTCGGATTTGTTACCACTTCTTTTAAAATAAAACTTACATCTCGCCTAGTGATTATGTATTAAACAGTGGCAAAAGGTAATTTAAAATTTTTGCTAATTTAGCGATAATATTTTCCTGCTTTACGCTCTTGAACAATAAGATCTTTTATATCGATGACAATTTCTCTACGCTTACTCATCTTGACAATTGAAACTATTTTAATACAAAAATACCAAAAAAGATAGTTCAACAGATACGGGGCCCCATCTCGATTGCAATAAACTAACCGTATTTGAATAATTACAGGTTGCAAATTATGATTAAAATAGAAAAGACTACATTGTATGAACACTTTTGTCCATCTTTTTAATTTGTTTTTTCTGTATTTATCATTATTTTTTGAGTTGAACTAAAATGTTTGTTTTTGTTTCATAATTGAAATGGAATGAAATATGGCTGGTACACAAACATTTTTTTGCACTTTTAATTTTGGGAATATTTTTAACTTGCTCCTTATTTTAAAACAAAAGAATTGTTTATATGAACATCGTTATATGTATGTATGTTTTCCGCGGTGCTTGCTAAAGCTAGGTAAGTTTTTAATTTTTAATGATCGAGAGTCTTATTGGTTCATAAGGGGTTAGCAATTTCTTTGCGAATTGTATAGCACTTGGTAAGATCTTCTATGATATTCCTATTGTCTCATTCCGCAACAAAGTGTTTGAGACATCACAAGATATTTATAAACACTTTAGGGATACTTAACTTTGAAAGTATGGGTTACCGAAGATTTTGTTATTTTACGTTTTATTCTTAAAATTAGTTTATTTTTACGCCATGACAAACATTTATTTTTTAACAAAATTATCTTAACAACAATATTTTTTTATTTTTTGGTTTAAAGTGGAGTAGAGGCTGCAATAAAAAACTGATTTTTATTAAACTAATATTTATTAAGGTTTAAAAAAAAACAAGCTTCTAAAAATCTCTTAAATAAATATTGTAATTAAAGCTGTTGTTGTAAAATCTAATTTTTGCATATTATTTTGTTCATTAAAGTGTTCCGAACGTGCAAGTTATAATTAACAATATAAACAAAAATACTTATTAACTACTGATTACTTACAACGTAAGTAACCTTTTATATCAAAGATGCTAAATGCAATATCACTTATAGAAAATCCATTTGTCGCCAAAATATTTCTTGGCTTTGGTTATTTTTTAAATAATTAAATACTCGTATACATTGGATTCAAGTATCCATTGAATTGTTACAATCTCTAAGCGTCCGTTTTTTAATTCAATCTTTTTTTAATTGCATGTTTTTTTAAAGAAATGAAACTAAGCTAGGCAGCTGCAGTCATTTTATTGTAATTTTCTTTTGTTTATTATGTTTTGCACCGTAAAAACATATGTTTTGCTTTTTGAACAAATCGCAAGCAAATCGCAAGCAAAACGCGTGAGTTTTAGAACATGTAAAACAAAAGTTGGCGTTTGCGAGTGTCCGAACATGCCTGAATATTAACTACGGCTTAGTACCGCCGGCTTTAAGTCATTTGGCCTAATCTACAATAAACCGTATGACAATATCAAAGCTGCAAGACTTAAGACATTTAATTAAATTTACGAAAAAAAAGAACTAAATAAAATTAAAAAAAACTTTAACTTAACTCAAAATTAAATGGACGCATAATTGAGTTTTGTGATTTTTTTCAATTTGCAAAAAACCCTCATGCTTTGTGATGAATATACAATAAATTCTATCAACATTAAGTTTCACTATTCAAAGCAAAATATCGCTACATTGCACTGTTTCCTTTAAAACATAGTGAAGACGTCACAATTCTCAATCAGATTCAGATATATTTGTAAAAGGTTACAACAGCTTTTAAAATATAAGAAAATTTTCTGTAAACCTTAGATAATGAAATTCAATAAAGCTATTTAAAGTTTTTTTTACCATCATTCCCCAGCAAAAAATATATGAAGGAGTTCAAAAATCATTGGTGCTTTTATTGCTTAATTTGAACCTATCTTCTACAATGCATTTTGAATAAGTTCGCTTATTCTAGTTAATTTATAATTTTTAAACTCATAAAAAACTCCTCAAAATTCCCAGCAAAAAATTTTTGAAAAGGCAATCGAGTGTGGAATTAAGCATTTTTGGCAGAAGTACTTCCCAACTAAATTGCCAATTGAATGATTTTAACAAGGCATGAGGCTTTTATAATCAATTACTTAGAATCGATTACAATAATTATTGTAGGAAATAATGAGTACCAGTCTCTTTTAATATAAAGAATTAGTTTCATTACTACTCCCTTTTTTGGAAACTAATGTAATGTGTTTTGTAAGCGGGTAACAAAATATGGCAATAACAAAAGTAAGTCATTATATGGCAAGCACTTTTTAAGGTAATGTCTAATTTTTTGCTGGGTTCTTAAAATTCTGCTATTAAAAATTGGCTTTAAAACTAAATAATATAAAATAAGATCTAATTACCGGGCTAATAAAAAGTTTAAAGATTTAGTTCCATTTTATTACAACAAATAAATATAAATGAGAACTATGCAATCTATGTAATAATATTTACGAATTGTCTACATTTATTTTAAAAAATCATAAAAAAAAAAAATTAAAAAACGTATCCTAATCATTCTGGTTTTCAAAATTCATTTAAATGCCAAGTTAATGTGAACTAATGCTCACCAATGACAAGCTAATGCGTTTTTACCCTAAATTGAACCAGTTCATTCTACGTAGAATGCACGAATTACCTACTTATTTTCAATGTTTTTTTTTTTTTTTTTTTTTTTTTTTTGCTGGGTCTTGTTATTAATTTATTTACATTTAAATATTTATCTTCATAATTAAATATTTTTTCCTGTTATTCAATTGCTTGTCTGTCTTTATATTTACTCGCGCTGTTATAAAATCTTTTACTTTGTCTAGCAGCAATTTTTATTTCTTTAATTAAATGTTATAAAAAAAGTCTAATGCGCTTAAAATTTTTTTTTATAATCCCTATTATCATCCCCACTAATGGTTCTGTGTAATTCTGTGATATAAAACAAAAAATATTAAAAAAAACAGCAATTTTTGATCTTAAAAAGTATTAACATTAACGAACTTAAGTGCCATTATCTAAAATTTGCATACATGTTAAGACTGCATTAAAAATAAAAAATGGAGAAGCAACAAAAAAAAAACGGGTATTAAAAAGGGAAGCGGAAGAAACTCAAGTTAAATCGTGTGCTGAAGTATTTAAATACTTGCACTTGTTAGCAGTGTCAAAAGATTAGACCTAATGTATTTCAAAGTGATGTAAACAAAAAAAAAACAGCTAACAAAACTAAAAACACAACAAAAGTTTGTATGTAAATAGCAGCCTTGGAAAACTAGTTGCTCTTAAAAGAGATGCAAAATTATGCGTTTTTTTTTCTTTAAGTTTTTAATACTTTAAACACTTAAATAAATTCTAAGAAAAGATAGAGGCAGATACATTTAAAGAAGAAAGGAAAAAATATGAAATTTTGTGGTTGAGTGCAGCTGCCGCAGTAATTAATTTATAAATAAATATACGCGTCAACTTAAACGGAATACAAACATTTATTTGTAATATTATTAAAATAGTTCGACAAATATTTTATTATTATAATTTTTTTATAGCTTAAACATGATTATATTTATATTAAACTATATTATTCTTATTATTTAAGACAGAAATTTAGGTCGTATACCAACAATTTTATTTTGTACAATAATGTAATTTGACTACAAGCATAAAATTCATATGATATGGCTGTGGTTACCCAAGAATTTTATATTTAAAAAAAATTTTTTTTTGTGCTGAGGGTGAACTGCTGGAATAATAATATTCAAATTTTATAGGCCGATGTTGAATGTAAACCACAACTAAACGCCAAGTTGTGGAGCAACGCTTTAAAGTTATTCAGGCTTGCTATGAAAATAGACGTTCAAATCAAAATGCATATCGTGCACTTTGTGATTTTTTCGTCCAAATCGTCCAAATGTGCGTACATTCGAAAAAATTGAGCAAGCCGAGTCTGTAGGAGGTGTGAAAACACCAGGTCATGCGAGTACAGGTAGTACTGCAGAAAATATTGCTGCTATTTGCAATAGTGTGGCTGAAGAGCCGTCCACCTCAACTCGTCGTCGTGCCCAATAATTGCACCTCTCACGCTTGTCGGATGTGGACGATATGTGGTTTCAACGGGACGGTGCCACTTGCCATATAGCTAACGAAACAATGGCTCTTTTGGGCGACAAATTCAATGGCAGTGTTATCTCACGTGGCCGCCAAGATCATGTGATTTGACATCGTTGGACTTTTTTCTTTGGGGTTATTTGAAAGAAAAGCTATGTGTCGATAAGCCAGCAACAATTCAAGTACTCAATTATGCCTCAATGTCATCGAAAATTTAGAGCCTCGGATGGAAGTGTGCCGGCGAAATTGCGGCAGCCATTTGGCCGTTATTTTGTTCCAGACATTATTGAACCATACCAATATTATTAAAATAAAAAAAATGACAATAATTTCCAATAATAAATAGTATTTTATTCAAATTCAACATCGGACCTAAATATTTAACCACTCTTTAATAATCTTGGTTATTAGTGCATGAAGTTATTTGATAATGAATTTTCTACCTACAAAATTCGATAGTTTAAAAAAAAAACCTCGTATATCACAACTGCAGAAGCACATTGTTGTATTTAAATACTCTGGCAACGAAGACTCCTATTTTCCTAATTGCTTTTCGAAAATGACAAAAATGTAAATTTGAAAATATATATGCATGTCACAAAAAATGAAGCTTAAGTGACAATTTGGTTTAATCGACAAAATGTTGCCTTATGAAAACAGAATTTAAGCGACATCCTTCAAATTTCTATAAACTCAGACATATTTTTTTTTTCAATTTTCTTGCTTAAACCATAACTTTTATTAAAGATAAAATTTTTTAAGACAACTTTTAAATATTTTAATTGCTTTATGATTAATTCTTTGAAATCGTAATTGTAAAAAAATTTAGTAGTTTGATTTAAAATTGACATTTTTTTAATCGCGTTGTAATAACAAATAATTTATTATTTTTTATATATTTATTGGTTTGATTTTAAATATAAATTTTAAATTTTCAAAAGAAACCACAAAGGATTTAGTTTAAATATTAATTTAATACTGTTGTAGTTATTTATGTAGTCCTGATATAAAAATATCCTTTATAGCATAATTAATGCAAATAAACAATATTTTTATGATGGGTAAAAAATTTTCGCAAAACAAATTAAGGCAGTAATAAAAATTTAATATTTTGTTTAAGAAAAGTCAAAATTATTCAGCCATGTTTTGGAAATCAATTTTTGTATAAGTAAATTCTATGATTACTCTTCTTTTTCATTAAAAATTATGTCTTTTTAATGAATAAAAATTATATTACTTTATTGAAACTCTTAAAATGGCTATATAGTGTCTTAAATAAACTGCCGATTGCAAAAAGGACGAATTTCTGGGATTTTTTAATAATTATTATTGTAAATATATTTTAATTTTGTTGTAAGATTATGTTTTATATAAATCACTATTTTAATTTAAAACTGCATTCGTGAACGAGTATTTTTGGGATTACCGCATTCGTATGGAACAAATGCCATCCCAATTGGGGATTATAGCTTACGATAAAGAATGTGTGATCGAGTACCAGCTAACCAGCTACTTAAACACCATTCGATAGAAAGCAACATTTTTTATAAACATGTTTAAATGTAATGACGCCCTAATTTTATAATTTTAATTGTTAAGAATAATTAAAAAAAAATACCTAGAAAATATTGGGTTTCCTTTATTATTTTTATTTCCAAAAAATATCCGAAACTGCAACTAAACATGTGGTTAATTTTTTTCCAATTTATAAAAATGACGAAATGCTAGCTATCGACGCGTAATCAAATATATTCGATACGAAAACCTAATCGATAAGGGATACGATAATTAAGCATCAGATATTTTTGACCAGGCATTGCACAGTGGGGTAGTTCAGAAATATCTTCTGAACTACCAACTTGGCTACAAAATGATTTTTAAAATAATCGTAGAGAAGCCTAATATATCAAAGCCGGTATGTAACTACCAGCTACAATAAGCTGGTACTTACATATGTTTAAACTATAAGCTTGAAAAATGATATGGTGATATCTTAAAATATATAACTTTTCTATGCAAAGTTAGAGGCCCATAACTCGGAAAATATGGGCGATAGAAAATTTTTTTACTTGATGTTTTTTTCTTTTTTTTTAATTCTCTATCGCCATATTTTTTGTTTTTTAATTAGAGTTACTTCATTGTTCCAATGATATAGAAAAAATAAAGACAGACGTGGTACTTCGCCTCCTGCCGCAAAGGACAGGGATAGATCTTGCTGATTTTCAAAAGCAATATTTTCGAAACTATGTCTAATTAATTGGCACATTTCTCTAGCTCATCCAGTGCCTTGACAAAGTTGATTTAAACACGAACACGGAAATTACAGACGGAATGAGAAACTAAGATATTGCTTTTTTCCACCTGTGGTGAAAGGTAAAAAAACGAATAACTTATGTACTGCGTTGAGTGATGTATTGACCAAATAAATATAAGAAGTGCAGGTATATGGATCAAGAATATTTTCTATTACAACACCGATGAATATCTTTACTGTCTACTCTTCAGGTAAATATTCTAAGAAACGCTCGATCTATACATAAAAAATGTATTCCATTTTAAAAAGTAAGCACTTTAAGTTCCCAGGCGTTTGCATGTTTATTTTGAAATTTTTTAAAGTATATTTAAAAAAATATATTGTTCTTTTAATGATACCTTAGTAGTCGATCTTACAAAATTGCCTTTTTATGAAGTACTTATTAAATAATTTGTTATCAAAACTTTTTTAAGGTTCCTTTAAAAATTATTTTGTGAGCAAAAATATCTTTAGAATAAACTTTTTAGTAATTTATTGAGAAAAAAAACTTTTTAGTAGAATTTTCAAAATTAATTATCAGATGAATTGTTGAAAATTTAAAAGGAATTTATAAAAATAATTTTTTCTAAAAGATCTTTTTTAATGTATTTTTATAAGATTTTCTTAAGACGTGATCATTTTAACTACATTTTCTCTCTTAAAGATATTTTAAGCTGCTTTTTTCAGAAATAAGTTATGTGTTTATTTTTAAAAAGATATTACTTCAGTAGAGCAGTTTTAATAATTGTACTTTTTGGAAAGTTTTTTTTTGCGCTTTTTAATAGTTTTTGCAAATTTTCTGTAAAATGTTAAAAAAAACAAAAATAATAAAAAGAAAACTTATTTTATTCAAATCGATTTTAAATCGGATATAACGCAATAAATGTTTTTTATTTTCCTTGTAATTTACGTTTCGACGAATAGAAAATAACCAAGAATAAAATTCAAATTAATCATACGCCAAATGTTATGTTTTGTATCATTATAAAAGCTTTCATTCTTCATTCGTCTTTCTGCATTCTAATCTGGCATAAATTATTGTTATTTTTGCAAAAAAAAAAAATTTAAGCTAGAACTTGTAGCAAAAACGATAAAATGCTTAAAATAAAATCAGATACAAAAAAAATATCATCACAGTACAAAGAAAAGCTGTTGTTATTTTAATTTTCTTTTCTAAGAATATGCAAAAAATAATATTCGTAAGTAAAAATAAAAAAATAAACTTGGCAGCAGCAACAACAAAGCATTGTTAATATTCCTAAAGACGATTTTATAACAATAACAAACTAAGATTGTTTTTGATATTTGTAAGTGTGAGTGTTATACATGACAAAATAAAAATTATTATAATAACAAATGTGTACGAATACATGTATGTACATATGACCAAACAGAAAATAAAAATTATAAAAAAAATTAAAATGCATACTTCTTTCACACGTCAACAAGTTTCAGTTTAAAAATGAAACAAAAATAAACAACAACAAAATATAGAGATTGAAAATTTTGAATAATTTGTTTTAATCAGAAAATCAGTATTGCCACATAACTTCGATGCGAAATCAGCAAATTTGAGAAAAACAATCGTCAACATCATAAATCGTCAAACATAAGAATGTCTTTATTTTCTTTTTAGTATGGGAAAATTTTTTTTAAATTTATTAAATAGAAAAACCAGGGTTTAAAGTGGTTGCTTAAAATAGCAACAGCACTAAAATCTTTGCTTTTCTTACATATTTTCCCTCAAATAAAAAAAAACTAAATGTCTCAGCATTTACAAAACATTTCTTTATAAACGAAGCAACAGCAAAAACAAAAAAACAGAAAAAGAAAGAAACGCATATGCTCAAGCTGACAATGTGTTTCTTTCTGCAGCAAAGCAATCAGAAAAGCATTTATTTAAAAAAGTTTGCTATTGCTTAAGCAATAAGTTCATGTTTGTTTTATCTTTTGCTGTTTCTTTTTAAGAAATAAAAAAACAACATTTAATGGTGTAATAAAAACAACGTATTTAAAATGTATTTTCTTACGTATTGTAAGTATTAAATACATAATTTCGTTTCCAATGTTAAGAGGGATGAAAAACAGCGAGTAACAGCAAGTAGTAGCAAGAAAAAGCAATCGTAGTCCGCGATAACTTCATAGTTAAGAGTTAAGCAGTAGCAAAAATAAAAATAAAGAACAACTGTAAACGTTTTTGAAGTAATTGCTTTGCTGATTGCTTTGCTGCAGAAAGAAACACATATTCAGTATAAAGCAAATGTTTTTTGCTTTTGCTGCACATTTTTTCACAGCAACAGTTAAACAACTAAATAAGCTTTGAAAATAGTCAAGCATTTTAAATCACTGGAAAAAAATATCTACAGAAATAAAAAAAATTATGTAAATTTTTATGCAAAAAAAAAAAAAAGATTATTTCACACCTTGTTACTTGTTACAAAATTCAGCAACTTGACAATAAGTCGACAAATCTGGCAACAGTGTATGCAATACGAGGGCTGCTCTATATATTTCTGGGCCTAATAGTGAAAATGCGAATATTTATAATCAAAAATGGTTTTATTGTTTTTCAAAGTATTCTCCAGCATGATTTATACACTTTTGCATGCGCTCAAACCAGTTGTCGAAGCACTTTTTCCACTCCGATTGAGACACCTCTAAAACATGGTTTTTGAACACTTCAACAGCTTCTTCTGGCGACGAAAATCGTTGACCACGGAAACAAGAAGAAGTCATTAGGTGACAAGTCAGGGCTGTACGGCGGATGATTCATTAATTCGACGTTTTGGCCGGTCAAAAACGCTCTGGTTTGAGCCGATGTGTGGGAGCTCGCATTGTCATGGTGAATAGTGATTCGTATTCTCTTGTTGGTTTTTCGAATTTCTCCGATGA
The DNA here is from genome assembly GCA_916610165.2 of Gymnosoma rotundatum. NCBI lineage: Eukaryota > Metazoa > Arthropoda > Insecta > Diptera > Tachinidae > Gymnosoma > Gymnosoma rotundatum. Next base: position 24,965,093 of record OU744336.1, read on the forward strand.
CTTCAGGCAAACAAATTGTAGTGTACCACTCAGAAGTGACCGTCCTACGTTGCTCAAGCGGAACAGTCGCCACATCACCAGTTTTGCCGAAGAAACGGGCGACCATTTGCTTCGAAGTGCTTCTTCCACGAACAACTTTCGTTGGATTTTGCTCATCTTTGAAGACCCACATGGTCGATTGTTGTTTCGTTTCGGGCTCATACGCATAGATCCATGATTCGTCACCTGTGACGATCTTATAAACGTCTTTTGAAGCACCGCAATCGTATTTTTGCAACATTTCTTTGCAACAATCGACACGAGCCTTATTTTGAGCGACTTTCAAATTGTGCGGGATCCAACGAGAGCAAACCTTTTTTACGGCCAGGTGTTCATGCAGTATCGAATGTCTGCTGGTAGAAGAAATATCCAAGGATGTCTCTATCTCTCGGTATGTCGCATGTCGATCTTGCATTATGAGTTCACGCACGGCATCAATGTTCTCTGCCACAACAGCCGTTTTTGGACGACCTTCACGGAATTCGTCTTTGAGCGAGCTTCGGCCACGATTAAATTCATTATACCAATTTTTCACAGTTCTATAGGATGGTGCTTCATCGCCATACAAAGATTTAAGTTCATCAATGCACTCTTGTTGTGATAATCCACGTCGAAAGTTGTGAAAAATGACGGCACGAAAATGTTCACGAGTTAATTCCATTTTTTTCTATATTAATTTTTTCAAGTCACTGTTAACAACACAAATAATGGTCGTACGTCAAAACGTTTTGAGTACGATTATGCTTAAAAATGATAAACTTTCCAATGGAAATGTCAGATTGCACTTGGCAGCACTCAGTGTTGCCAGGCCAGAAATATATATAGTAGTCCTCGTATTGCAGCTTCCATACAGCATAACAAAATCCTCTGCCAGCCAAAAGTTTTGTTTAATTTCTTATTTTTCCTGCGGTCACAACGATTGCTACCGCAGTATTAATTTTTACGCCTGTGTGTTAATAATCCTCTTTCATTCCAAAAAGCTTAAAAATATATCTGTATATAAGTGTATAAGAATAATTTTTTTTAAACAGTATAACTAAGCACCAAGTATTCAAGCATTTAAACAAACAATCACTTTACATTACTAATATTTTAAATATTCGACTTAATTAAGTTAAAACAAAATTGTATTTCTGATAAACTAATTTTTCCATCACTGTAGTTTTGAGTAGTTTTCAAACAAATATGAATAAATTTTTTGTTAAACAAATATTTCTGAGATTTATGGGCAATTTTGTAGTGTTCTGTTATCTTCTACATTGGACATTTGTTTAGATTAAAAAGACATGTTTTAGTTTGTCAGTTTTATTATTGTTTGGGTTTTTCAATCTTTCAAAATTTCATCGATATTTTCGCAAAGTCAATAATTGTTTATTTGCCAGGTCATAAACACATCATTCGTTCTAGTGAAAATTATTTCGTTTTTATTATTTTTCTAAACATTGACGCTTAATTTTTGTATTGCAGTTTTTAATGTCAAACAGTGAGGCGAGCCATAAACAAAGAGTTTATTTCTGAAAAATATTTTTAAATGTGTTTAAAAACGTAAAATTTGAGTTTATAAAAGATTACTTTTACAGAAAAAAATAAGACATTGCATGCAGAAACAAATTATTATGTAGAAATTTAAAACACAATATTAATTGCTGGATTCAGAACGTATTCTAAGATGGGCTTAAAAAACTATTTTTTTTTTAAATCATTGATTTCGCCTTACATCACATTACTTTTAAATATACTTATAATTTTTGTATTCAAATTTGTTTAATCCAATGTAGAAAGTTGAAAAAATTCTCTGGAAATAAATAAACTTCATCAGGGTAAGCTGGGATTTTTCAACGGAACGTTGGATAAACTGAATAAAAAAATCTTCTATTTTTTAGATATTGACGTTAAATGAACGAAATTTCAAAAAGAACTTCAAACACTATATAACTAGGAAAAAGGTAAGAAAGAAGAAAAAATAAATAGTATTTTTTTTTTAAAGTAATGAAACAAGTAAGAGTGCTATATTCGGCTATACCAAATCTTATATACCCTTCACCATCTATGTAAACCTAGTTTAGTGAAGTAGCTCCCATCAAAAAAGTAAATATTGGGGTGACAGAGAATTAAAAAAATAAAAAATAAAATAGTACTGCATATATATTATTTCACATAAAAATGCCATCGGCTCATAATGGGTTAAGGATTTTTAAAAAATTTTAGTATTTCCTTAAAGAAAGATCTCTTCAGAAGCTTTCAAATGATACCCATTTTGATATTTCAAAAAATTTGTAAATTTCAGAGCCCCCGTAACTCAGAAAATATGGGCAAGCGCCAATTTTGCACTCAATGTTTTTTCTTATTTTTTTTTATTTTCTATCGCCCCATATATTTAATTTTTTGTATTGGAGTTATTTTATTGTTCCATTTGACATGACATGAAAAAATTAGAGGTAGGCGTGGTGTTTTGCCTTTTCCCTCAAAGGACATGGACCGACCAGGCTGAATTCCCATACCACCTTTTTTGGCACTATATCTGATTGACTGACATATTTATTTTTTTATATTGTGGTTTCAACACTACCACAGACGGACAGACGGTCATCGCTCAATCGACTTCGCTATGCATAAGAAGTCAGAATATTTATACTTTATGGGGTCGAAAATGGATATCGTAGAAATTACATACGGAATGACAAACTTTTTCAACTTTTTGTGGTGAAGGGTATAAAAAGGAAAGCGTTGATTCAAATACATACATAAATTCCGATAGATGAAAGGTATTTAAATCCGGTCGCTGCACGTAACTTGTATATATATATATATATATTTACAAGTTATATATATATATATATATATATATACAGTTAGGAGCAAAAATGTAACATGATAGCCGGCGTTCGGAAACAATGCTTAGTATTTCCTATGAGGAAGCAAATACCATAAGTTTTTTCGATTATTATTATATATCGGTTTGTCCAAAAAAATTATACCTTACATGCAATATTCTAGTATGGCAAGGACGGACAGTAGGGGTACCATAGCAAATATCAGAAAATGTTACACTTTTGCACCCTGTTAAATTTGAATGCATTTAATAATTCAAACAAATACAATATCTGAATCATTCTGTAATCTACCGTTATTTATAAAATTTTCAATTATCTCACACGTGTTTTTAAGATGGAGCCATATAAAATCAATGAAATTATTAATTTATTGCAAAAAAATGAATCGGTAAGACAAATTGCAAAAAAGTATAAAATAAGTCATATGACCGTGCAAAGAATTAAAGAAAAGTATGGAATATGTGCTCTATCTCCGTGTATTGGACGGCCAAGAAAAATAGATGATCGCACTGGTCGACACCTCGCAAAATTGGTAACATGCGAAAATCCTGTCACCCCAGCTGAAGCACTAAAAACTCTTCAAATTGATGCAAGTCGCTGGACAGCTCAACGGTGTTTAAAAAGATTGGGTCTTAAGGCCGCTGAAAAAAAGAAAAAACCATTTCTAACAAAAAAAACATTCTTTGCCGGAAGGAATTTGTAAATTCGTATAAAAATTGGACAGAAGGCGACTGGAGTCAGGTACTGTAAATTACTTTTTAAATTTTTTTTATTTTTTTTTTTTTATTTTTCAGGTGATTTGGTCTGATGAAACGAAAATTAACCGTTTTGAGTCAGATGGGCGCTCGTGGTACTGGACTAAGGACCCAAACACCATAACCTCAAATCAGGTCCGACAAACAATGAAACACGGTGGTGGTTCACTAATGGTTTGGGGTTGTATCAAGAAAAATGGAGTGGGTCCTCTTGTTAAAATTTATGGTATTATGAAAAAGGAACAATATCTTTCAATTTTGCAAAATAATTTACCAGCTGCTATTGAAAAAACGGGTCTTTCTCCTAAAAACGTTGTGTTTCAGCAAGATAACGACCCAAAGCACACGGCTAAAATAGTAAAAACTTGGCTAGAAAGTCAACCATTTTCTGTTTTAAAATGGCCCCCGCAGTCACCGGATATGAATCCGATTGAAAACTTTTTGAGTTACATCAAAACAAAGTTAGCCAAGTATCCGGAACCTTCAAATGGTGTTAACGAGTTATGGAGCCGTGTGGAAGACTGTTGGGAGTCTATTCCGAACGAGATGGTGGCAAATTTTTGCAATAGTATGCCCAACCGACTAAAAGAGCTTGAAAAAGCAAAAGGTTTGTGGACAAAATATTAAAAACTCAAACGTCGCGCTTTAATTACCAACAAATATTGCTGGGTGCAAAAGTGTAACTTTTGACTAAATCTGGTTACATACGCATTTTGTTTTACAAATTTGTAATATAAAAAATTATGTTTGTGTTATATTTTGCAGAAAGTTTAATAAATAAAATAAGTTAAGATAATTTTGTTGTGTGTCTTCTTATTTTGAAACTATCAAGCTTAATTTCAGAACATAATAACTCATGTTACATTTTTGCTCCTAACTGTATATACAAGTTACATTTTAATTTTTCAGTTCATTACGTTTGAAATTCGTGATTTTTTTTTTTTGTTAAATACAGATTTATTTGCTTTATTATCTTACGTCAACAACAAACACAAAATTTATTATAATTTTTTTATTTATAACCTTAAAAATGGCTATTTTATTACATTCTCACAAAATACAGATCATCAGAAAAAAACAGAAAAGCATAGTCGCTTCTTGTAGAGAAAACATACCGATATTGTCACTTCGCTACTGCTTATGTCATTCACACAAGCTAAACTCAATTAAAATTTTTTTTGTGTCCACAAAGTGGACAATTGCTATAAAGATTTATCTAAGTTTCTAAACCAAAAATAAAAATCACAGTAACTATTGAAATTGTCTTTAGATTTCGGTCTAGATAAAAAACGTAAAATTTCTCACACTCTAATTGAATAAACTCACACTACTGAAGCCCCATAAATGATGTTTTCACTACGAACCATGTGTTTAACACATTTTTGGGAGATTTAAACAAGCCGCTATATAATATGGAAATATAACTTAAATTTCTACATAACATGCTGACCATTATATATACAATACGACAAAGATTTAAGATGGTTTCGCTATAACACGGATCTTATTAAGCGTGTTATGGAAAATCAATGGTTTAAGACTTAACGCGTAAACTCATGAACGAGGAATTTCATACTATCGAAAAGTGTTTACTAATCCAAATCTTTAAAAATAATTAATTATGCAGCTATGAATACATCCTTTAATTTAAAATATTATTTTATTAACGATAGCTGATAATGCAGAGGTGAAAAAACTCCGCCAATCGTCCAAAAGCCAACATTGAAGATGTACTAAAAAAAGAGAAGCTGAGTGTGAAAAAGCTATTAAAAGCTCCATTTCTAAAATGAAAATCTCAAATTAACCTTAAAAAAAAGAAGAAGAAAAGTTTAACAACTGCTAACCAAATCTTGCAACTTCCATCGCAAAAAAACATTAAAAATTTTGAATCACAAAACAAAATTTGTATGCAAAATAATGTAAAGATTTTTTTTATATTTTTTTGTTGCTAGAACATTTTCAACCCCTAGACAAACATTGTGCTATTTGCAAGTCACAAGCAATTTATAATCTGCCAAATTTGCCAGAATAATTCGCCTGTCAATAGGCGGTCACCCGTCACATTGGATGTGGGTGTAAAAAAGAAAAAAGTCCAAAATCTAAAATCTAAAATAATAAAAAAAAAATCATCTCATGTATTTTAAACATGAAAATTGTTTGTTTGCTGTTTTGGAGAAAGTAAGACAAACAACAAAATATTACTTGTGTGTGTTGGTGTACGGACATAAAAGAAGTGCTGAAAACTAAATTTGTTTTTATATAACTTTTATATAAAAATGCAATATAAAATACATATAATTTGAACCAGCTTCAAGCTGTAACTAAACAGATGTTTGTTTAAAATGAACAAAAAAAATTAAACTTTCAAAATAAATTCTATTATATTGTGAAGGCGAACTGGCAAAACAGTCATGGTTGTCGATATCCAGTCATAAGTAATTGCAATACAAAAACAAATATACTAAAAATGTTTGTTAAAGACCAAAGCAAAATAAATAGAAATTAAGGTGGTCACTACTAAAAAGAAGTTTATTTTTAAAACGTCTAAAATAAGGTTGGCGAACAAAAATGTTTTATTTAAAAAATTTACAGTTAGATAAATAAAAAAAACCTTTACTACAGCTCACTTAAGCTAAAAGTCAGGTGGGTAAATTTTTGGACAAAATAAGCTTGTCCATTATCCGGAACAAATATTACAAAAATTTGTCAGAATGTCTGCGGTACATTGTAATAAGCAAACATTTATAAGACACAGCCAGGTAGAGGTACATGCGCGGGTTTGCTGTGTCTAAAAGTTCCGGTAGTCGTATTAGATTATTAAAAAATATTTAATTGCTGAAAGAAGAAAGTAAAATTATTAGAAGAACTCAATAAAACAAGAGATTTTTTGCGCGAGGAACCATAAATGCGTGCATCATTTACAGCTGTTTTAATAAAAAAGAAATGTACAAATTGTACATTATTGGATAGGTACGAGGGCTGCTCTATATATATCTGGCCTAATAGTGAAAATGCGAACATTTATAATCAAAAATGGTTTTATTGTTTTTCAAAGTATTCTCCAGCATGATTTATACACTTTTGCATGCGCTCAAACCAGTTGTCGAAGCACTTTTTCCACTCCGATTGAGACACCTCTAAAACATGGTTTTTGAACACTTCAACAGCTTCTTCCGGCGACGAAAATCGTTGACCACGCATTTTTTTTCTTGATGTGCGGAAACAAGAAGAAGTCATTAGGTGCCAAGTCAGGGCTGTACGGCGGATGACCCATTAATTCGACGTTTTGGCCGCTCAAAAACGCTCTGGTTTGAGCCGATGTGTGAGAGCTCGCATTGTCATGGTGAACAATGATTCGTCTTCTCTTGTTGGTTTTTCGAATTTCTCCGATGACTTCAGGCAAACAAATTGTAGTGTACCACTCAGAAGTGAAGTGCTTCTTCCACGAACAACTTTCCTTGGATTTTGCTCGTCTTTGAAGACCTACACGGTCGATTGTTGTTTTGTTTCGGGCTCATACGCATAGATCCATGATTCGTCACCTGTGACGATCTTATAAACGTCTTTTGAAGCACCGCAATCGTATTTTTGCAACATTTCTTTGCACCAATCGACACGAGCCTTTTTTTGAGCGACTTTCAAATTGTGCGGGATCCAACGAGAACAAACCTTTTTTACGGCCAGGTGTTCATGCAGTATCGAATGTATGCTGGTGGAAGAAATGTCCAAGGATGTCTCTATCTCTCGGTATGTCGCATGTCGATCTTGCATTATGAGTTCACACACGGCATCAATGTTCTCTGGCGCAACAGCCGTTTTTGGACGACCTTCACGGAATTCGTCTTTGAGCGAGCTTCGGCCACGATTAAATTCATTATACCAATTTTTCACAGTGCTATAGGATGGTGCTTCATCGCCATACAAAGATTTAAGTTCATCAATGCACTCTTGTCGTGATAATCCACGTCGAAAGTTGTGAAAAATTATGGCACAAAAATGTTCAGGAGTTAATTCCATTTTTTTTCTATATTAATTTTTTCAAGTCACTGTTAACAACACAAATAATGGTCGTACGTCGAAACGTTTTGAGTACGATTATGCTTAAAAATGACAAACTTTCCAATGGATATGTCAGATTGCACTTGGCAGCACTCAGTGTTGCCAGGCCAGAAATATATATAGCAGCCCTCGTAATTACCTCTACTATTCATCTGTGCTTAATTTTAGTAAAAGTTTTTCAAATAAAAATAGCTGTAAAAAATATCGCTAAAAACCAAAAAAAAAAATCAAAAGTGAAATTTTGTGAATTAAATTTTATCTTGATTATATCCGAAAATATAAAAGATATTAAAGCAGGCTTTCATCCCATTAAAGACCAATACGGCATAACTAAAATCAATAAAAATTTTAGCAAACAATAAATTAAAATATAATTTTTTGTGTAGATGAAACATTTTCTTCCCAAAAATTTTAATTTTTTGTTCAATTGCCTCCCCAGATTCCATTTGAGCGCAGGATGCCTACAAAATTTGGAAAACTCAGCTCCGCTTCAATCATACTAGAAGAGTTAGTTATAAAAATAATGAAAATCCACGTGCAATTTTTTTACAGTCTGGAACATTTAGATTTGTGTTAAAAAATTGCCCATATACGAACAATGATGACTGTAGGATGCTTCACAAAAATTCCATAAAAAGACATCGGATGGAGTATCCAAAAAAAATGTCAAAAATGTTATAATTTTACTAAAAAACGTTAAAAATCTACTTAAAAAACTGAAAGTGCTTTTTATGCAAAATTTCACATTTCTTTCAACTTTTTATGAAATTTCAAATTAAAAAATTTATTACCACTACAATAATGAAGTCAAAGAAAAAAAATATTTTACAAGTTATTTCTTATAATATTAGCTTTTTAAATCTGTTTTAAAATATTTTCATCTTGTATTAAAAAAACTACAGGCGAAAAACTAAAAAATGCCAAGGTAAACCCTTTATATTTTAAACTTAAGAGTCGAATTTCTCTAACAGTATTAAAGATAGCATGCACATTCTACAGACGTTTTTCCTTTATCTAAAGGGTCCGCCAAATAAATTTTTTTTTAATGCTATAAAAAACGATTAAATGGTCAGTTGACTTCAACTTCAACCAATTGGACTTTGTATGGCGTCATATCAACGTCTTTATGCAAAATTCGTCTCAATGGTGTCTCCGATATGTTCACTTGTTGAGAACGACGGTGAATTGATGTTGACGGCGCTTCACGCACACTTTCTGCCACAGCAGCAATATTCTCTGGTGTACGCACTGTACACTGTACGGAGCTGACTGTTCTCTTTTTCCAAAATCCGTACGCAATTTTCGCACACATTATGCAACATTACCATGATTTTCAAAGTAATGTCGCAATATTTCCCAGCATTGTTCAAGCGTTTAGCAAAAGAATAAAACTAATTATCTGTCCAATCAGACATGAGCTAAGTGTTACCATTCACGAAATAAGCACTAGTTGAAAAAAAAAAACGGTAAATGGCGATTATATTAGATGTAGATTACTAAAAATAAAAAACTTTTGAAATCGGTTCACTTTTGATAAAACTATAAGCTCTGAAACGTTTTTTAAATTCGAGATTAGCTGCTTTGACACCCGGTGGTACTACCCTGTATTAAAACAGGACGTATCCAAATGCAGTAGAAGAAAATTTTATAACCTCCTCCATAAATCACAGTTTTTATTTAATAAAAATAAATAGTTTAGAAGTTTCAGACTTTTATTCCATTTTTTTTTTAATTTTTATTTTACGCCACTGTGCGACGTTAATAATATACAACTAAATAACTTTTTAATTGTTTTGTATTATTAACTTACAGATCAGAATTAAGCCACAATTTAACTAAAGCAGTACCAAAGATTTGGGCAGTCTGGGAGATCCTATTATTTGTAAAGCACAATAACGTCAAAGAAACTACTCTTATGTGTATTTTTATGCATAAGCAAAAACGACTTTGAAACGACTTAAAATTTGAATTAGGATCATACCATGGTTCTATTTGGAGAAAAGAAGAAAACCGCACATTTATATTATGATAATTCGCACAAGCTAAACTCAATTACAGTTTACTTTGTGTCAATTTTACAAATTATTTCTGCTATGATTGAAGTGAAGCCACAAAGTGGACAATGGCTATAAAGCTTCATGTATTTTACCAGCGCCTATAAATACCCTATAAGACGTGGTCAACGCCGGGTATAATAACTAATAATAATTACCATCGTAAAGGCAATCAATCATCTTTCTTTCCCATTTATATCTCTTTCAAAAGTGCAAAAAAATTTTTATTCTTTTTTTTAAGATTTATAAGTATTCAAATGAAATTACGCGTAACAAATCAACAATTTTCACCTTTTAAATTTGGCCTTTAAAGTGTTTCATTACCGTTACGTTTAAAAGTGAGATATCTTCAAATATCTCCGTTAGAGTAATTTAGTATACAAAAGAGTAAAAATTTGTATTGCTATTTTTGTCATGGAGAATAAACACTCACTTTATTCATTTACAGCAGGGGTGTGCAACCTGCGGCCAGCGGGCCAACTGTGGCCCACGTGCACTTTAACTGCGGCCCGCGAATGTATTAAAAATGTATATGGTGGCCGGCCCTTAAGCAGTGACAAGCAACAAAACAAAACTTAGAAGAAATATTATATTCTTTTGTCTTGTATTCGAACGAAGATATAAAACAACAACAACATAAAACAGTCTCTATAACAGTTCACAAATAAGCAGTGGCAAGTGCAACATAAAAACATAATTTTCAATTAACTACAAAACCAATGTTAATGGCCCACTTAAGTTTGGTTGTTTTCGATTTTGGCGCGCATTACAAAAAGTTTGCCCATCCCTGATTTACAGTAAAGTCTAAACAACCGTTGCAAATAATATTCATTAATGGTTAGAGCATGACATGTATATAACAAGAAATTATCGCCATGACATTTTTAGTCTTCAGACTTATTTAGACCTTTTGTCATTCGTGGTTACCTAAAGAAATCAACTTTGTGTTGTACTAAAACAATGTTTCAGTTCCGCTATGGCAGAAGGGTGCTCTAGATTGCGGTTGCGAATTGCAAAACACTCATTAGCAAGCTGTATTGGTACGCACATGACGGAATAACGTCAACCACTTTTAACCATTGAGATTAAAGTTGGATTTATTAGCTCCTTAAAGTGAGCGCTCTTTTCAGCTAAGCTCATTCGAACGAACTAGTTCGTTCATTTAGTTCAAAGTTCACTTAGTGAACTCAAACAAATGATTGAACTCAGTTGACATGTTTAGCTCAATTGTTTTTAGTTCAATAGCTCAATCAGTGACCAGAAAACAATTGAGCGAATCCAGTTGCTTTGTTTAGCTCACACAAATTAAAAACATATTCACACATACTGATGAAAAATTGTGCAACTTAAAAACAATTTAAAGATTAACTATATGTAAGTATGCACTTTTATCTGACATTTTTTTTTTAACCTTTAAAACTAAAAAGAATATTGGTTCATAATAATATATTTTCTGATTACAAAAGGTTGTTTTTTCCTTAATTTGTACCAAAACAAGTTTTAAAATTTTACACAAGTTGTAATTTTATATATGTTTTCATATAAATAATTCTAAGCTATAAAGGACACTCAGTAACTGAGCGAAGAGCTCAGTAAAACGGGTGCTCTATATAGTTCAATTGAGTGCATAGTTCAATGGAACTCATGAACTACTCAACTCTAATTGAGATGGATGTTACAGAGTTGCAAAAAAAAATTTTACGATAAGAAGATCTGGCAGCCCCTGTTATTGTAGCCTGTATGTGCGTAGTGAAAAACAATGATGAACAAGTTACTGCCACCAGTGGTGTGTGCCTAGAATAATACGACAATTAGGTAACAAATGTTGAGCACGATCATGAAAGAAAAGCACGACCGGAAATAAAAAGATTAGTATGTGGAGCCACAGCAGATAATTTAGTGAAGACGTCTATTAAATACAACAGTAACAGATAATTATCACGACGCCCTTTATAATTAAAAAAGAAAGCACAAATTAGCAAAGAAGTAACAGCACAACGACAGTGTATAGCAATCTTATATTTGTGAATATTGGATTAAAAAGGAAGACTGGCTTGGACGTAAGGAGTAGTTAGGAGAGGTCTATGGACGTTTGCGATTACTAAACAAGGCATCGAGTAGTTCATGTGTCGCCGAAGTAACACAGTAATGTAGCGTGGATGGTTGCGTTTGTAATAACGTACTCACTAGACCATAGGATCAAGAAGTATAGCCAGATAGAGTCACAGAGTAGGAAATTTATAATGTGCCACAGTGGTATTTTCAATAAAAATAATGCGTACGTTTGTCTAAAAAAGTGAAAAAGTAACAGTATATATTAAACCGCTTTTTCGAATCGGTGATAGTTTCTTGCGCAAAAAATAATAATATTTCCTTACACGAAATTCTCCTCTCTTATTCATCTTTAGTAGCTCTTAAATATGAACTAAATACTGCAACTTGCTCAAAATCTTGCAGAAGACTATCAATATATTTAATTTGGCATTAACTAAAAACAAAATTAAAAATGTTCAAATGTATTTCAGCATTTCTCCTACAACCCTTCATTTACATGAATACCTTCTTTCTAGTTTTCCTTAAAAAAATGAACCACCCTAATAGGTTGTTTCGAAATTAATATGGCCAAATGCCATCAAAATTTTTGCAATTTATTTTTTTTTTGTGATATTTTACCACATAATATACACATCGACATCAATATCAAAATGCAATCAAGCTGAAATACCATAATATACATTTATTTCTAGTTCTTGTCCTGGATTAGATTTTTCTTTAAAAATTAGAAAAACTCTTTTTTTATAATTTCTATAGTGAGAGAGAAATTGTAGCAAACTAAATCCTTAAACAGAAAAAAAAAAGAATTTACTAAAATATTGATCGAAAAATTAAGAACATTTATTTAAAAAAAAAAATTTTATAGTCAGCAGATTCCAAAATTATAGTTCTCTATGTTTTATGAAAACAATATACTTCGCAATTGTAATTCGTGATAAGTGGCTGTTATATTCTTTTTGTGGCTTTCTTGCAAATTATGGTCTTATTTCTATAAAAATTACAAATACCATTCATAGTGACTCGTTTTATTTCTCTGCCAATGGAATGCTAAAAAATAATCAAGAAAATTGTTAGATCTTTAATGAAAGTAAAGCATATTTTAGCCAAGTAACAGAAGAGTTTTAGACGGGGCAATGTCTGCTTTAAAAAGCCTGTACAGTTGTCGTTTTATCTAATAGAAAAACATCATCATCATATTTAGAACGTTTTTAATTAATTTCATTAACCGACTTAGGAGGAAGGAGGTAATCAATGCTTTTTTCAATTACTGTCTATTCTGTTCCTGGCTAAAATACAAAAGCTCCTTATAATGCCATTGAATATGGTAGTGTATCGATAACAATGTTTGCTACACTTAACAGAAAAAAGCTTATGTGGTCACCATTTATATTATTACACTGTGTAAGCGTGTGGCAAGTACAGAAAAAAAGGGAAACTTTCCTAACACATGTTGATGGATACGTTGGTAAAGATGCCTACTTGTTTTTTAAACAGAAGATTTTGGCTATAAGTTCAAATCCCAACAGGATCATAAGTGTTATGAAAATTTACAACTGTTGCGGAGTAATGGCCACGGATGACTCATTTAAAAGGCGAACAACAATTGATACCCCCGAAGTCTGGATTAATAAGGAAAAATAATTGCTGTAGAGCCGCAGCAGAAGAGACGGTTAAAGGGCTTATACATCCCGAAACCCACATAGAGCCAGAGTTGTACAGAGAAGTCACAACATAACATTGTATGAAAGTTTTGGTTAAGTTTGTTGCACGGCCACTTTCGTACGCGAAAGGTTACGTCATTTAAATCTCGTCAGGATCATATGATATTATGGCTTGGCGTTAGTTCTTTAGTTAACAAAATGAACAAAAGACAAGAATAAAAAGAAAAAAGAAAAATCGATGAGGTTATATTCGAAATCAAAAGAACATTCTTTACTAGTGGAGGAAAGAACATAAGATTAATATATTAATGTTTCAGCTCCTTTTAATAATTAAAAGCAGAATTTCTATCTCGCAAAAACCAATTCGATGTTTCTTGCATTATGTCTCAATAAAATCAAAGAAAAAAATTTAAATTAACGAAAATTTTTTACAAAAAAACCTGATTTCATAAAATAATAAATGTGTGCGAAGATAAATTTTAAAATTCTTAGCTTTGCCACAAACCTTTAAATTTAACAGAGCTCTGTTAGATAGATAACATAGCCCTGTTAAAGGAATAAAAATGCGGTCGATGCATCCAAACTGTAAATTTTATGGAAACAATGGAATATGTCAAAACCAAAATGATTGGGATTTGCTTGCGAGGTGTCCTTCTATAGTTTTCATACTTAAAATATTTAAAAGCGCGTGTTGGAACAGGTTTGGACACTTATATTTTTAATATTTGTATTTCTCTATGGGATAAGCCCATTTTAATGGAAACAACAAAAGATGGCAATATCGTAATAATACAGAATTGTGTGCGAGGTATTCTTCTTTAATTGTCCAACCAAAAAATAAATATATGGGACGATAGGAATTAAAAAATAAGAAAACAAACATCAAGTGAAAAAATTGGGTCTCGCCCATATTTTCCTAGTTATGGGGCTCTAATATTTTCAAATTTTTAAAATATCAATATGGGTAACAATTTAATACTTTTGCAGAGATCTTTAAGGAAATACTAAAACTATTTAAAAATGCTTAACGCAGTAAGAGCCGATGTTATTTTTATATAAAATTATATGTAAGCAGTACAATTTATTTTATTTTATTTTAATTCTATGACACCTCAACATTTGCGTTTTTGATTGGAGTTACTTCACCAAACTAGCTTTACATAGATGGTGAAGGGTATATAAGACTCGGCATGACCGAACATAACACTCTTACTTGTTTAATTTAAAATGTGTTTTTCTATAAATTATTTTTAGTTTTAATTTGTGGATGTTTTTATTTTTTTTTTCAGTTTGTTTAGTTTTGTTTGTTTTGATTCCAATTAAATATTTTTTGAAGCATTTCAAGTAAATCTTTTTTAAGTCTTTTTTTTCAATTATTCTTCGAATATTTTATTTAAACAAAATTAATGCTGGCTGGTTCATTTGAAAGAATTAAATTTGAAATGTCAATCAAGCAACAATTACTGTCAAAAAAAAATAAAAAGAAATTATATTATTGATTTTAACTACATATACAAATGTATGTCTTTTGAAAAAAATAATAAGCAATTGGATATAATGAAATTAAATTTTACAAAATGAATTTTTTTTCTATATTAATCTCACAAAAAAATTTCCAGAATAGATCTTAGACTCTGAAAAATAAAAATTGAAAATGTCGCCAATGACACAAAGTTGTGGATTGTAATATTTAAAAAAATTAAATAAAATAATACTAAATATGGTAGGAGTGTGTCTGCACACTTCCAACCCGATCTATTCTTTCACAGATGACAGTAGCCAAGTCTTTTGGAAATTGGGTCACGAGAAGGAAAACCTCTATCTTGATATTTTGGCAATCTCCGACTGGGATATTTAGAACAGGGTTTAATTTAACAGATGAAACACCCACAGCTGTATTTTTATGCACAGACGTAAAGCTAAATTATTAGTGACATAATAATTAAGGAATTAAAAGTGATGTTCGGTAGAACACGCATATTTTTCATGTCGGCAAAGAAGCATCCAAGTGAAAAATTATTTATTTATTTATTTCTTTATAAATTTAGAAACATAATAAATAATTCAACATAAGACGGATTAAAATTATTCATTTGGTTTTAATACTAAAATAGTTTGTATAATTTCAAAGTTAAGTATAAATTTTTATTTAAAACACAATGAATAATAAATAAATTTTAATAGATTTCACAACCACGATTAATTAAAAAATAAGTAATAATCGATTATTTGGTTGCAATTAACTAAAAAAATTTTATTGAAAGCAATCTCCAAATAATTATAATATAAATGGATTTAGTTTTAAAATTCTAAAAACAAAAAGTCACAAAAAACTGTATTATAATACTTTACAATAATATAACTTATGTTATTGTTCCTTTCGTTTTTATAAATTGCGACTTCACAATTCAGACATGAAAATACGAACTTAAGCCTAACAAGAACTTATTCACTTGGTTTAATTAATAAATTCGGGACTCTGCAAAAATCCTGCTTACTTATTAAATCAAATTTTTAATTACAAATAAGATTTGTTATCAAAACTATAGAGGCTAAAGCTAAGGGTATCCTGTTTTCATTTCATCACAAACGTCAACAACATTTCGTTTAAATTCCAGAATAGAAACCCTTTATTTTATATGTGTCTTTGCGAAAGTATTCATATTTTCTTACGCAGTCATGCACACAATTTAATGTCACTTTTAATAACATAAGCTGCTATTTAATTTTATTGAATTCTGTCCCTTTTTCCTGCTCAAAAGAAAATTTATACTCTATTAAATTTATTTTCACATACAAACACAGACGCAAATGTGTGTCTGCCAGGCATTACATTAAAGGAAAACGTAAGTTAACAAAATAAAAATAAAAAAAAAATGTAAAACCACTGTTGGAGATTTTCTCAGCAAAAAAATAATAATAACGAAGTAATAATAGTTTCTTTAATGAAAGACCGACTGAAGAAATAAGGTCAATTAAGAAATCGATATTTAATATAAAAGTGGAGGCGAAGAGTATAAAAGTTGCATTGAAAAGTTTAACAGACTTGTTAGCAAAAAAAAAAATTAATACAATTTTCTTTCAATTGAGTTCAAGCTTTTATATTAATTTTATAATCCGTTTTAAGTATGTGTGCTATGTCCTTGGATTCTACAATAGCTGTAGAAAAATTATTGGTAATTACATTTGCTACAACATGTACCATTTGTTTTATATGTATGTTTACTGAATGTCGCACAACTGTTAATGTCAAGGAATGTTTAAAAATTTAAAGTTGGACTCAAGAGATTCTACAATGACATTTTTGCCCCACCCCTTTTTATGGACAGTATAATAAAATATTGTTTGAAAAAATAATGTAATTATTAAATGAAATGGATTACATACGCCTTAAATTGATAGAAATTAATTTATATGGGCAGGAGAAGGTATCCCTCCAGTCCCAGCCCCAAAAACATCCATGTAACAAAAAAATTTTCCATTTTTTTCTTTTTTGGCAATTTCCTAAAAATACTTATTATTAATTTTTCCAATGACTTACCAATCCCCACCTCCAAATAATATTATTAAAACGATATTTTTGTAATTTGTTTCTTAATAGTATCCTATTTATCTAAAAATAATTAATTTATCCATAGTAATAACTTATTTATGATTGCAATTTTAATTTTTTTTTTTAAATTATAACAAAAAATTTATTTAAAACTACTTCTCCTTTGCACTAAGATGATAATGAGTGCCATGGTTCTTCTTCTTTTAATTCTTCAAAGACCTCTTCCGAATCTGATTCCTCTTTAGCATTAAGTACAGGTGGAAGCATGAAAGAAAGGTATTAACTTTTTTTGGAATGGGTCTTATACAAGTAAATAGATGGTTAGGCGCAAAACGCGCAACCTTTTTTTTCGACAGTCGAAAAGTAGAGATCGCAAATTTTTTAGTGATATATAACAATTTTAGGATCGCAATAAAGATCACTGTCAAAAACCTTTTCACTTTTTTTTACAAAAAATTATTTTTTTAACTTCGAAAAAAATTTTTATCATAAAAATTTAAAACAAAACTTGTGTTAAAATTAACATAAGTAATATAAACCAAAAAGCCGAAAATAAGTCAATTTTCATTAATGAATTCGATTGATGTTTTCTACACTATACACCTTTTAAATTTGTTTATATAAAATAATAATTTCTTGCGGGTTTCAAATTTACTTTTGTTATGTGTCTTTATTTAGATTAGCCTTCTTGTTTGCTTAAGTGTGCGCATATTGCCACATTTAAATAAAAAGGTGGAGATTAAACAGTTTTTAGAAATAAGCAAAATCGATCGGAATATGAAGAAGGTAAAACAAAATAGATCGGAATTATTAATACGGAATTCGAAACAATTCGATCGGAATTTGTGACATGCCTGTATATTATATATTATTATATTTTTATGCCTTGTTAAAAACTTGAGCCATCGGCTTTTAATAGTGTAAAGGTCCGGTCAGATTAGTCAAATATTTGATCAAAAAGACGTAAGCACTTAAATTTACAAAGAAATATCAGATTGTCCTCAGTATTCATTATTAAAAAATTAATTATTAAGTATTATATTCTTAAAAAATTATTTAAACATTTGTAAAAATAGCGGTTATGCTTTTTAGTTCAAATATTTGCCTAATCTGACCGCACTTTAAAAGATAAAACAGTATACGTCATAAATAATTATCTATATATAGAAACACTCTTTTATTCTTTTGATACCCTTCACCACAAAAAGTGGTAAAAGGGTATATTTAAGTTTGTCATTCCGTGTGTAATTTCTACAATATCCATTTCCGACCTCATAAATTATATATATTATGACTTCTTATGCATAGCGAAATCTTGATTTCACAACAAAAAAATCTCAATCGATCAGATATAGTGTCGAAAGAGGTGCTACTGTAAATCAGCATGATCGATCCATGTCCTTCGAGGCAGCAGGCAAAACACCACGCCTAATTCTAATTTTTTCATGTCATTTGGAATAATAAAGTAACTCTAATCAAAAAAAAAATATTTATGGAGCTATAAAGAATTAAAAAATAAGAGAAAAACCTCAAGTGAAAAAATTGGCACACGCTCATATTTTCCGAGTTACGGGGCTCTGAAGTTTTCAAAATTTTTTTTAAATGTCAATATGGGTATCATTTTAAAGCTTTTGAGAAGATCTTTAAGGAAATACTAAAATTGAAAAAAATGCTTAACCCATTAAGAGCCGATGGATTTTTTATGTAAAATTATATACATACATGCAGCACCAATTTTTTTTTTTTTTTATTTAAGTTTCAGTCATCCCAATATTTGCTTTTTTGATTGGAGTTACTTCACTAAACTAGATTTACATAGATGATGAAGGGTATTTAAAATTCGGTTAAATAATAGCCGAATATAGCACTCTTACTTGTTTAATATATTTTTTTACAGAGGGACACACATTGCATAAATTTCAATTATCTGTCTATAACGGTATGAACGATGAGGCCATATACATGCAAATCCTTAAATTTATTTTTATATTTCTTATTGTAGCGACCATAATAATACACGTGCAAAAGCAAATTCTGAATTGAAATTCAATTTACGTCTTCTATTTGTACCCCATATTGTGTAAAATTTTATGTATTTAAACAAGCGACTTCATTTTCATCTCGACGACATAAATACATAAATAAATCAAAACTGCACAGATGGTGACGCGATATTAAAAGACAGTTTAATGAAGAAAATACATGATGATTTTATGACGGCATAAAAAGGATTTGATGAAATAAAAAGAAATACTGTAATAAATATAAAATATTAATAAATATAAAATATTAATATATTTAATATCTTATTTTTATACAAAACACAAATCAATAGATTATTTTCCATATTTCTGCTGTCTTTTCAATTTATTTATTACAAAACCGTTTAGCAGATGTCAAGGCTATTTACAATTTGATTTTTCTGTTTTATGACAGCACAAGTTTTTATTTCGAAGGAGAAAAGAAACACAAAACAAAACAAAGTATTAAATTATTTAATTGCATTTATACAGAAAAAAAACTTTACATTAAAAAGAAAAATTATTTGCTTTTTTGTGGCATGAAATTGAAATTTTAAATTTGACTTTAAAAAAACACATTATTTCTTTGTAAAAGTTGATGTCAATCAATTACAATGTGTTTTTCGAGTGTTCAAATATTTACTTGATTTAAGTAAAACAGAATTCATTTTAATTATTTAAATTCAGCCAAGTAAGATTTGGACTCAAACATGAAGAGTTCAATACCATATTTATGCTACCCTTTGATTATAAATTTAATGTTTTTATTCTGAGACTAGCATTGCCTACGGCTTCGTCTGCGTGGCATTCCTAATTTTCTTAAAAATCAAATATAGAAAAACGTGTTTTTAAATATTTATTCCAGAGTTCTGTAGACAGTGTTGAAAATTTTTCATCTAGAAAAACAAAAAGTGCCGACAACTGTTTTAGTACCATTATAAAATTGGCTGCTTTTACATTTGTTTCTCTATTTTCTCCTTTAAAATGACCTAATATTATGAAAAAATGGTATTCTATATTGGAACCAAGGTTCTAAGGGACATCCTCACAAAAATTCATTCCAATTGATTCAGCAGTTTTTACGTGATGCGAACACAGAAAGACAGACAAAAATTCAAAAAATAGGTTTTTTGTATTCCACATCGAGACTATTTACACCAACTATAAAATTTTCAAAAAATATTTTATGTACAGAATTGATGCCGTTACAGTTTTATTATATGTATAGATATTAGCTAATTGTATCCGGCGTTGCCTGGATTTAATATAAGGGCCTTTATAGGCACTGTATAATATTCTATAGCCATATTTGCTATGGGGCTCTACTCCGAACACGTGATAAATCTATCAAGTCAGTTTGGATCTTATAAATCTGGAGATATCTATATATCGAATAGCTTAAATTGCGCGTTTATTCTTTTCCCCACTTCTTCCTCCTATTCCCTTTTTTGCAAAATAGACATGTTATATTCTACTCTTTACGTAAGTATGTAACTTTGTTTAAAATTTTATTGTATTCGCTACAGACGTGAATGCCCGTTTTCCCCTTTTTCCCCTTTTTCTCTCATCTAGGTCCCAGCTCTGGAAACAGATACAAATAAGGACGGACCTATGATTCGAATTTCATTCAAAATAATAAGCCGGGACCTTGTTAAATTTATTCAGGTTTATAAAAATGGCCGCTTCTCCTGGTCTGCTATTTGAAAATATAAGTACCCTACTTTACCACAAGGACAAATATCTACCTGTGTTTCAAATCTAATAAAATCGGTTCAGTCCTTCGACCATGATTGACACACCAACAAACAAACATGCAAAGAGATATGAAATAGTCATTAGATACATTAGATAAACTCAAAGTTTAAAGCATGTTCACGAAAAAAAATACATTTTTTACTAGTGAATTAAAAATTAAAAACAACACCAAATTTAGTTTTATAAGTAAGGAGTAAGCTTTTAAAAGCAGTAAAAATTTGTAAATTTGAAAATAACCATGTTATACCCTTTAAAATATGTATAACTTTTTTATTTAACCTGAATTCTTCCGATTTATGAAATAATCATCCCATTGTTAAAATATTTGATTTACTCTTTGTCTAGGATGCCTTTAGCATATATTTAAGAAGAGAGGTATCAAAAAATTAAACACATGGATTTTAGTTTTATAATTTTTATACGTACTTTAGGTTTTTAAGTTTTGATACGGGATATTGGTCAATTATTTGCAACAAAGTGGATGCACATTTCCCAAATTGTTTTTTTCATTTCTTCATTACCCTGATACTTTTTTCCTTGACATGGATCAATAGAAATAAGGTGGCCGGACGGTGAGCTTCGGCACATAATTATGTATCAAAAACGTATCGGCTTATTTCGAATAGCTTGCTTACAACCATGTTTTCCAAATACTCTGCATCGCTTTATTATGTGACACTGATTCCGTAGGTTGAAAGTACTTCATAAAAGCTTTTTTCTGACTCTATCCAGAAACGATCAAAATTCCGAAAAAAAAATTTTTGTCTGTGATTTGAGATGTTTTTCCTCCTAGTTTGTAAATGATTTCATGTTGGTTTGTTTCTTACACTTTTTTTTAACGTCTTATTGTTCGGCGTTTGTAGAAAGCTCTTCACTAGTCTTTACTGATACTTACTTTACTGATAATTACCCGAAAACAAAAAAAAAATTTTGGTGATAGTACTCGTTGAATCATAATGTCATCATTTGACCAAATATATTGTCAAACGTGCAATCTACTATTAAGTTTCATTTCATGTTAATTTTAGGGCAGATTTATATAATTTATTAAATTTTTAACACTTACTTTTCCGCCGAACTTATAATTCTGAGCTTTTTCAAAAAACTCTGACAATAAAAAATTAACCACACGCGAAATCTTTAAATTACAACGCTGAACCAACGTTTTTTTGCTCATATGACGACGCTAGGAGAATTTGGGTTAAATAATAAATATTTCTCAGTTAAAGTTACCTTCGATGGCTATGCCGAATCATATATACCCTTCACCATTTATGTAAATCTAGTTTAGTGAAGTAACTCCAAGCAACAAAGCAAATATTGGGGCGACAGAGAATTAATAAAGAAATAAAAAATATTTGTACTGCATATGTATATAAGTTTACATATAAATGACATCGGCTCTTAATGGGTTAAGCATTTTTAAAAAAATTAGTATTTCCTAAAAGATCTGTTTAAAAGCTTTTAAATGATACTCATATTGAAAATTAAAAAAATTGGAAAATTCAGAGCCCCGTAACTTGGAAAATACGAGCGCGCGCCATTTTTCACTTGATTTTTTATGTTTTAATTCTCTTTCGCTCCATACATTAATTTTTTTGATTAAAGTTACCTTATTGTTCCAAAAGACGTGAAAAAATTAGAGGTAGGCGTAGTGTTTTTCCTGCTGCCAATCATGCTG
Organism: Gymnosoma rotundatum; assembly: GCA_916610165.2. Lineage (NCBI taxonomy): Eukaryota > Metazoa > Arthropoda > Insecta > Diptera > Tachinidae > Gymnosoma > Gymnosoma rotundatum. The sequence goes on from OU744336.1 coordinate 24,987,560, forward strand.
ATTTCCATTAGCACCTCTTTCGACACTATATCTGATCGATTGACATATTTATGTTTTTTGTTAAATCAAGCTTGACGGACATCGCACAATCGACTTCGCTATGCATAAGAAGTCAGAATATATATACTTTAACGGGTCGGAAATGGATATTGAAATTACAAACGGAATGTCAAACTTAGATAAACCCTTTTACCATTTATTGTGGTGATGGTTATAAAAAATACAACCCTAAATTTGTTTCTATAATTTTGAATTTTATTCAATAAGAGATGACATTAAACTAAAAAATATGACATGGATTTTATTTTTTACAAAAAAGTAATTTACAAAGAGCCGTTACTTTAATTGCTTCCTTTGATAGCAAACATTCTTTCGTTTACATGCTTTAGTTGTTACAAGGTAAAAGGATCATTTTAATTCATACAGTTAGATGGATAAACATGGGAGGTACAGTGACTTTTGTCTCTATAATGCCTGTATTTATAAGACACTTTTTACTTCAAAGTCCATACTTCTCACAGTGTGGTAGTATTTTAAGAAATATGCCACGCCCAACAAACAGTGTAGCTATTTTCAAGTGATGTCCTTACCAAAATACATCAATTCGCTTTTATTTTTAGCACTGAATCGAATATCAGAACAATTTATTTTTGCACTATTTTCATTTTATTTTGAAATTTTCGCACAAAAAAAGTTTATTCATTAAAAACAAAAATAAAATAACCTGAATGTAAGGGAAAAACTTGCACAAACTCTAAAATTTACATTCGCAAGGGAACCAGTCGAATGTATGCATGTGCATCCATTGACGAAAATTCGTATAAAACAAATATGAAAAGAAGGAAGGAAATGTAACCATTATTTTTTATTGGAAAAAACTTTTTGGTGCACACACACTTAACGAATGCACAAACAAACACACATAAACATATTAAAGCAAATATATTTTTTATTTTGCAGTTTAAGAAAAGTGTCAATAAAAACTTTTTGATAGTGCTCTTTTCTTAATGCCTCATTAATGTCTGATTTGATCTTAATCTGAAAATAAAAGATTACATATAAGAAAACTGCACAAATCAGTCTAAATAAAACTGCTATAATTACGAAAATCGATTTTTTAATTAAGAATCAATCTTTTGCTGAGATTTATTTATAAGTTTTTAGTTTATAATTTTTCTTACTGGGTAAAATTACGATTTTTTAGTGAAGCTGTAAGAAAAGAGACTCTGATGAAAGTCTGTCACACTTAATAAATTGCAAAAATAAAAACTGTGCAACGCTGTTACACAAGAAACCAACACCGGTCTTGCTCACCAAAGATTTTTCTACAAGCCAGTTTATAAAAACGTTACATCTTTCTTTCATAGAATACCATTAAATAAACCTATTATATTCATGGACTTTAAGTTGATGGACATTATGGCGCATCGACCTTATGTCCTTGGACGTTATGACATGCCACCACTAAAGGTATAGCATCAATATACATACACACAATCATACAAACGTAAATTTAAAATGGTAAAAAAAAGTTGGACCACCAGTAGTTTTTTCTGTTTTTATTTGTACGCTTTTATTTAAAGAAAATTGTATTGCTATTTAACAACTGTCATCACAAATGTCAAGCATTTTTATGATAAACATCCGTTGCATAAAAAATGAATTATAAGTTTGAGCATGAATGTTTTTTTAAAAAATGTGAACCCAAATAAAATGTCAAAGTGGATTGTTAGTTAAAATATACAGTGCGCAGTGAACAAATGTGTGACAACATATCTTTGAGCTTAAAGTCTATTTTTTTAATTAATAGTTTTTAAATTGAATTATTTTGAAACGATGTGTTAGTTTTTTAGAAAGAACAGTTAAATTAAATTTACTTTATTCGTGCTTGATTCCTTCAAAAATAAATATTTCATAATATTCTCATTAAATATTTATTATTTTAAACTAAACAAAAAAATGAAATGTATTACTGCGGGAAAAACATATCCATATGGCCATTTCACTACTGCTCAAATAGCTTATCAGTGGATTTTACCCAAATTTTGTATAGAAAACTAGAAAGTCTTATATCAAAAGCCAAATTGATTAATTGAGAACTCCACTGAATCAATAAGACAAAAGGCAATAACAACTCAAAAATGTTTTATACAAAAACACAGCAAACATTCATTAACTATTTTTTTTTTTGAAGGAAACAAGCACGAATAAAGTAAATTAAATTTTAAAAGATTCCGAATAAAAATTTTCATACTAAGAACAGTTAAAAATCATTCAATTAGAATGTAACCCATTTTGGTGAGCAATCCTAAGCATTTAAAAAAAATTCTAGGATTTAATTAAAAATCTCTTCAAAAGCTTTTAACTGATACACACAGAAAAAAGATTGGTAAAAATTCGCTTGATATGTTAAAAATTCAATTACTACTATAATAATTTGATTTTTATTATTGATAATTTATAATCTTGATTTATTTTTTATATTAGGTGCTAACAAATGATATTTCCCCCTAAATGTTAGTTGCAACACCTCTTAAAAAAGTTAACCTGATCGATATATGTCTTTACTAAAACTCATTCTGGAAGATACAACTAAACTTATTCAGCACATTACTAATGAAAACCAAATTTAGGTAGTGAGAATGGAACAACTCGACATAATAAAAATAAAATTTGTACACATGACATTAAAAATTCAACAATATTTCAGTTGAAAAAATGCAAAGATTTATTAGAAGTGGTGAAAAGTTCCCCAATGCTGTTGAA